>CM077086.1:86935104-87305304 GCA_039513925.1 Platanthera zijinensis
GAATCTGAATCTGAACCAGAGCTAGAAGAAGATCAGGTGAAGACCTATCTAACCATAGACCAGCATTGGTATCTAGATAGTGGGTGCTCCAAGCACATGACAGGAAGCAAGGATAACCTGACATCCTTCAAAGCTAAACATGGACCCAAAGTCATGTTTGGAGATTCAAACTTTGGACAGACCAAAGGATTTGGTGCAGTCCAAATACGGTCAGTAACATTCAAGAAGGTTGCTGTTGAAACCGAGAATTCGGTCTCTTGTGGAGTTCGACCCTTAGGGAAAGGGGTGGTCGCGCACCTACTTCGCTCCTGCAGGAAAAACAACAAAGGAAAGTAGAGCAACAAACTAGACCAGGGGCCCGGCTCGGAGGTCCCACCACAAACCCTGAAGATCACTGAGTGCTTCCCTTCCTTAGCCAACTGCCAGGATAAGGTGTCTCAGAAAGTGCTAGAAGACTGGGGAACAAGTAAGCTTGCCTTCTGAGGTACCCATTGGGTCCTATTTATAGGATTTTGAGGATTGTCTGTAAATAACGAACCTCTGCCGCCTTAAAATTACCAAAAGCTCCTCGGACTGGCCTGCCAACAGCTGAACTCCGTTGTTCTAAACAGCTATATGCAGCCCACCTGGGTCTGCCAATAGCGAGATCCCACTGTTTTGACAGGCTAGGGACAGGCCAACAGGGCAAAACAGTAAAAAGTCCTCCTTACTGGGGATCGAGCGAGTAGCCCTTCAATGCTTCCACTCAACGTGAGGCGCGGGCATGGGATGGCTCGTCGGGATGGCGCGGGCCGACCTGCCTAGGAGAGGCGGGCGGAGCTCGCCCGCCAAAGTAGGCGCGGGCAGGGCTGGCTCGCCGGTAGGGCGCGGGCCGACCCACCTAGGAGAGGCGGGCGGAGCTGGCCCGCAAAAGTAGGCACGGGCAGGGCTGGCTCGCCGGGAGGGCGCGGGCCGACCTGCCTAGTAGGGTGCGGGCCAGGCTGGCTCGCTTGGGCAACCGTTCGATGCGCGAGTTAGGGGAGCCTGCCTGGTTGCTTGAGTCCCTTCGGCGAATACGGGGTTGTACATAATCCCCGCTCTTTACGAGCTTTTGAAAAAGGGCTCGGAAAGAAACATCCAACCTTCACGTGTTCGGCGAAAACCTAGCTGAGCTGGAGGGAATCTTTTGGTGGGACCCACCTCCTCTTTATAAATAAGCTATCCGGCCTCCGGGGTAATTCCTCCTCTTTTTTCCCCTTTCTGCGATCTATAGCCGCGAGATGCCTATGTCTGAGGAGGTGCGGGCTCGTTTGGCGGCTGCGAGGGAGGGTGTCCGGGATGCGGCTCTCGAAGCTGCCCCGTGGCTAGCGCACGGGTCGCCCGACCCCCTTTTTAAGCCAAAGAAAGCGAAGATCGTCCGACGGTCTTCTGGGCGAGACGACCCTACCTCCAGCTCGGCCGGCGGTGCCGAGGTCATCCTTGAGGTATATGCGCTTCCCTTGCTCGATCCTTTCCTCCCCCCGGGGTTATACACGCTCCTTGACTTTTCTTTACTTTTGGTAGAAGGCGTCTCGGGGAGCCGGGGCAGACGAGGGAGATCCCGGGCGTTCCGCTCTAGAGGCGGCCGACCGGGTGGCCAGTCCCTTGCCGCGGGAACCTGTCCCTCCCGTGGTGCCTCCGTCGCCAAGGCCCCACGGCCTGGGAAAACCCTTCATTACTCTTGGAGGAGAACCCTTCCAGGGTCGGCCAGGCACCTTTAGGCCTAATGATGATGTGGGCGACGTACTGACGTCGGGTAAACCCTCTGACTTTGGCCTGCTTGCGGTCATCGCTCCTTCTGATCTTACCTCTATAGGTTACAACGTGGTCTCTTCATCGGATGCTGAGCTGAGCGTAGGGTACTCCCCCCCCCCCCCCAGACGTGGACAGCATCTCTGAGTACCTGTGATACCCGCGTGATGCAGAGAAGATGAAGAAGCAGGTAAAGCAACTGTTTCAAAAGCACACGCTACTGCTGCGGGAGGTCTTCGACAGAGTGGAGAAAGATAAGGCCGAGACAGAGGAGAGACTCGCGGCTTTGGAGGAACCGAGACTTTCTTCTGGCGAGGAAGAGGCAACTTCTCCGGGTGTGCATATCACGCGAGCCGATGGGCGACTTAGGCGTTCCTCAGAGCAGATCAATAGGACCCAACAGGTGCTGTCAGCGGTCCGTGAGTATCACTATCCTCACGTACAGCCTAGAACCGGCACGGGGAGGGGAGGTAGGTGGAAATGGATCCCGCGTTGAGTTCACCATCACCTCGCCGGTCGTTATCCGCCATGTCCGGGTCCCCCCACATGCGGCGATAATGCTCAGGGTGTTCATCTTTTTTACTTCTGTCAGTCTAGATATTTGTAATAATTCGGAATTACTTTCGCCAGTCGCGGGCTAATATCTATTGCAATTTTCTCTGGGTTGCGCCATCATTCAGACCTCTGTGGATTGTGCAAGCGAGAAGCCCTGACTCGGCTGACCTTTCCTCGCGCGGGTTCGGCCTTGCCGAGTCGCCTCGCCGGGCCCTTTTCCTATACTGGCGAAGGCGAGCCGGTTTCGCGAGTCACATGACAGGTGACTCACGCGCGGGTCAGAACTGGCGTACTCGGCGGCTGCCGTTTAATCATGCGGGCGCGAGTGCTGGCAGTTTGTAGCGGACTGGCAGGTTTGCGAGAACCTGGCTTGGGTTCGGAAGTCGAAGCGTCAAGGCCTTATGGCTATCCGCACTTTCTCGCCCATGAAGGCTTTTTCCCGCCCTTTATCACACTATAAATAGACCATGGCGGCCCTTCCACACCTACCGTATTTAAGGCTTCTTCTTTCCCCCCTAGCTCTTTGCAAAAACCCCTCTGTTCTGCTCGGCGAGACATCTGCATAATGGGTGGAGGTAGTGGCAAGGCGGAGGGGAGGGCCAAATGCGCTTGGACCTTCTCCGAGCATGATTTCCCTCCCGCCGTCCTTACAGAGAGAGAATTTGTAGACGCAGTTGTCCACTTCGTCCCGCCAGGTTTTGAGGCGAGGCGGCCCAGGAAGCAGGAACGAATGAACGAGCTATTCGCTAACGAGCTCACATTCCCAGTGGACCATTTTAAGGCGGGCCTTCGGCTACCCCTATGGCTGTAGGTCTGCCAAATCTTCAAGTATTATGGGGTGGTTCCCACGCAAATGACCATGAACTCCATCGCAGTGATCATCGGGTTCTCCTGCTACCTGCGAGAGGAGAAAATAGAGTTCAACCTCGCGATATTCCGCAAGCTGTTCTCTTTTCAGGAGAATAAGGAAGGGACCGCCTGCCTCACCAGCAGCCACGTCAAAGTACGGGAAACCGTCAATAAGAGCCACAACTGGCTCAAGAAGTTTATCTTCGTCAAGGGGGACTTTGGCAACGTCCCCTTTTCGCCGGTCCAGCTCAGCGAGGCGAGCTACCTCCCCCCCGGCCATAGGGGGTCACAAAGTGGGGCTATTCCGATTCTTCGCCGGGAATAACTTCGAGGTGGCCTACCTCCGTAGGAACCTGAACAACCTCGTCCCTGTCCCGCCCGGTGAAGGTAAGCGGCTCGCCCCATCTACGCATCCTTGAATTCTTCGAATTTTTTTAAAGTTCCATTTCCTGTAGCCGAGCGCGACATCCCTATCCATCCGCCATATGAGAGCGCCCGACTCGCCGCCGGCGAGCCAGCGCGGGCCGAGGTAGCGGCTGCCACCCATCGCGAGTTCTCGACTCCTGCCCCTGCGAAGAGGCTTAGCCGCGAGCAGCCCCAGGATCCGCCACTGCCTAAGAAGTCAAAGAAGGCGGGTGGCTCGCCTCCCCCAGCTCGTGACATGGGTAAGGCCCCCGCGAGCCATCCGTTCGCCATTCCCGCCCCCGCAGCCTCTCCGTCCATCAGATCTTCAGGCGGAGAGGAAGGCACGTCGCAGCCGCCGGAGGAGGTTCGGCCCGCCGGGAAGGCTATCCCCCGGGGCCATCGTAACTTTGGTTACGGCGAGGGGCCCGCCGATGAGGACGGAGTCCCGCTGCTTCAGTGGGATAAGGAGACCAACAGGGCCTACGTATCCTCGTTGTTGCCGAGCTGGTTGGAGGAGGACTCCAGCAGCGGGGATGCCTACAACCTCACCTTCGGCATCTACGGGCGAGAGGACGCCACCGTATCTGACGAAGAGGCGACTCGGGTGCTGATTTATGAAAGCGCGCGGGCTCAGTTTCACAGCCTCGAGCTGTCCCATATGGTCGGCCGACGATGTCTTCGGCTAGACAAGAGCGCCCCATCCCTCACCAAGCTCATCAACGAGAAGGAGGCGGCCCGCCAACTAGCTTGGGAAAGGGCGGACGAGCAGCGGAAGCAGGCTGATGCGGTAGAGGCCACTCTCGCTCAGTACCTAGGTGGAGCGGTAGGTCCCTTGACTTTCCTCAACCTTCACTCCCTCCCGTATAACTTAACTCATTTTTTCTCCTTTTCACAGGACGCGGCGACTGCCAGCCGGCTGGGTACTGAGGTCGCCAACCTCCAACAGGAGAAGCAGGTGCTTCAGAAGCGAGTGGACACGCTGGAGGCTGTAGCAGCCACCCCGCCGCCATCTACAAGCGGCTGCCAGCTCGCTCATTACAACGATCACGAGATCAAAGTGATGATGCAGAAAAACGCGGCCAACGCTGCAAAGTACACCTTTCAGACGCTTTAGAGAGCCAACCTTATCAAGGACAACGGTTCCAAGCTTTTGCCGAGCGAGGTGGTACCGGAGCTGTTCCTTCCGGTGCCGGAGCCGGGCGACGGGTCATTCCACCCTATTTAAGGGCCCGTCGCTTAGGGATCGCCTCGCCGAGAGCTTGCATTCGTCCTACTTTTGTTGTGGCAGCGACGCGGGCTAGAGCCCAGTTTTTCTAATAGCTTTATCTTTTTTGAATTTTGTCAATGTAAAAAACTCTTCTTTGAGTTGAAACGCGAATACCCTTATTTCTTGCACTCGCCTCTTGGTTCTCGCGCTGATCGTGATTTCTTTTATCCTTGAATGTTCTCATGGACGCCGCGATGGTGAGCGAGCGAGTGAGGTCGTCTGCTCGCTTTGAACCATGAACTTAGGCTTAGGAGCAAGGGGTAGGTTGGGTGGTCGCGCTGCGAGAGAGCGACTTGCTGATTCCTTTCGGACTCGCTAACCCATCCGCGTCATTGGGTGGGCGAAAGAGACCTGGCACGTGCTTTGACCCTGGGCGAGCCAGCTTCCAGGGCATTGGCGCGATCGGGTTGTCTCCGTCCGGGCCCTCTTCCCTGGAGGCTCGCCGTTCTCTAGGCCAGAGCGGCTCCCCTTACTCCCCATCGTGCTGGGGTCCCCTTGTAAACCCGTCGATTCATTCGAGGCTCTCTGCCGAGATAGAGAATCTGCTCGGGGTCCAAGGCAGACTCCTCTGAATGATATCCAGCCCTGCCAGCTTGATGGAAGCTTGGCAGCGGGATCTGCTCGGGGTCTGAGGCAGACTCCTCCGAGTGACATCCAGCCCTGTCAGCTTCATGTGAGCCTGGCAGCGGGATCTGCTTGGGGTCTGAGGCAGACTGCTCCGAGTGACATCCAGCCCTGCCAGCTTGATGGGAGCCTAGCAACAGGATTTGCTCGGGGTTTGAGGCGGACTCCTCCGAGTGACATCCAGCCCTGCCAGCTTGATAGGAGCCTGGCAGCGGGATCTGCTCGAGGTCTGAGGCAGACTCCTCCGAGTGACATCCAGCCCAGCCAGCTTGATGGGAGCCTGGCAGCGGGATCTGCTCGGGGTCTGAGGCGGACTCCTCCGAGTGACATCCAACCCTGCCAGCTTGATAGGAGCCTGGCAGCGGGATCTGCTCGGGTTCGTAGGCAGACTCCTCCGAGTGACATCTAGCCCTGCCAGCTTGATGGGAGCCTGGCAGCGGGATCTGCTCGGGGTCTGAGGCAGACTCCTCCGAGTTATATCCAGCCTTGCCAGCTTGATGGGAGCCTGGCAGCGGGATCTTCTCGGGGTCTGAGGCAGACTCCTCCGAGTGACATCCAGCCCTGCCAGCTTGATGGGACCCCTGCAGCGGGATCTGCTCGGGGTCTGAGGCGACTCCTCCGAGTGACATCCAGCCCTGCCAGCTTGATGGGAGCCTGGCAGCGGGATCTGCTCGAGGTTCAGAAGCAGACTCCTCCTAGTGACATCCAGCCCTGCTAGCTTGATGGGAGCCTGACAGCGGGATCTGCTCGGGGTCTGAGGTAGACTTGAGTTTGCGCTTTTCATCGTCGGGGCACAAGTTCATCAATAGAAGCTTTATTAGGAAATTAAAGTGATGTTTACATGACTCAGGGAAAAAAACGTTTCATGTCATCACCACTCCAGGTGAGACTCAGGGTCTCGCACTCCACATTCCGGAGGTGGTACCCTCTTGACTTCAATGCCTCCTATACGATGTACGGTCCCTCCCAGTTGGGATTGAGCTTCCCCACAGTGGCTGACCTCCCTGCGGCGTCCACCTTTCTCAAAACCAAGTCCCGTTCTGCGAATTGTTTTACTCTGACGTGCTTGTCGAAGTATTTGGCCATTCTCCTCTTTACTTCCTCTTGCCTGATGGCTGAGAGATCTCGCGATTCCTCAACCATGTCGAGTGAGAGCTGCATTTCCTCCTCGTTATCGGTCCTCCATTCCTCTCTGCCCTCTCTGTCCTCGACCACCCGGGGGTTTGAACCTCGAACTCTACTGGAAGCACCGCCTCGCACCCATGAGAGAGCTTGAAAGGAGTCTCTCCTGTCGCCGTATTAGGTGTGGTTCTAAGGGCCCAGAGGACCGAAGGGAGTTTCTCCACCCAGCTTCCTCTCAGATTCTCTACCTTCTTTTTGAGGAGGTTAACAATGATCTTGTTCGCCTCTTTTATCTTCCCATTGCTCCTTGGGTTATGAATCGAGGCGAACCTGAGGTCAATCCCAAGTTGTTCGCAGAAGACTATGAACTCGGCGATGACGAACTGAGGGTCATTGTCCGTGACGATGGCCTGGGGCAACCCATGACGGCAGATAATCTCCTCCCATACGAAGTACCTGATGACCTGGGAGGTTACCTTGGCCAACTCCTTAACTTCCAACAACTTGGAGAAGTAATCAATCATTACGAGCAGGAACCTTCTGTGGCCGCTGGCCTGGGGGAAGGGCCCAACCAAGACCATTCCCCAGATGGCAAATGGCCAGGGGGCCGTGATACTCCTGAGGCGTTGGGCCGGCTGTAGCTGGAGGGGGTGAATAGCTGGCACTTGTGGCATTCCTTCGCGAACTTCGCCGCATCTCGGCTCAGGGTTGGCCAAAAATACCCTTGCCTGGTGATACGACCTTCCAAGGTTCGACTCTCAGAATGGCTCCCGCACTCCCCATAGTGAGTTTCTTCCAAGATCCTCGGGACCTCCCCCCTCGGCCACACAGCACGCCAACATCTCGGAGAGGGTCTTTCGGTATAGCTGGTTATCTCGCATGACATAATATGCTGACTTGTACTTGAGCTTTTTCCTATCCATCCCTTTTGGATACTCCCTAGTGGACAGGTACGTCATGAAGTGATCAATCCACGAGGGGTGCTGCTCCACCTCAATCAGCTCCCCCTCTTCGATGGATGGGCGGAAGAGATATGTGAGGGTACCCCCCCCCCCCCACCGGGGGGCCATGCTTTGCCAGCTGATCTACTTGCTCGCTCTCTTCCCTGGGCACGTGTCGAATGGAAAAGGTCTGGAAGGTGCCGATGACTCCCTGTACCTTTGCCAAGTAGAGCTGTAGAGTCGGCTCTCTTGCCTCAAAATCCCTGTTAATCTGGGAAGCCACCACCATGGAGTCACTGAGGACCTCCACATCATGCACGCCTAGTTCTCTGGCCAAACGCAGACTCGTAGTCACATCCTCATACTCGGCCTGATTGTTAGTGATGGGGAAGTGTATCACCACTGTCTGCTCGATACTCATTCCCTGGGGGCCCTCCAAGATGATTCCCTCCCCAAGGGATTTCCTCCCTGAAGCACCGTCCACCATGACCTTCCAAGGAACCGGGCGAGTGAGTTCTTCCTCCGCCACCTCAACCACATAATCAGCCAAGAAGTCGACCATTGCTTGGGCCTTGATCGAGAGGCGAGGGATGAAGGAGACGTCGAACTCGCTCAACTCTACCAACCACTTAGCTAATCTGCCCGAATGCTCCACTCCTTTGAAGATGCTGCGGAGGGGGTTGATAGTTTTACTTTCAAGACAACCTAAACACCTAGAGGGGGGGTGAATAGGTTCTACTTATTTTATAAAAACTTCTAGGCCGAATTCAATTCAATGGCTAACACAATAATCACAGCAATCACAGAAAATAAAACATCACAGATTGCACAATGATTTATAGTGGTTCCCCAAGATCTGGGTACATCCACTTTCCCCCTTCACCTATCTAGCAGTATGCTAGATTCGGCCAAACTTCCACTAATCTCAGATCAACAGATCCTACAACTCAGAACCCAACTGGTTCCTACAACTCAGGCACAACAGCCCTACCTCAGCCTTGCCCCAAGGCCTACAACTCAGAGAAGTTCCTTCTCCTACACTCAGGCAAACTGCCCTACCACTCAGAGTTCAACACTCCTACACTCAGCCTTTATAACACAGGCTTACAACTCAGATCTGTGTAAACAGATCCTACAGAAATATGGAAAATATTATTTAACTGTCTTGCCTGAATTGAGAGAGAAAAGGCCAAGACAATTCTTGATCAGCTGATGCAATCAACTGTATCTGAGCCTTCTTCAAAGCTTCTTGAATATGAACTTAGCTGAGTTGATTTCCAAACAGCTTCTTGAGAATCCACTGGTGGTTTCTTTCTTCTTCTTCAAATTCTGACTTGATCTCTCTCTATCCAGCACTTTGAATGATTCTTCTGAATTCTGATTAGAACTCTTCTTTGATCTATCCTTAGATAGTCTTCTTTGATCTTCTGGAGAAGATCTTCTTAAGTGCCTAGCACTTTCTTGAAATGAATTGGATTGTAATCCTTCTCAACTTTTTGATTCTTATCAATGTTTCAAAAGTTACTTTCTCCTTCTGAATCTGTCTATTTATAGACTTTCTTCATGGTAACCGGCTGATCCGGTTTCTAACCGTTTTCTGACAAGTCTGACAGCTTCAGTTAACTGGTGGCAACCCACAGCTGTCAAGTCTTCAAACAAGTCCTGTGCCTTAGTCTTGAACCATAAATTGTCGAGACAGTCTGTCAGAAAGTGTCGAGACCATCTGTCTATTTGTGTCGACACAATTGACTTTGGTGTCGACACAGTCTTCAGTGATGTCGACTAAGTTGCCTTTGAGTCGACACAGCTTCTTCTGAAAATAACTTGGTCTTGACTCTTCAGTGTGTCGACACAAGTCCTGTGTGTCGACATAGTTGTTGTAGAATCATAACTTAGTAAGTGTCGACTTAGCCTTCAGGTGTCGACACAGTCTTCTTTTAACTTTGCTATAATGTGTCGACTCAATCACAAGGTGTCGACACATTCTGCTGGTGTCGACAAACTTGAGGTCGACTATATTCTTTTGTGTCGACACATTGTCCCAATGTTGAGGGTCGACGCTTTTCTTCTGTGTCGACACAAATTTCCAGTGTTGTGTCGACTTACTTCTTTGTGTCGACACAAATTCCCAGTGTTGTGTCGACTTACTTCTTCTGTGTCGACACAAATTCCCAGTGTTGTGTCGACTTACTTCTTCTGTGTCGACACTTTTTCCCAGTGTAGTTGTAGACTAACTGCTATGTGTCGACACTGCTTCCCAGTGTTGTGTCGACTATTTTCTTCTATGTGTCGACACTGCTTCCTCTGTGTCGACACTTGGACTTAGAATTTTTCTGCATACTTTATCAATTCTTCACCTGCACATGTCACCTCAAAAACAACATCAAATACACCTTGATGTATATCATTGAGCTAGGTTGGGCTTCTTCAAATCAGGTACACATTTTCCAATGTACCCAACAATCTCCCCCTATTTGGAGAAGTCATAACCCTTCTAGCCAATGATATACACCATTTATAAACAGTACTAAATGATGATATATGACATGACAGGAATACTTAATATAAACAAAACATAAACAAAACAATCCATCACAGAATGCACATTATAATATGCCAAACAACATTTTGTTTACAACTGGGTAATGTTTGATTACATTGTTTTACATTTAATGATTACATCACAACATTACAAAACACTATGAAGGAACTTAAAACATAATCAGGATTGATCAGACTCTCTAATTATAATCCCTTTGCCAGATTGAATGGTAGCTGTCACAGGAGCTTCTGATTCTTCAGCTATCTTCTTTCCTTTTAGATCAGCTTTCTTCTGAGCTTCTTCCTTGATCCTTTGCCTTTCAAAGTAGTGAAAAGGCTTTGGGAAGTACTTGCTTGGCTCCTTAGCATCTGATGGCAGCCTTCCCAGCTTAGCTTTCCTTCTGAATTGTACTATTGCTTCCTGTCTTGCCTCATACTTCTGCCATTCTATTTCATTGTACCACTTCCCTCTCTCATGAACTTTGTCTTGTACAGCTTTCCATGCAGTGAGTATTATGTTCCTTGAAGTAGGACTCCACTGCTCATAATCTGGCTTAAGTACAGCCTGCTCTCTAAATCTCTTCTTTGCTAATAGAGCTTCTTGCTGTTCTTTCAGAGTAGCCTCAGGCTTATCAACCTTCCCAATGACAATATTAGTAACCTCCTTTGGAGGACTATACATGCCTTGAACCTGCTGATCAATCATGTCAAAATCTGGAGGGGGGTAAATGACTTGGGCAACCTCAGGTTGATTGCCTTCAAGTAGATTTGATTGTATTCCTGACTCAGCCACCATAGCATCATCACACAATGGGGGATATCCCAAAGTGGCTCGGATACTATTGGTCACCCATTTGGAGTGCTCTGAGCTTGCATGAATTAGCATCCTCTCCCCCTTTATGGCTTCTCTAGATACATGATCTCTTAGATCTTCCTTTTGAAATCTGATTTGGCCATCCAAATAATTCACACCCTCTTTAAAAAATGGTTTTAACTTTTGAAGCTTTTCAGATATTTCTTTTTGAGAGGTTGTGATGGCAGTCTTAACAGAAGCAATGGCAGCTTGAAAATTCTTATCAAATTCTTCCCTTTCTTTGGCTCTATCTGTAGGCAGACCTGGAACAATCTTCTTTACCTCTTCAATGATCTCATTATGAGATTCAGTTAAATTATCATTCATTCTTAACTGATTTTCCAATACATAGCTTTGCTTCAGAGCAATGTCATCCACCTTTGTAGTAATAGCCACCTGTTGTTGAGCTAGATAAACCACAGCATTGCCACCCTTGTGGAAGCAATCTGTCATTTCCTTTTTATGCATGTTGACTTGAAACTGGATGGACTTTATATCCTGTGCTAAGTCAAACTGAAGTGACTTGCTATTTTCATCAACATACTTTTCCAAAGCCATCCTTTGTTCATCCAATTTTACCTGTAGATCTACCATAAACTTGTTATAATCAAAAGCTGGAGATACCTGTAGAGGTGTGGTCTGTAAAGCCTGCTTATAATTCTTGCTTCTTCTCTTAAATGCAACAGGTTTTCTTTTCTTTGCCATCCTGGCATCTTCAGATTCAGTTTCAGATGAAGTATCTAAATGAATTCTCTCTTGAGGAGGATTAATTGTATCTGTCCCAGTGACCTGTTGCTCAGCTTCAACAGCCAATGGCTCCCCCTCAACTTGTGCCTCAACTTCAGCTTCCTGATCAATTTCCATACCTATTGACTTCTCAATTTCTTGTCCACCTCCTACTTTATCAGTAGTAGTATAATCATCAGGGAATAACTCCTCCAGAGTAAATTCCAGTTGAGTTGTAACCTCTGCAGCAGTTAAATCTTGAGATAAGTTTAACTGTGCTTCCTCTTGCACTTGTACTTCAGTATTTGTAGTATCTAGAGGAGGAGTGGACACTAGCTCTTCCTGAACCTGTGCATTAATAAGAATATGAGCAAAGTCTTTTATAGTAAAATACATTAGCTCCCCCTACACATGTACCTGATCAGGTGCAGATACATTTTGAGCAGGAGAGGAAACTGGCTCCCCCTGCATTTGTGCAGGTATTGACACTTGCTGGACTATAGTTGAGTCTGGCTGATCTTCAACCTGTGTCCTGAGTGGGTCTTCTTGTAGTTGTTCAGTTTCTTGATTTTGAGTAGGGGATTTCATAGGGGTGTCTGGCCTGCTCTCTTCAGGCACATCCTTGGACAGCACCCTATCCCACCTAGAGAAAAGTCTCATATCCATTCTTCTCATATGATTGATCTTAGTCCCTTGCAGTTGCTGCATCACTTCAGGAATCACTCCAGAGAGATATAAGCTCATGATCCTGGCCATGTTAGGCTTCTTGATTCCTTCTTTGATCTTGTCAAAGATCACTCCTGACCAATCAGTAGGGATTGTAAAAACAATCCTGGTCATAAGGCTGAACATATAGGCAGAAATCCTATCATGTCCACCTGTCTTGCAGAGGATTACTTTCCCAACTATTTCAAACAAGAACTTTCCTTGCTGATTCATACCCTTCCTGTTGAATGCAGCTCCAATCTTCAAGCCTGAGTCCAGTCCACACCATTGAAGGGCTTCCCTTGTCTTAGAACTAGGAACTTCCTCTTCATTCTCAACTACTTGCAATTGAAAGATCTTTCTTAAACTTCTTTGAGTAATCTTCACCTTAGTCCCTTGTACAGTGGACTTAATCTTGAGGCAAGTCGAGTGGACTGATGTAGAGACAAAGAGCTCGTGCACCTCCTTCTTCCAGATTTTAGTTGGTTCTGAGATGAGAAATTCTAACCCTGACTCAGAGAGGAGGGTGATAACTCCTTGAACATCTGGCGGCGCCTCTGCAAAGGCCTGGCGCACTAACTCATACCCTTCATTAATGTTGTCTTCAATCCTTGGCGCCATCGTTTCGTCGAGAAAGCTTGAGAGAAGAGAGAAAGATAGACTGTCGACACAGGGTTTTAGTCTCGAAAACCTTGGAAGCGTGTCGACAGAAAGAGTTTTTGACCTATTTATAGCTTCAGTTGAAAGAAGTTCAAAAGGCGCCAAAAACAGTCTAAATGTGTCGACACAGACGGAATGTGTCGACACAAACTTCTATTGACTCGACATTACTTCAGCCTACTATGTGTCGACACCAATTTGTGGTTATGTCGACACCTTGGATACATAATAGAAAGACAGAAATTCTGTGTCGACTCTAAGGATAAGTGTCGACACATATTCTGTAAGTGTCGACACCATTATCCTGGTTTAGTCGACATTACATTTCTGGTTAAGTCGACAATATAACTCTTAAGTGTCGACACATATTCTTTGTGTCGACACAATATTTCTGACTTGTCGACATTATTTCTCTGAGTCGACACATAATTACTGAATGTGTCGACACATTCTTACTTAGCCAATTTCTGTTGGTTCAACACCACTTGTAAGTGTTACTTCAATGTGTCCTTTTTAACACTTGATTATGTTGTTATTACTTTTACTTACTTACATACCACTTCAATTGCATTGTTAATGATTTTGTTTATACATTAATCAATGGTTAACATACCTAATTCAATTTTGAATTTATTGAATTTGGTTTCATCTAAAGGCTTAGTAAATACATCTGCAATTTGATAATCTGTTTTTACAAATTTCAATGAGATGTCTCCTTTTTCTACATGTTCTCTAAGAAAATGGTATTTGATTTCTATATGCTTAGTTCTACTATGAGAAACTGGATTATTAGCAATAGAAATAGCACTCTTAGAATCACATAAAAGAGGTGTTCTACTTACCTGAATACCATAATCCTTAAGCTGATGCTGCATCCATAGTAGTTGTGCACAGCAGCTTCTAGCAGCAACATACTCTGACTCAGCTGTGGAAATTGCCACACTGGTCTGCTTCTTACTACTCCATGATATTAGTCTTCCTCCCAGGAATTGACAAGTACCTGTAGTACATTTCCTGTCCTCTCTACATCCTGCAAAATCTGCATCTGAATAGCCTGTTAGTAGAAAATCTCTATTCCTAGGGTACCAAAGACCTAGATTAGGAGTGCCCTTTAGATATCTCAGAATCCTTTTGACTGCAGTATAATGAGATTCTTTAGGGCAGGCTTGGTACCTAGCACAGACACATGTTGCATACATGATGTCTGGTCTACTAGCAGTGAGATATAGTAGAGACCCAACTATTCCTCTATACAATGATTCATCAACAGGTTTACCTGTCTCATCTTTGCATATAGGTATATTTGTTCCCATAGGAGTTCTCATGGTGGAGGATGACTCCATACCATATTTCTTAATTAATTCTTTGGTGAACTTAGACTGGGATATGGACAATCCATCATCAGTCTGTCTTACTTGGAGTCCCAAGAAGAACTTAAGTTCTCCCATACTGCTCATCTCAAACTTCCCTTGCATAAGTTTGGCAAACTTTTTACAAAGGTTGTTTTCAGTAGATCCAAAGATTATGTCATCAACATAAATCTGAACTAAGATGATCTTACCTTTTGATTCCCTAAGGAATAGAGTTTTGTCTATCTTTCCTCTTGAGAATTTATTCTCAATGAGGAAGGTAGACAGGGTTTCATACCAAGCCCTTGGAGCTTGTTTTAACCCATACAAAGCTTTCCTAAGCTTATACACAGAATCAGGTTTAAGAGGATCTACAAAACCTGATGGCTGCTCTACATATACTTCTTCTTTAAGGTCACCATTCAGAAATGCTGACTTCACATCCATCTGGTATACTTTGAAGTCTTGGTAGGCTGCATAGGCAAGGAACAATCTGATTGCCTCCAGCCTTGCTACTAGAGCAAAGGTTTGATCAAAGTCAATCCCTTCTTCCTGCCTGTATCCTTTTGCAACTAACCTTGCTTTATTCTTCACTATTATCCCATTCTCATCTAGCTTGTTCCTATAGATCCACTTGGTGCCAATTATGTTGTGGCCTCTTGGTTTAGGAACAAGCTCCCAGACTTTGCACCTTCTGAATTGATTCAGCTCCTCTTGCATTGCATCAATCCAGTGCTGGTCTTGGATAGCTTCTTCAAACTTCTTAGGTTCCATTTGGGACAAGAAACTTGAATGCAAAACTGTGCTTTGATTTCTGCTTCTAGTTTGCACTCCTTGTCTTGGATCACCAATTATCTGATCAGTAGGATGATCTCTTAGATATCTTATAGCTGGAGGAAGATTCCCTTCAGGTTGAGCATCTCCAACTTCTTCATTCTGCTGAGCCTCTTGGTTTTCATCAGCTTCCATTATCTCTTGTACTCCCCCTGGACAGCAGCCTTCATTTTCCAATGCTCCATCTTCCTTTGAAGCTTCAGCAATGGAGAGCTTGTCCATCCTCTTGCTTATACCTGTTGAGTCATTTGATCTACAAGACAATTCACAATTGATTAATCTTGTTTCATCAAATACAACATGCACAGATTCTTCAACAACTTGAGTAGTTAAGTTGAAGACTCTATAGGCCTTACTATTTGTGCTGTACCCAACAAATATCCCATCCTGGGATTTGGCAGCAAACTTAGTCAAATATGACTTGCCATTGTTAAGTATATAGCACTTGCAACCAAAGATCCTAAAATAGGATAGATTTGGTTTCCTGCCTTTCACAATCTCATAGGGAGTCTTTCTGTGGCTTTTGGTGATAGAAGCCCTATTGATGACATGACAAGCAGTGTTAACTGCCTCAGCCCAAAAATATTCTGGGAGAGAGGTGTCACTCAATAGAGTTCTACCAGCTTCAATTAATGTTCTATTCTTTCTTTCAGCAATTCCATTTTGCTGAGGTGTTCTTGGTGAGGAGAACTCTTGGAAAATCCCAAAGTCTTTACACAAGTTTGTTATGCTTTCAGATTGAAACTCAGTACCATGGTCACTTCTGATTTTGACCACTGTACTATTCAGTTCATTCTGAATTTGCTTTACAAAATTAAGTAATACACTTGGGGTTTCAGATTTTTGTCTCAGAAAGAACACCCATGTAAATCTAGAATAGTCATCTACAACCACAAAAGTGTAGACCTTCCTACCTAGACTATGAACTGGCATAGGACCAAAAAGATCCATATGCAAGAGGTATAAGCACCTCACAGAATCCTTGTTTTCAAGGCTTTGAAATGAGGATTTTGTCTGCTTGCCCTTTTGACAAGCTGAGCATACCCCTTCCTTTATACACTTAACTTGAGGCCCATTCCTCACTAGTTCTTTACTAATGAGTTGGCCAATTGTCTTGTAGTTTAGATGAGCCAATCTCTTGTGCCACTTAACACAATGGGAAGCATTGTCATCAGCTACAAGACAAATGGGGGAAGCCTTATTTTCACATTCAAAATTAAGGCAATATACATTTCTCTTCCTATACCCAGTCAAAATGATCTCTTGATCACTTGACCTTTTGATATGACATCCATCCTTACCAAATGAAATGTCATATCCTAGATCACTCAGCTGGCTTATGCTTATTAGATTATGTTTCAAACCTTTTACATAGGCCACTTGGGTGATAGTAATTAGGTTAGAAGAAATGTTACCAAACCCTTTGATGACTCCTTTTTCAGATCCACCAAAGATCACTTTATGTCCTTCTTTGACAGATGAATACTCCTTCAGCAGCCCCTTTGTTCCAGTCATGTGCCTGGAACAACCACTATCCAAGTACCATATAGGGGCATGGTTACTTGGATTTACCTGCAATACAGAATTACTTACCCTTAGAACCCAAGTAAGTCTTGGGTCCTTGGTTCAGGTTAGCATTAATAAAGTTATCATAGCCTCTTCTAACAGGTAGACTCTTATTCTTTATAACACTTGTGTTATACCAGCAGTCTAATGCAAAATGGCCTCTCTTGCCACAGCACCAACATTCAAACTTATTGTATCTAGATCTAGATACATCCTTGTCAGAAGAATTTCTGTTCATTGCTGGTGCTATTGCAACTTCACCTACTGATTTCTTAAAACCATTTGGTTTATGACCATAGGTAGACCTGCTTGCATTTACACCCTTGTTCTTCAGAACATTAGTCTCAATATGACCTTGAATGTCTTCATGATCATATATGTTAGAAGGCACTTTCACCTTACTAAACTTTATGGGGACTGAGTGGTTTAGTGGCTGAATAGGGGCTTTGCCTTTCCTCTTGAATCTACCAGCCCTGGAGTTACCTTTAAATCCTAATCCAGCCTTACCCTTCTGAGTGACAAATTCATCTATCAAGGGTAAGACAGATTTTGGCTTAGAGTAACTAGCCACTAAATCCCTTTCAATTCTAAGTCTGGCCTCCAGACTCTTCACTTGATCATTAGTATAATTAATTATGCCCATCTGAATAATAGTTATATTCTTCAGCTTGGTAATTTCATTTAATTTTTGATCAAGGACTTTTTCTAATTCAGTTGTTGCAACCCTTAGTTCAGCAATTTCCTGAGCCTGAGTTTTAACAAGGTTCTTTCTTTTCTTAAGGGCCTGCAACAAGTCCCCATACTTGTCTATCAATTGATAGACATCTCCTTCAGATCCAGATGCATCTTCATCACTTGATGCAGATGTAGCTGATTCTTCACTTGTACTACAAACAGATGTACTGGAAGGACAGTTTACCTCATTAGGACCAGACTGATTCTGGCATATGTCCTCTTCTGATCTTGTCATCAACCCCATGCATTGATATTCATTGATGGAGTCTAGCAACTGCATAAACTCCTCTTCCTCAGATGCAGCATATAGTCCAATATATGCTTCAGCTTCAGATCCTGATTCTGAAGTTGACTGGTCTGACAGACTTTTATCTTTCTTTGCTACAAAGGATTTCTCCTTCTTGCCTTTCTGATAAGTCTTCTTCTTATCTGAAGATTCCTTCCTCTTGTCAGGACAATCAGCCACTACATGTCCAGGCCTATTGCAACAATAGCAGACAATCTTTGAAGTAGTGGCTTTGCTGGGCTTTGATCTGCTTTTCTCTTTCCTTGATGACCTTCTCTTCTGATAATAGTCATCAACTTGCTGTGATGTGGAAGGCCTAGACTTCCATTGCTTCTTTTTCAAGAACCTTTGGAATTGCCTTGTGAATGCAGCAAAGTCTGCATCTGAATCACAGCTTTCTGAACCCTTATCTGAATTTTCAGAACTATCTTCTTCAACTTCTTTAGGAGGAGATGGTGATTTCCTCCTATTCTTTCTAGTGGCTTCAGCATTAAATGCCACAGTCTTTTCTCTGTGATCTCCTCTTGAGTTTCTTTCCTCCTCCTTCCTCACCATAAGTTGCATTTCATAGGATAGCAACTTTCCAAACAGGGTTGGAGGAGATATCTCTGCCAATTTAGCCACTTCTCTTATGGCACAGATCTTTGTATCCCAATCCTTTGACAAGGATCTTAAGAATTTGTCATTCAGTTCATAGGTACTGAAGACTCTTCCATAGGATATTAGCTCATTCACAATCCTATAGAATTTCTTATAGCACTCAGTTATGCTATCAGATTTTCCTTGTCTAAAGCTTTCATACTCCTGATTTAGCATAGACTTTCTGTCCAGCCTTACTTCTTCAGATCCCTCCATGTAGACAATCAATGTGTCCCACATCTCCTTGGAGGTCTTGCAGTGAATCAGATTTTGAAATGTTGAATCATCTATGGCACTAACAATGATGTTCTGTGCCCTTTTGTCCATGGTTGCCAAGATGATTTCATCCTTGGTCATTTCTGAATAAGTCTTTGGTATTTGGATATTTGCATCAAGAACAGATATCTTTATTGGAATGAAGGGGCCTTCCTGTACTGTGATGTAAATCCTTGGGTCAGATGCTTCCATAAACAATCTGACTCTTTCTTTCCAGATCCCAAAGATTTCCTTCTTGCATATGGGTAATTTCATAGACCCTAGCTCCTTATGATTCTCTCCAGAACCCATCTTCTTGAATCTTGAATCTGCCTTTCAGATCTACCTCAGACTGTTAAGTCCTTTTTGAGGAACCTCCCTCTGATACCACTTGATAGTTTTACTTTCAAGACAACCTAAACACCTAGAGGGGGGGTGAATAGGTTCTACTTATTTTATAAAAACTTCTAGGCAGAATTCAATTCAATGGCTAACACAATAATCACAGCAATCACAGAAAATAAAACATCACAGATTGCACAATGATTTATAGTGGTTCCCCAAGATCTGGGTATATCCACTTTCCCCCTTCACCTATCTAGCAGTATGCTAGATTCGGCCAAACTTCCACTAATCTCAGATCAACAGATCCTACAACTCAGAACCCAACTGGTTCCTACAACTCAGGCACAACAGCCCTACCTCAGCCTTGCCCCAAGGCCTACAACTCAGAGAAGTTCCTTCTCCTACACTCAGGCAAACTGCCCTACCACTCAGAGTTCAACACTCCTACACTCAGCCTTTATAACACAGGCTTACAACTCAGATCTGTGTAAACAGATCCTACAGAAATATGGAAAATATTATTTAACTGTCTTGCCTGAATTGAGAGAGAAAAGGCCAAGACAATTCTTGATCAGCTGATGCAATCAACTGTATCTGAGCCTTCTTCAAAGCTTCTTGAATATGAACTTAGCTGAGTTGATTTCCAAACAGCTTCTTGAGAATCCACTGGTGGTTTCTTTCTTCTTCTTCAAATTCTGACTTGATCTCTCTCTATCCAGCACTTTGAATGATTCTTCTGAATTCTGATTAGAACTCTTCTTTGATCTATCCTTAGATAGTCTTCTTTGATCTTCCGGAGAAGATCTTCTTAAGTGCCTAGCACTTTCTTGAAATGAATTGGATTGTAATCCTTCTCAACTTTTTGATTCTTATCAATGTTTCAAAAGTTACTTTCTCCTTCTGAATCTGTCTATTTATAGACTTTCTTCATGGTAACCGGCTGATCCGGTTTCTAACCGTTTTCTGACAAGTCTGACAGCTTCAGTTAACTGGTGGCAACCCACAGCTGTCAAGTCTTCAAACAAGTCCTGTGCCTTAGTCTTGAACCATAAATTATCGAGACAGTCTGTCAGAAAGTGTCGAGACCATCTGTCTATTTGTGTCGACACAATTGACTTTGGTGTCGACACAGTCTTCAGTGATGTCGACTAAGTTGCCTTTGAGTCGACACAGCTTCTTCTGAAAATAACTTGGTCTTGACTCTTCAGTGTGTCGACAGAAGTCCTGTGTGTCGACACAGTTGTTGTAGAATCATAACTTAGTAAGTGTCGACTTAGCCTTCAGGTGTCGACACAGTCTTCTTTTAACTTTGCTATAATGTGTCGACTCAATCACAAGGTGTCGACACATTCTGCTTGTGTCGACAAACTTGAGGTCGACTATATTCTTTTGTGTCGACACATTGTCCCAATGTTGAGGTCGATGCTTTTCTTCTGTGTCGACACAAATTTCCAGTGTTGTGTCGACTTACTTCTTCTGTGTCGACACAAATTCCCAGTGTTGTGTCGACTTACTTCTTCTGTGTCGACACAAATTCCCAGTGTTGTGTCGACTTACTTCTTCTGTGTCGACACTTTTTCCCAGTGTAGTTGTAGACTAACTGCTATGTGTCGACACTGCTTCCCAGTGTTGTGTCGACTATTTTCTTCTATGTGTCGACTCTGCTTCCTCTGTGTCGACACTTGGACTTAGAATTTTTCTGCATACTTTATCAATTCTTCACCTGCACATGTCACCTCAAAAACAACATCAAATACACCTTGATGTATATCATTGAGCTAGGTTGGGCTTCTTCAAATCAGGTACACATTTTCCAATGTACCCAACAGGGGTGGTCAGTCACCACTTGGATCGAGTGTGCCTGGAAGTAAGGTCGGAGCCTCCGGGCCGAGATGATGAGGGAGAAAGCCAGCTTCTATAGGATAGGATAGCGGAGCTCGACCTTCCTCAACACCCTGCTCACATAATAAACTAGGAGGTGTTTCCTCCCCTCTTCACGAACTAAGACAGAACTCACGACCTCCGACCCAACTCTCAAATATAAGAATAAGTCCTCCCCCTCCTTGGCCCCTGGAGCAAGGGGGCCTGAGTCAACTGCCTCTTTATGGCCTGGAATGCCTCCTCGCACTCCGGGGTCCATTCGAACTTCCGGCCTACTCTCAAGGTCTTGAAGAAGGGAGAGCACTTCTCCCCGGCCCGGGAGAGGAACCTGCTCAACCCTTCCATCTTCCCTGTCAATCGCTATACCTCCTTTGCATCCTGAGGTGACCCCAACACCATGATCGCCCAGACCTTATCGGGGTTGGGTTCTAATCCAGCGGGGGTGAGGAGGTGGCCCAGAAATTTGCCCCTGCTCGCCTCGAAGATGCACTTCAAGGGATTCAGCCTCATCTTGTACTCGCAGAGGGTGGCGAAGGTTTCCTCCAGATCCTGGAGGTGAGAGTCGTCATCTCGACTCTTGATCATGAGGTCGTCAACGTACAGTTCCAAGTTCCTTCCCTTCTGCTCCCGAAAGACCCTGTCCATCATTTTTTGATAAGTCGCCCCTGCGTTCTTTAGCCCGAAGGGCATCATTTTATAACAGTAGCATCCATCCCCGGTGATGAAGGAGACATCTTTGATGTAGGGAGGGTGCATCCTGATCTGGTGATAACCTGAAAATGCATCTAAAAAACTCATTACAGGGAAACCGACGGCCGATTCAACCAGTGCGTCGATCCGAGGCAAGGGATAACAATCCTTAGGGCATGATTTATTAAGAAGAAAAAAATCAACACACATACGCCACCGGCCGTCTCCTTTTTTAACCATTACAACATTGGAGACCCATCCAGGGTATTGGATCTCGGATACAAAACCGGCCCTAAGGAGCTTGGCCACTTCCTCTCGAATCGGCTCGGCCAACCTATCCGCGATGGGCCTCTTCTTCTGTTGGACCGGGCGAGCCTACGGATCCAGGTTGAGGCGATGGCAGGACACATCGGCGTCGATCCCGGGCATCTATGCAGCGCTCTAGGCAAAGATGTCCACGTTCCTCTGGATGCACTCCAACATCTTTCCTTGGGCCTCCGGGGTCAGCCCCCCGCTGACGCGAACTTCTCCACCTTGCCTCCAAGGGTGAGAACCACCATCTCCACCACCTCTTCCGCCGCTTCTAGGCGAGGCCTCTCCCCCCATTCCTCAACCTAACCTCCTCCTAAGGTGAAGGCCTCTGCTTTGGCTTCTTCCACGGCCATTGCCTCGGCCAGCTCTTGAACTTCCTTCACTTCTTCCTTCTGGGCGCAGCTCCCCTCCACTTCCATCTCTTTCGGACCAACCCTCTGCTCTGCCTCCTCCATCTTTCGACCCATCTCTTCATTGCCCCCCTGCCATGAGATAGAGTTTACAGCGGTGATATAACACTCCCTTGCCATCTTAGGGTCTCCGCGGACCCTGACCAGGACCCCCTAGACGTTGACCTTTAGGCATTGGTTGAAGGACGGGGGGACGCAGTGGAAGGCGCTGATGAGGGGCCTCCTGAATATGGCATTGTAGCTACTGGGGGTGTCCACGATGACGAACTTGTAATTGCGGGACTGCCCCCCAGAGAGACTTGGAGCCCGACCCCTCCATCGACTTCCTTCCTCTCCCCCGAGAAGCCAAACAGGGGCCCATCCGAGGCTAACACCCTTCTGGCCTCCACCTTCATCGCGTCAAACGCCTTCTTGAAAATGACATTTATGGAGCTCACGTTGTTGATGAGAATCCGAGAGACGGTGAAATCCTCGATGGTCGTCCTGATGACCAGCACATCCCAAAAGGGGTCCTCGTGACCCGACATGTCCTGAGCCGTGAACGTGATTTTTTTTCTTTCGGGGGCAGGGTCTGGGACGTGGAGCCAATGCTCCGTCGATACATGGTATAAAGGCTCGCCTTATGGGAGGCCTTGATCCCTGCCCCCCCCCCCCCCCCCCCCCCCCCCCGTCGATCACTCTGATCCCTCCCCAGGTTCCCACGTCTGCCCAGTCTTCGCACCTGTCCTCCTCTGCCCAAGGCAGGACCTCCTCGATCTGCACCCCTTGGCGGTCTCACTGTTGCTGCTGCTCCCTGTTTCCTATCATCTCGAGGAACTTCGGGCACGTGGCCGTGCCGTGCCATTCCTCCTGATTGAAGTCAAAGTAGGGTAACTCCACCCAAACCTCCCTTCTCCTCCGCCGCGCTGCTCTTCTCCTCTCCCCCAGGGCTACGGCCATAGCCTCCTCTTGGTCGGGGAGGGGGAGCCTCTGGCCCTGCCTCCCACCTGGAGGATAGAACTGGCCCAGGCCTCCCTGGCGGTAGTCCCCTCCGCAGAACCCTCTCCTCGCCCCTTCTCCTGCCATTCGGGCCTCCACCCTAGCCGATGATTCAGCTCCTGGCACCCCCACCTAGGCTGCTGCTGTGGCTGCTCCCTGTATCGGGGCTCGGCCCTTCTCTCCTCCTAGTCTCTTCCTCCTCTGGGTCTCTCCTCTTCCATGGCCGACCTGGCTAGCCTCCGGGCGAACTCCGGATTCAACGCCTCCCCGTCGACCTCCTTTGCCGCCCTCTCCATCAACTCTTCGAATAAGAGGGGGGATCCTCTTCAATTCCATCCGGAAAAAACCCTGCTACAATCCCAGGGTGAAGGCCATCATCAGAGTGTGGCCAGGCATCTCCTGAACCTGGGTAACTTCCTCCTGGAAGCGATCGACAAAGCTCCCCAGGGTCTCATTCACCCCCTGCCTGATGCGGAACAGGGACTCCGACTCCCTCTTCCTCTTCTTCGAGGTTGTAAACCTAAGTATGAACCCCCGGTGGAAGTCCTCGAAGCAGTAGATGGAACTGGCCGGCAGCTGGTGAAACCACTCCCTGGCCTTCTCCTTTAGGGTGATGGCGAAGAGCTATCATTTGAAGCCATCCGACATCTGCCAGATCGAGACCACATCCTCGAACCATTGGACATGCTGCACCGGGTCTCCCTTCCCGGTGTAATAGGACATCTCGGGCTCCCTGAACCCATCTGGAACTGGTGCTAAGAGACCAGCTCGCCGAAGGGGCTCTCCCCTCCCACTGGCTGAGCGGGAGGATCTCGCGCCCCTAACTTGCCGAGTCCACCTCTGCTCCCCGATCTAAGGAAGAGTACTCGCCCGGGGAGCTTGGAACCCCGGTTCTCTTCGGCTACTTCCTTCATTGCTCACCGGGCAGGGGCGGCCTCTCCGAGCGTCAGATTCGCGGGAACCGGAATTGCTGGAGTCGAGCTCTCAGCGCGCGTACCGTGTGCGAACCGAACCAGGCCAAGTACCTCTTGCCTTAAGTCCTCGAACATCCCCATGGTGGCGAGAGGGGGAGGGGGTGGCGAGTCGGTCCCATCCGATCCTTGCCCTTCTCCTCCCGTCATCGAGCTTGCTGAAGGTTTTCTGTGCTGACCACTGTCCACGCTCACTGCACATAAATGTTGAAACCGAGAAATCGGTCTCTTGTGGAGTTCGACCCTTCGGGAAAGGGGTGGTCGCGCACCTACTTCGCTCCTGCAAGAAAAACAACAAAGGAAAGGAGAGCAAAAGATTAGACCAAGGGCCCGGCTCGGAGGTCCCACCACAAACCCGGAAGATCACTGAGCGGTTCCCCTCCTCAGCCAAATGCCTGGCTAAGGTACCTGAGAAAGCGCTAGAAGATTGGGGAATAAGTAAGCTTGCCTTCTGTGGTACCCCTTGGGTCCTATTTATAGGATTTTCAGGATGGTCTGTAAATAACGAACCTCTGCCGCCTTAAAATTACCAAAAGCTCCTCGGACTGGCCTGCCAACAGATGAACTCCGCTGTTCTAAACAGCTATATGCAGCCCACCTGGGTCTGCCAACAGTGAGATCCCGCTGTTTTGACTCGCTAGGTACAGGCCAACGGAGCAAAACAGTAAAAAGTCCTCCCCACTAGGGATCGAGCAAGTAGCCCTTTAATGCTTCCACTCAACATGAGGCGCGAGCCAGAGATGGCTCGCCGGGAGGGCGCGGGACAACCCACCTAGGAGAGGCGGGTGGAGCTGGCCCGCCAAAGTAGGCGCGGGCAGGGCTGGCTCGCCGGGAGGGCCTGGGCCGACCCGCCTAGGAGAGGCGGGCGGAGCTGGCCCGCCAAAGTAGGCGCGGGCAGGGCTGGCTCGCTGGGAGGGCGCGGGCAGGGCTGGCTCGCTGGGAGGGCACGGGCGGACCCGCCTAGGAGGGTGCGGGCCAGGCTGGCTCGCTTGGGCAATCCTTCGATGCGCGAGTAAGGGGAGCCCGCCTGGTTGTCTGAGTCCCTTCGGTGAACACGGGGTTGTACAGTAGCATATGTGGAAGGACTGAAGCAGAATATTATCAACATCAGTCAGCTGTGTGATGAAGGCTACCAGGTCACATTCAAAAAGTCTTCATGCTTCATCAAATCAGAAGACAACACAACTGTGTTGACAGGTAACAGAAGAGGTAATATCTATCTAGTAGATTTTCATTCAACCAAAGTAGACATCTGCTTATTTAACTCTCTTAGCAAACCTAATGAATTATGACATAAGAGATTAGGACATATCAACCTTAGAACCATTGCTAGGCTATCCAAGGACAACCTTGTTAGAGGACTATATTCTCGTCCCTACAAGAAGGAAGGACTCTGTAGGTCTTGTCAGTTAGGCAAGCAAACTAAAAATAGTTTTAATTCTCTTAATAAGAGTGATTCACCCAGGATTTTGTATTTATTATATATGGATCTATTTGGACCCATCTCTGTACAAAGTCTAGGAGGGAAATCTTACACTTTAGTAGTTGTAGATGACTTCTCTAGATTCACATGAGTGTTCTTTCTGAGAAAGAAGTCTGATTACTTCAAGTGTTTGACAGAGTTTCTCAAATGCATACAGATTGAGTTCAATACTCACATAGCCCTGATCAGAAGTGATCATGGGACAGAGTTTGATTCTCTTCTTATGCAAGAGTTCTGTTAGAGGGAAGGGATCAGACACACTTTCTCAGCTCATATAACTCCTTAACAGAATGGGGTAGCTGAAAGGAAGAATAGAACCCTTATTGAATCTGCCACAACATTGTTGACAGATGCTCACCTTCCTCTATCCTTTTGGGAAGAGGCTGTGAACACCTCAAACTATGTTTTGAATAAAAGTTTGATACATAAGCTAAAGGGAAAGATTCCCTATGAATTACTCAAAGGGAAGAAACATAAAGTTGATTATCTTAGGATTTTTTGTTGTATCTGCTACATTCATAACAATAACAAGAAATACTAAGCAAAATTTGAAGCCAAAGCTGAAGAAGGAGTGTTTCTTGGATACTCCATGATCAGTAAGGCCTATAGGGTTTTTAATAAATCATCTCATAAAATTGAAGAGACTGTGCATGTTTCTTTTGATGAAACTAACATGTCTTACAAGGAGAAGAGCACTTCTACCATAGACCCTTTGCAGGTACATTCTATATCAGAAAATTTGGATAGGCTACATATCATTGAACAAGATCCATCACCTTAATACATTCAACAAGAAGCTGAAAGCAGTGAAAATGAAGATGACAGTCAGATCTTAGCAAGCCATGGTGACAATCTAAATGAAGAGCCAGTTGTTGTTCCACTAGAGGAAACAACAACACAGGCTGGTGAACAATCAATACTCATTGTTGATTTAGTAACATCAAGAGACCATCCAATCTCCCAAGTGATTGGAGACATCTCAACTGGTGTGCAAACTAGAAACCAATTCAATCAAAATCTTATGCATACTTTCTTTCTTTCTCAAATTGAACCTCAATCCATACAAGATGCAGAACAAGATCCAAACTGGATCATTGCAATGCAAGAGGAATTAAATCAATTTGAAAGAAACAAAGTTTGGGAGCTAGTGCCAAAGCCAAAGAATCATCCCATTATTGGAACAAAATGGGTATTCAGAAATAAGCTAGATGATCAAGGAGTTATAGTGAGAAATAAAGCAAGGATGGTTGCTCAAGGATACTCTCAAGAAGAAGGCATGGACTATGACCAAACCTTTGCACCAGTTATAAGGTTGGAGGCCATAAGAATCTTCCTGGCATATGCAGCTCACAAGAAGTTCAAGGTTTATCAAATGGATGTCAAAAGTGCATTCCTCAATGGTGACATCAAGGAAGAGGTTTATGTAAAACAACCCCCTGGTTTTATCTCTCTAACTCACCCTGATTTTGTTTATAAATTGCATAAAACATTATATGGTCTCAAACAAGCTCCAAGAGCATGGTATGAGACCCTAGCTTGCTTTCTCTTGAAAAATGATTTTAAAAGGGGTAGAGTAGACCAAACTCTTTTTATTAGAACCCATAAGTCAAATATCCTACTACTACAAATCTATGTAGATGACATTATCTTTGGTTCTACTGATTCAAATCTATGCAAATGGTTCTCAAACCTAATGCATTCCAAATTTGAAATGAGTAGCATGGGTGAGCTATCCTTATTTCTAGGATTGCAAGTCAAATAACATGCTGATGGCATCTTTATTTTTCAAACCAAGTATGCAAAAGAATTGGTTAAGAAATTTTGTATGTTTGAAGCATCCTCTATGAAGATACCTATGCCTACTAATGTTGTATTAGATGATGATGAACATGGGAAACCAGTTGATCAGACAATATATAGAGCATTGATTGGCTCCTTATTGTATCTTACAGCTAGTAGACCTGATATAATGTTTGCTACATGCATATGTGCTAGATTCCAAGTCAGCCCTAGAGAGTCACACATTACATTAGTTAAGAGGATTCTTAGGTATGTGAAAAGTTATCCAAATCTAGGTCTCTGGTATCCAACTGATTCTGGATTTGATCTAACTGGATTTTCAGATGCTGATTATGCTGGATGTAGAGTAAACAGGAAAAACACCAGTGGAACTTGTCAGTTTCTTGGTGACAGACTTGTCTCCTGGTTTTGCAAAAAACAAACATCTGTGTCTACTTAAACTGCTGAAGCTGAATATATGGAAGAAGGTAGTTGTTGCTCACAGATATTTGGATTCAAAATCAGCTCCTAGACTATGGTTACAACTTAGAAAAGTCCAAAATATTTTGTGATAACACTAGTGAATATTTCAATAACTCAAAATCCAGTCCTGCATAGTAGGACAAAACACATAGAGATTAGACATCATTTCTTAAGAGAAAATGTAGAGAAGAATAAAATTGAATTGGAATATATCCCAACTGATTTACAAAGGGGAGATATTTTCACCAAGCCCTTGGATGAAAAGAAGCACACCTTCTTCCTTAATCAGTTAGGAATGTTAGATGGAGGAAGTCTCAATTAAGTTCCAAGACCTTTAAACCTAAAAAGAGACAAGACTAGGTTAAATTTTTTTTTTGGGATTTCTTAGTCATCAATGTGCATCATCAAGCTCAAGTCTATAGAGCTGATACGGATGATAGAAGACATGCATATTACTATGGTATCTGAGGCCGAACAAGTGGTATACCATGAGTACCTGAGCTCTTTGATCGGTGATGATGATATTCGGGAGCACATTACTACACATCTGAGGCCTGATGCTGCATTAGAGCCGATTTTCAGTGCCTGGAAGGGGGCAAGTTTTAGGATTACACGCTGCAAGATGATCTCCTTCGATTTCGTGGACGAGTATACAAACCAGCAGGAGATGGTATCTGAGATGACATACTCAGAGAGGCAAATTGTTCCAGATATTCAATGCATCCCGACATCAACAAGATGTGGGCAGACTTACGGAGGACCATGTACTGGCCTGGGATGAAGTGGGAGATCACCTATTTTGTGACACACTGCGAGACTTGTCAACGCGTGAAGGTGAAATGTAAGAGCCCAGGAGGTTTATTACAGCCACTGCTAGTCCCAGAGTGGAAGATCGAGGATATTGTTATGGACTTTGTACACGGACTGCCTCTCTCCCACTCTGGGCACGATTCCATTTGGGTCATAGTTGATAGGCTGACCAAGGTAGCGCGGTTTATCCTAGTCAAGAAGGATGCTCTAGTTGTAATTTTGGTGAGATTGTTCGTGGAGTAGTTTGTCAGATACCGTGGCATCCCCAGGACTATTATCTCGGACCGCGACAGTCGGTTTACTTCCAGGGAGTGGAGGGCAATACATGCTTATTTGGGTTCCCGACTTACCTTTAGAACTGCCTTCCATCTACAGACTAATGACCAGATGGAGCGGACAAACAAGACTATGAAGGACCTACTCAAGTAATGCATATTAGATACAGGGAAGCCTTGGGAGAGACTGCTACCATTGATCGAATTCTCTTACAATAATAGCCACAAGGATAGCATCAAGATGGCTCCATATGAGGCACTTTAAGGGAGGAAGTGCCAGACACCGCTGTCTTGGGTTCACGATGTGGACACCAAGGCTCTTGGATCTGATTTTGTGGAAGACATAGAGACTCAGATTCATTTGATCAGTGATCGGCTAGTAGATGTCCAGAGTAGGCAGACGAAGTATTATGATGCTCAGCATCGAAATGTGGAGTTCCAAGTGGGGGACCGAGTATTTTTGAAGATACGTTTGGTGCACGGTGTCTCTCGGGTGCGGAGGCACAAGAAGCTCAGTCCTCGATATATGGGGTCGTACTTGATCCTTGAGCGGATCGGCCCCTTAGCTTATAGACTACAGCTGCCACTATAGTTGAGTACCCTGCATGACTTCTTTCATGTATCTTTATTGCGAAGAGCTCTCCTTCGACCAGGGCAGCACATTAATACCATAGCCGGTCCAGTAGCGCCAGACAGATCCGTTAGATTGGTGCCGATCCGGATTGATGATACGACCGTCCGAGTGTTGCGGAAGAAGAATCCCTCTTGTGAAGGCGCTGTGGACAAACCATGGGCGGGAGGAGCACACTTGGGAGCCGAGGGATCTAATGTTGGAGCGACACTCATAGCGGTTTACTTCAGGTATGCTGTAATTTATGTTTCAAAATTACTTAAATTGTTACAAGTAGAACCCCATAGACCCGAACTTGAATTTCGAGGACGAAATTTTTTTTTTTGTTTATTGGGATTTGTAATATCCCATGTTACTCCTAGACCCCTTAACTTAGATTGGGTTAGGCATGGTGTGGAGGATGAGGAATTTATCTAGGTTTGACCCAAGGGAGTGGGTTGCAGCCATGTGGGGCCAACTAAGGGGCTAAGGTCAAACTAGGTCAACCTAGCCTAAATAGGAACCCTAGCCATACCATAACACCACCACATTGCCCTAACCCCTAAAGTAATCTAAGTGGACCCTAGGGCATATCACTAGGTCAATCCTTTGACCCTAGTTGACCAAAGTCAACCTTAGCCCTAAGTTGCTCAAACCTATACCTATTGACCTAATTAGCCTAAGTAGGGCACCACATTGACCCAACCCAAGTTGGGTGGTGCCATTAGACTCATGATCATCAAGTGAGGTCAGTCCACTCACCATGTTGACCAAGTTAACTCCCAAAGTCAACAAGTCAACTATTTGACCTAAAGGAGGAAAATGAAGACCAAGCCATTTCCCTTGGGTTAGGCTCACCCAACCTGACCCAAGACCAGCCCAAGTGGTCAAAGTCCACCGCTACCCCTCTGGTCGTAGAGAGAGAACTTGAGAATTCACCCAAATTAGGAGAGAGAAAGGGCAAGGATGGAAATGCTGACCACATGACTCCTTCCCTCAGCCCCAAAGAATGCTGGACAGCCTCTTATGACTTATTAGATGGGGTTGGCTATAAATGGCCACATGGCATGAAGGGATGAAGCATCCAATGCTCCAAACCGAGCTTACCTCGGCCGTATCTCCCCTTATAGCCCATATCAGCCAGATCTGAGCCCACCAGCAGCTTCAGAACGTCGAGAGGAGTGGAGAACGTGTGCTGGAGCAGAGGAATTGGTGGAGAATCGAGGATTTGGGAAGTAGACACTGGAGCAAGGTCGGAAATGGCCACCTGCCACCACCCTCGCCGCCAAGCCGCTGTCGAGGTTCGTTTCACCTCACCTCTACCCGTACTAGCTTTCTAGATCAAATAGGGGAGATATCGGGCTCAATTGAGCCCAATGCCAAGGGAGAAAAGTGTGAATTTTTCGAGCTTTTATTCTTGCTCTGGTTTGCCGGAGTAGCCAACTCCGGCGGCTTCACCGCTGGGAAACGCTAGCCACCACCTCAGTGGAGGTGGTGGCGACAATCGCCGGCGATGGTGGTGGCTAAGGTGGCCGGAAAAGCGAGAGCAAAAGCTACAGGATGGGTTCATCCTGGCCATTGGCTTGAGGTAGGGGATGAACCGATGTCATCGTTTTATGCTTCAGGATTCGTGCTGAGTATATCATTATATACTTATATTTTTAATAATTAATGAAATGAATTGATTTTTCTGTCACACTGTAACAATCCACTTGCATGTCAAAAATAGGGCTCTTAGAGCCATTACCAGAGCATTAAATGAACATAAAATATGTAGCCCTTTGGGTTAAATTTAAAATGCCACCCTAAAACTATAATTTGACCCAGTAGATTCTCATGTAGGGCTATTTTCCTAGGACTGGTCCTAGGCTAGGGCAGAAATTAGAATGGATGCCCAAGCCAAACCAGAGGTCCACATGACCCAAAATTTTGGGCATGAGCTTAACATGGGCATATACAACCCCTGCAAAACATTGGAAATTTTTGGGAAATTGTTTCCTAAAGTTTTTATCAAAATACACAATACTAAATAAATGGAATATTTGGAGTGTTATGGCTTCAAATGGCCCGAAATTTTGGTGGCATGTCCTTGGGGGCATTTTAAACCTATGGTAGAAATTTCAGAAATTTTGGCCCACTGCATGTGGAGTTATATCACCTACATGTGTAGGGTATATATGTATATGGGGTGCATTTAGCAAAATCTCCAAAATAGGGATTTAGCCACTTTCACCTCATGCATGCCAATGAAACTCTGGTAAGGGTTTGGTATGTATAATTACACCCCCTAACAGTAATAATGGGATTTTTGGGAGCAAAAATCCCATTATTTGGAATTTTTGAAATATTAGGCTTTTTTGATAAATAAATTGGAAAATGGATTTAACATGGAGATAAATCCCCAAATTTTGTCATGACCACAAAGAGGACATATTAAACTCCTATAAAGTTTACTTCTCTGTTTCAGGAATTTTGTAACTAGAGTTATGTGGATTTACCTTTTCACCCTTATTACATTTAATTGGAAATTAATAGAAATATGCAGTAGAAAAATTGTGGAAAATTCATAGAGATTTATTACTGTATAAAGAACCGTGTATAATTATCTCAATATTTTTGGGTGTCACAGTAATGTTCAAAACCCCATAATTGCATTTTGGTAAATTAATTGAAAATATAATTGGTAGGCCATTATACCTTAGATGTTTATGAAACTCTGTATTTAGCCTTACCTTATCAATACATGTACTCTGTAACTTTCCTAAAATTTTGGTTAAAGAATTTATTATACTTCATTTGGAAAATGACAATTATGTGAATTTTGTATTAATAAGGGAATAAATAGAAATACTTAAACGAAAATTATGATTCTTGGAAGACAGTGATATTTCACAATATTATAGGTAAGTAAAATTTCTTACATCAGTACGATTATAATTTGTTATACTTCATGTGTTAAATGACCTGAAGAATTAATTGAGGGAATTAATTTAATGGTGTAATTAATTTGGAAAATTTTGGAAATCATCATGGTAATCATATAGGTCCATACCATCCTAGGATAAATAATTTGAGGCATATGGCCAAGGAATTAGAAGTTCTATTTCGGGGTGGTATTAGGTCATGGGCTGCGCATAGTGAAAGTAGGTTATACGATAAGGACCACCGAGGGATGGATCGACGGTTGAGCTAGAGATCATAAGTGGAGTATAACACTTGTTGGTAGGGTTGTCTTAGTGACAAGAGTAAAAGTGCAAGCCTTTGATAGCAACTAGGTGGAGGCCGGCGGAAGACCGTCGCCCCTTCAATAACATCTTAAATCATTAGGATCGCCCAAGAGTAATAATGAGTGGAAAAGGGAAATCATGGGTAGACACCCACTAAAGTAAGTATCCTTGAGAAAGGGAGCTTTGGGTTTCAGCCCATTATAGTTCCTAGTGCCCCCGAGAGCCTTTCACCGGGTATACCCTGGGCAGTCTTGGGATTAATCTTAAGTCACTAAGTATAATAACCCGTAGACAAGAGTAACCTAATTGGTTAGGCATTGTATCATCATTCTCACTCGTACTAGGTTGGAGGGATTCATGATAATATTCTCTCCCGTGTAGGGATTGAGGGATTTGTTTTATATGCTCACCCATGTAGGGTTGGAGGGATTCAGGACTAGTTGGTCCTGCGAGCTGAAGGCTTGAGATGAAATACTTGCATGTGCATAAAATTAGTGGCGGTTATGTGGTACTGGGCCAATCATCACACCGATGGCAATACAGTGATTCTGGCGGGTGTGACGGTTTGATGGGCCAGTAGGTTGTTTATATTGTTGCCTTGAGGACAATCCCCAAAAGCACACACCCGACCCAATAAGACTGACGGGTAGTCAGCAATTAGTACGCAGGAATCTATAGTGCACCTAGGACGTGTACAGAGGCGTATGGAAGGTCTAGGTTTGGTAGTGTGCATACCTGCCTAGTAGTGGAGACGCCCGCTCCACTGCTACCGTAGCCACAACGGTGGTACAAGAGAGTGTTGATAGCTTCGAAAAGCAGGAACTAAAGGTCTGTGATCACAGAGTCGTTGTGTGTGAGTTGCACCTGTCTGTTGCATAATTTGCATCATAACATTCATTCATATTAGGGCATACGCTTCATAGATCCTTATCATATAAACTAGTATGGGCTCTTTTATATGATAAGTTAAAATTCCTAGAAACCATAACTTATAAATTTTTATGGGCATTTTTATAAGTTAAGGTACGATTTGTGATGATAGAATACTAGTAGTTTAGCTTTACTTTTCTGCTCTTATTTCAGTTCATTATTCACTTGTACTATACTTTTACTTCACTTATACCATGTGCTTAGAACTGCTAGAGTAGAACTATATACATACTTGATAGCTAGCTTCTTGTAAACTGCTTTCCTTTGCTACCCTTTGTTGTCCTTCGCTTCGTCCTCCCGCTCGGTGCCTAGGAGTTACGGGGCGAGGTGTGGAGGAAACAACTTAGTCTTTTTGACTAATGGTCGGTTACCATATAATTTTAGGAGCTCGAGGAGATGGACCAGCACGTTGAGGAGGCTGGACATGAGGAGCAGGTACCGGTGCCACCTACTACTACTGGAGCATGACGTCAGGTGGGATGAGATTAGTTGATTAGCTTCCGCATTTGATTTGTGACAGAGAGATTTGATATAATGTACCGGGCATAAGCCCTTATTACTCATCTTTATTATATTCATGATGGACTCGTACTTTTCATTCATAAACTTATGTTTTGTACTGTGACTGTGGACTGGATATTGTTATACTCTGATTAGTTTTACTTCTGTTTCTCATGTTGGCCGAACAGGTTTTGATCGTACTAGCCGGCAGGATCAGCGTCTTGCGGTGTCGACTATCCCATGTGTTAGTGTCACCGTAAGGCGGCGGTTCTGGGCATAAGATTCGGGTTAAGTCTCCGGAAGTGGGAGTTGGATCTTACAAATTGTTCACTCAAACCCTTATCAATTTAGCTGTCTGAGACAAATGAGTTGAGAGATGAACGCTTACTCAACGCCATAAGAAGCAGATTTTTTACTATGTGTTTTTGCATTGAGTCACAAAGATTCACTCAACGTCTTTGCAAATTGACTGTGAAAATTTCTAAGTCCACAAGCATTGAGCTGTAACATCCCATTTCCAACTAGACTCCTAAGAGTGGTTTGGTCATGACAAAACCCTAGGAAGCCCAAGAAAGGGTCAAGTGGACCTGGTGGTGTGGATAGGGCCACTATGGTCTGCACTTAGCAGATTTCTAAACCTTGGTTAAAGGTGATCATGGGGCTTCACCAAGACTCCAAGACCCCACCCATACCCTTATAACCCTAGAAGGGGGTCAATGGGTCACAAAGGACCCATGGAGGGTAGTCAAAGGAGCTAAGTTGACCAAAGTCAACTATAACCCTAGCTAGGTCAAATTGACCTACACAAGGGTCCATTGCAGTCTATTAGCCAAATATACCCCACCCATACCTCCATAACCCTAGGTAGGGGTCAATGGGTCACTAAGGACCCATGGAGGGTAGTCAAAGGAGCTAAGTTGACCAATATCAACTCTAACCCTAAATAGGTCAAATTGACCTACAAAAGGGTCAATTGCAGTCCCTTAGCCAAATGGACCCCACCCCTACCCTCGTAGGCCTATTGAGAGGCTAATAGGTCACCAAGGACTCATTGGGACCAATCATAAAGACTAGGTTGACCAAAGTCAACTCTTGACCTAAAATGGTCAAAGTGCCCTAGTTAAGGGCCAAGTGACCTCCAAGGGCCAATCCAACCCCACCTTGACCCTAGGGGAGGCTAATGGGTCACCAAGGACCCATTAAAGAAATCTCAAGGACCAAATTGACCCAAGTGGGCCCTAGTCTAACTTTGGGTCAAGTTAGCCCATATGGGCTAACTCAAGCTCAAGCCCATTTCAATTGGGCTAACCATGACTTAAGTGACCAAATGAACTTGTGGGCTGCCATGGGACATGTAGGAGCCAAAACAATTCAGGCTTGGTGACTAGGAGAGAGAAATTCACCAATGGAGGAGAGAGAAAGAAAAGAAAGAAGAAGGAAGGAGGACTTTGTACTCCTCCTTCCCCCTCCCCAACCTCCCCATTCATTTCAGAAGGACAAGGGGGAGTGTAGCAGCCATTGTGGACTGGTTAGAGCAAGCTCCACCCCCCTACCAACCTAGCCGCCAAGATTGACCATGGCCAAAAATGGCACATGGCAATTCAGCCACCTAACTCCCTCCTCTCCCTCTTTAAAAGCTCCAGTGAGGTCCAAGGAGTATTTCCCACCCTTTTCCTGAAGAAGCCGAGCTCTTTCCTCCACTTTTGAACAATCCGACCACCACCGGCCACCACCATGCCAATCCGGCGATCGGCACAGCTACAGCCGCCACCACAGGTCCTCCTCTACTCCTTAACCCTTGGGCAGACCTTAGAAATCATTAGGTCCAAGGTTCGGGCTCAATTGAGCCCGATCCAATTCAGAAAAATGGTGATTTTTCCATGGTTTTGAGCTTGTCGGGTTCGCCGGAATAGTGCTCCCCGGCGGCCGTGCCGCCGCCTGGAGGTAGCCCCGACCACCACGAAGGTGTTGGCGGCGGTGGCCGGCCGGGGACGTGGCCGGATCGCAGGCGGCAGCCGCTGGAAGATGGCCCAGGCGGGACGAATCTGGGCCGTCGGCTAGAGCTTGAAGATGACCAGATATCGTCCACCTTACATCAAGATTCGTGCTGCATTTGATTTCAAACTATAGGTTTATATATTTCATTTTAATTAATTCTGTCACACCTAATGTATTTAATGTTTTTAATTATTATAAATACTTAGGCTTCAATTCAGAACAAATGGTCAGCACATAAAATGTAGCCCTATGGGTCTACTTTCAGGCAAAATTGGTTTGGACCAATTTGGGTGACTGGTTTGACCAGGGCACTCATTTTGGTGGGGTCTATACAAATGACTAGGCAATCATTAAACTAGTTGCCCACACTTCAACCTTGGTCCAAATGGTCTGATATTCTGGCAGAGAGGCACCCTACCCTATATCTAGACCCTACCCAAAAATGGGAATTTTTGGGAATAATTTTCCTATAGTTTTGTAAATAATTTAATTATGCTAGGGTAAATTAAATAATGGGTCAAATGAAGTCCAAATTCATCCAAATTTTGGTGGGATGTATATGAGGTCAATATAGACCTCTGGTTAAAAGTTCATTAAGTTTGTAGTTGATTTGAATGTGAATCAAGCAACCCTAGCCTTGCCCTAAGAAGGGCATTTTGGTCCAAAAATGTAATTTTGGGTTTTGAGTGCCCAATTCACCTCAACAGAGGTTCAAATTTGGGACACTGACTTGGAATGACTTTATACACCTTCCAATGAAAACTTGGCGGCATTGGAGTTGATTTGACCCAAGATCCTAGGTTAAACCCTAAGGAAGGGTTTTTTTTGTACCTTGTGAAGGACATATGGCCATAACACCTTGTATGACTATGAAACTTTGTAGGGATGGTTTTAGGGTAACTATAACCCTCTGGTAAAAATCTTAGGGTGTTTTGAAATGTTTAGGACCCACAAAACCCTAACCCTAGTTTAGGGCACAAACTTTGTAGGGTTGGAATAGGCTAGTTAAACTCCTCCAAATAAGGTAAAATTTTAGTATAATGGTCATAAGGATATTATTAGTCTCTAGTAATTTAATTGGGACTTTTGGGATAATATTTATGGCACTTCTTTTGTAACACAAGGGATGCCTCATTTTAACAAACTAATTATTATGGCCCCTCTAACCCTTGGAAGGTCATGAAAATTTGGCAGAGGATGTTTTGAACCATTATAAGCTTATATAAAATTTATGAAAATTTTTGGATATATATTTGAGATACTTACTTCACAAGCTTGTTAAATGATGGAATTACTCAATAATTTAAATTAGTCCATATACTGATAAATAAATTATGAAATTTGGCCCAAACCATGTAAATGCCATTAGATTCATACTTGAATTTTCTCTGAATTTTTGGAAGCCATATAGTATTTTATATTTCTTTAAATCAATCTTTAAGGATTAAAATAAAATAATGATTTGGGATAAACCCTTACTGAAAAATTTAGATATTTTGGAAGATGAGTTATATCCTTATTTTTAATAAACATATAAAAATTATAGAATGATATCTTGACTGAAAATGGTACTTCATGTTCATTATTGGAAAGCCTAGTGAATAGAATAATTAAATAAATTATTAAATAAATAAGGAAAATTTTGGATCTCTGGATTTAGGGCTAAAAGGTCATAATGGACCTCCTTAATTATTATAAGAGTATTGGATAATTATTTGATGTACCTCCCAGTTTACATGAAGTTTGACATGGTGGTCTGCATTTAGCAATTTTGGAAAACTGTATTTTTGAAGCTTATCACACCTTAATCACTGATGATATTTGACCCAGAGCATTTATGGTCCCTTGCAATCATTTTAGAGTTATCCTTGAATTTTCAGAAATAATATTGCCTTGTTTATTATTTTTATGAATTATTGCAATATACCATTTAAATAAAAATCAGTGGCCCGAACCTTGCTGAAAAACTAAGAGATTTTGTATCTTAGGTTAAATGATTATGTTGAGTATAACTTAAATCTGGGGAGATTTTATCTTGTCAAAATTTGGTACCTTCAGCTCAATCTTGGAGACTTTGGCCACTATAAATATTTAATAAATTCCTAGATAAATAGGAAAATTGTAAAACTCTGGATTTGGGCAATAGAGGTCATAATGGACCTCCATTAATTATTATAGGAGTATTGGATGATTACTTGATATACTTCCCATTTTACATAACATTAAACCTTGGTGGTCTGCATATAGTAAATCTACAGAAATAATCTGGAGTACAAGTTAAGCACATAAGTCAAAAATTAGTGGTTATAGGAATGAGTTTATCACTCAGGGTTAGATGAGCTAGGGATGGGTTTGACTAAGAGTTAGGTGGTATTTGGGATCGACGAAAGATCGTCTTCCCCGTGGAGTAGATGGTCAAAATCACCTTAGGTTTAGGTTATTGTAATACGGAAATGAAATGGGTAAAACCTAAGTCGTAGGCATAAAGTAAATAGTAAACTTAGGGTTTCACACTTTCACACCCCAGTGTCCCGGGAGATAGTATGGGTTACTTGGGCAATAAGCCCGGTAGTTATGGTATTGGGTATGGTAGCCTGACGAGCTTCGGCTCGGTTGTTGATTATGACGGACGGGATAGTCCGGAGAGCTTTGGCTCGATAGTAGATTGTGACGGACAGGATAGTCCGGGGAGCATGGGCTCGGTTATAGATTATGATGGACGGGATTGTCCGGTGAGCTTCGGCTTGGTTGTTTGTTTGACTCATAACTATTGCATGTGCATAAAAGGTTTAAGGTGGTGGGTCTGCGATATTGGGGAGTTCGATGCACCGACACCAATATCGTTGGCTCGGCAAGTGTGGTTAGCACTTCGCCAACAAAAGTGCGGTGCACCAGCCGGCAAGAGTACGCAGGCGTCTGCTTAGTGCACCAAGCGTTGAGGCGTACGATAGGTCTGACCGGTAGTGCTTTACTGGTTTAGAGGTGGGCGAGGCCCAACCCACCGCTTCCGTCTGCCACTACGGAGGTATCCTGGGAGGTAACGGCTCCGAAAGGGGGAACTAAAGGTCTGTGTACACAGATTCGAGTGGGTGAGTTGCCCTTGCATGTTCACATCATAGCATACTTGCATTTCATAGCATAACCATTGCATATAACCTGACACCTAATGTATAAGCGGAATGGGACGCTCTATACATTAGGCCTTGCAAAACGACCCCTTGGCCTATAAGTTCGTGCGAGCGTGCTTATAAGTCAAGGTTCTCTTTCAGTATTATTTATATGTTATGCCTGCTAGTAAACCGACACCCTATCGAATAAATCGTTATGGGACTTTTTATATGATAGGAGCCCTACAAGATATCCCTTAGCTTATGTGTTTTCACATAAGTTAAGGTTACTTATTTAATTTTGTATATTATCATGCTTACACTGTTAGTTTAGTTCCGCTGCCATCTGCAATTTGACTATTCTCCACCTTCAAGTCCTTCCCTTTCCTTCTCCCCGCTCGGTACTTAGGAGCCATGGGGGAAGGGGTGGGGGACGATAGGACTTAGTCTTTTAGACTAACGGTTTTCGAACCACATCATTTAGGGGACCACGGAGCCCAGCATGGAGGAGCAGCCCCGGAGGTCGGCATGCTTGGAGATCGGACAGTCTAGTACCGGAGTCCAGACAGCGGGGACTGTGAGTCCCGAACACTAGAATTCGTATTAGTTTGCTTCCGCGATGAGTGATTTGTAGTGAGGACTTGATGTACCGGGCATAAGCCCGAGATTTTCATTATATGTACTATCTGTGGACACTCCCTTCATGGAGTTTATTTTTCTATATATGTGATTTCCGTGGACTTGCTTTTATACTTATGTTACAGTAGAGGTCGATTCGGCCGGCAGAATCGGCATCTTGTAGTGACGACCTTCCCGGGTGAGAAGGTATCGCCGCAAGCCGGCGGTTCTGGGCCTACGACCCCGGTGTCGAAAAAAAAATGGGGGTCTTACAAGTGGTATCAGAGGCAAAATATATCGATCGAAAGGTAGCAGTCCACTAACCTTGGGACACCCCCGCTTGAGTTTAGTTTGGGGACAAACTAAGCAGCGGAAGCAGTGGTGGACCCATATGGGAAATCACATGAAAATTGTCCACTTTTAGTTAAATCTGTGAGACTTCTTATATTTGACTTCTATTACGCAGCCCCCAGCGCAGCCAACACCACAAGGCAGAGTTCAGCAGACTCTGACTGTTGCATCACCTCCCCTGGTCCCCACTCCATTCCTACAATTGGAGATGGGTCAAACGCTGACGGCCATTCTAGATGCTTTCAGGGCTCAGCAGGTTCCGGCTCCGCAGCCAAACCCGGGGGCCAATTGGCTGAGCATATTTCGAGGACTCTCCCCTCCATCTTACTTGGGGACAGAATCCGCTGTACGGACAAAAGAATGGCTAGATATTATATACGAAATGCTGATTGGGATACGGTGTCCCTGGGAGGAGAGGGTGGCCTTGGTCATCTCCTGCCTGGAGTCCCATGCCAAGAGGTGGTGGAAGACGCTGTTGGACACATGGTTTGCTGATAGGGAGGTTGCGGAAGTTACCTGGGAAGAGTTCAGGACCGCGCTGCTGGAGCATTTTGTTCCACAGTCGGCCAGGGATGAGTTGGAGGAGCGGTTCCTACAGCTGAAGCAGGGCACCCGGACAGTGGTAGAGTACCATCGGGAGTTCGACCATTTGGCTCGATATGCAGATTCTTACAAACTGGACGAAGCGGGATACATCAAGAGATTCTATAAGGGCCTGCGGGAGGACTTGAGGGAGGCTTTGTTGTTTGTATCCGACGGGCCTATCTCCCAGATTTTGGAAATGGCAAAGAGGATCGAGGCCGATTGGCACACCACTCGGGGCCGGAAGCGGCAAGCGGAGGATCAGGGCCGGAGAGCCAGAAATGATCAGCGGCAAGGTGCTATACCAGGTGGGAGAAGGACAGAGGACCAGCCTCGACAGGAAGTGAGGCAGGAGCCGAGGGAGCAGGTGATATTGTCCCCTCAGCCTCTTCAGATGAGGGAGGCACCGAGACCCGGGGGTATGACATTTCCCCCACCGGAGTGCTACAACTGCCATCAGATAGGACACATTCGGAGAAACTGCCCCATGAGGGGAGCACCTTTACCAGCACCCCAGGATGCCCCGCATGCCCAACAGTTTGGAGGACGAAGACGTGGTCGAGGACGTGGTTTCCAGGGTGCAGATCGCAGGCAGCAGAGGGAGCAAATTTATGCACTGGATTTGGCTCAACCCCGGAACCCGGAGCAAGTAATCACTGGTACGTCAGAAAATTGTAAACTTATTTCCTCATGACCTTTAAGTTTATATAGAAGTGATAATCTAGGGAAGAAAACCATAGCTAGATTTTAAGACATTTAACTTTCCCCACCCCCAGGAATAGTTTTCATCAGCGGCAAACCGGCTTATACGCTATTTGATACGGGTGCTTCACACTCGTTTGTATCGGAAGCCTTCGTAGAAGGGTTGGAAGGCGTGGAGCGATTCACGGGTCTGATGATGAGGATACGATTACCCGATGGATCAGAGTTGTTCACCTCGGCCCACTGCGATATGGAGGCGGAGATCGGCGGAAAGATATTTGAAGCTCCAGCAATGATCATAAAGATGCCAATCTTTGGTTTGATCCTAGGAATGACGTGGTTGAACTGGAATCATGCTCAAATTGACTGCACGTCCAAGAGAGTTACCGTGAGACATGGAGATTCCTACCTCGTCATTGAAGGTACTAGATCTATTCCCCCTCTCATGCTGTCATCTGTACAGGCCGTCAAGGCTCACTTACAGGGGGAAGAAGTGTATGAGGTAATATTTGAAATGACTGAGGCCAAGGTCTCCACCTCGAGTATTCCGTTGGTGCGAGATTTTGCCGACATATTTCCAGAGAAACTGCCTGGGCTACCCCGCACCGGGAGCAAGATTTCCGGATACAGCTGGTGCCGGGGGCTAAGCCGGCAGCTAGAGCCCCTTACCGGATGGCCCCGAAAGAGTTGACAGAGTTTCTAAGCCAACTCCAGGAACTAGTGGAGGCTGGATTTGTCCGACCGAGCTCTTCTCCTTGGGGAGCCCCGGTCTTGTTCGTTAAAAAGAAAGACGGAAGTCTGAGACTGTGCATCGACTACCGAGCACTAAACCGATTGACAGTCCGAAATACATATCCACTGCCAAGGATAGATGAACTGTTTGACCAGCTAGAAGGTGCGCATTTCTTTTCCAAATTGGATCTAAGGTCGGGCTACTACCAGTTACGAATCCAGGAGGAGGACATTCCAAAGACTGCTTTCAGTAGCAGATATGGGCTATATGAGTTTACAGTGATGCCCTTCGGGCTCACAAATGCTCCGTCGGCATTCATGAGCCTCATGAACCGGGTTTTTGAGGCCTATTTGGATGTGTTCGTCATAGTATTCATTGATGACATCCTGATCTACTCTAGGACGAAAGAGGAGCACACTCGGCATCTGACGCTGACTCTAGAGAGACTACGGGAGCACAAGCTCTATGCGAAGATCAGCAAATGCCTTTTGGTTGAAGGAGGTGGCCTTCCTAGGCCATATCATCAGTGGTACTGAGTTGGCAGTGGACCCGGCCAAGATCCAAGCAGTCCGGGACTGGCCACAGTTGAAGACGGCCACAGATGTACGAAGTTTCCTAGGACTCGCCGGTTACTACCGGAAGTTCGTAGAGGGATCTCTCGTATCGCCCTTCCACTCACCTCTCTGACAAGGAAGGAGGTGCCCTTTATCTGGACCCCACAGTGTGAGGCGGCCTTTCAAGAGCTAAAGGGGCAACTCACTTCGGCTCCTATACTTGCCCTCCCTTCAGGGAAAGAAGGATTCCAGGTCTACACCGATGCCTCCTACCAGGGCATGGGTGCAGTACTTATGCAGAATGGCCATGTGATAGCTTACGTTTCTCGGCAGCTGAAGAAGCACGAGCAAAACTACCCAGTCCATGACTTAGAGATGGGAGCTGTCATTTTTGCACTAAAAGTCTGGCGTCACTATCTGTACGGTGTCCACTGCGACATATACTCCGACCATAAAAATTTGAGGTATGTGGACACGCAAAAGGAGCTAAATATCAGACAGAGACGGTGGGTGGAATTTTTGGTAGACTACCAGTATGAGATGCACTACCACCCGGGAAAGACGAATGTGGTAGCAGATGCATTGAGCCGAAAGACCGCAAACACTGGAGTAGGAACACCGTTGATGGCCTTGGAGTTAATACATATGTTTGATAAGATGCAAGTATCTCTGGTATCTGAGGATCACCCTGCGTTATACCGAGAATATCTGTCGTCATTAATCGCCACAGATGACATACGTGAACGGGTCAAGGATGGACAGAGGCAGGATACCCAGCTAGAGCCAATATTCCGGGCCTTAGAAGCAGGCACTGCGCGAGATTACACACTGAGGGATGATTTAGTGTGCTTCAGAGGACGGGTCTACATACTAGAGGGAGGCCAGATCCGGGAGGACATCATGATGGAGGCTCATTGCAGTCGATATTCGTTACACCCGGGAATTACAAAGATGATTGCAGATCTAAAGAAGACTATGTTCTGGCCTGGCATGAAGAAGGATATCACCTACTTAGTGACCCATTGCAAGGCTTGTCAGTTAGTGAAAGCAGAGTGCAGAAATCCCGCAGGACTATTACAGCCACTCCTGGTACCAGAGTGGAAGTTCGATGATATCGCCATGGACTTCATACATGGACTTCCTCGATCCAGGACAGGGAACGATTCGATATGGGTGATCATCTACCGACTGACAAAGGTGGCAAGGTTTATTCCAATCAGGAAGGATGACTCGGTGGGTGCGTTAGTCCGAAAGTTTGTAGAATAGTTCGTCCGTTATCATGGCATCCCCAAGTCGATTGTGTCAGACCGGGACGGACGATTTACATCCAGGGAGTGGAGGTCAGTGCAAACTTACTTAGGCACTCGACTAACCTTCAGTACGGCTTTTCATCCCCAGACGGATGGACAGATAGAACGGACCAATCGGACTCTGGAGGACTTACTACGACTCTGCATATTAGATCGCGGTGAACCATGGGAGAAGTTATTACTACTGATCGAGTTCTCGTATAATAACAACTACCAATCCAGTATAAAAATGGCTCCTTATGAGGCGTTGTATGGACGAAAGTGCAGGACTCCTCTGTCATGGATACAGGACGAGGACCCTAAGGCGTTGGATTCAGAGTTCGTCGAGGATACTGAGGCTCAGGTAAGATTGATACGGGATAGGATGCTGGAAGCACAGAGCCGGCAGGCTAAAGTATTACGACGCTCGGCACCGTCAGGTGGAATTCCAGGTGGGAGATCAGGTGTTCTTGAATATCCAACCAATGCATGGAGTTACTCGGGTATGCGGACAGAGGAAGAAGCTTAGTCCAAGATACATGGGGCCTTATAGGATCCAGGAGCGGATCGGTCCCTTGGCATACAGGCTGGAGCTGCCACCGAAGCTGGCGAGTCTGCACGACGTATTCCATATATCCTCTCTTAGGAGAGCTCTACTACGCCCAGAGCAGTAAGTTACAACCATAGATGGACCGATAGCATCTGATCGGTCAGTTCACCTAGAACCGGTCCGGATTGACGATAATGGGGTACGAGTTTTACGCCACAAGAAGGTTCCGTTAGTCAAGGTCCTGTGGAGAAATCACGGAAGAGAGGAGCACACATGGGAGCCCCAGGACTTGATGCGACAAAGATACCCGGAACTCTTCAGTCAGGCATTCCTCACAACCACTCAAGATGTTCAATTTACCTTCCTACTTTAAACTAGTAGAACTGAAATTTTAAGGATATGGGCTAAACTTTTGTTTATTGGGGTCTAGACTTTGCCAATTGGGGGATTTGGTCTTAAATTTGACTATCACCTTTAAACCTCATATAATCAAACATGGTGTCGTGACGTAAACCTTTCAACTTTCATGGGATGTTACAAGCTTCTTCCTTCCCGATAGGAGTCCCCGTAGGCTTAACCTTGATTTCGGGGACGAAATCTTTGTTTTGTTTATTGGGATTTGTAACATCCCATTTTCAACTAGACCCCTAAGAGTGGTTTGGTCATGACAAAACCCTAGGAAGCCCAAGAAAGGGTCAAGTGGACCTGGTGGTGTGGATAGGGCCACTATGGTCTGCACTTAGCATATTTCTAAACCTTGGTTAAAGGTGATCACGGGGCTTCACCAAGACTCCAAGACCCCACCCATACCCTTATAACCCTAGAAGGGGGTCAATGGGTCACAAAGGACCCATGGAGGGTAGTCAAAGGAGCTAAGTTGACCAAAGTCAACTATAACCCTAGCTAGGTCAAATTGACCTACACAAGGGTCCATTGTAGTCTATTAGCCAAATATACCCCACCCATACCTCCATAACCCTAGGTAGGGGTCAATGGGTCACTAAGGACCCATGGAGGGTAGTCAAAGGAGCTAAGTTGACCAAAATCAACTCTAACCCTAAATAGGTCAAATTGACATACACAAGGGTCAATTGCAGTCCCTTAGCCAAATGGACCCCACCCCTACCCTCATAGGCCTAGTGAGAGGCCAATAGGTCACAAAGTACTCATTGGGACCAATCATAAAGACTAGGTTGACCAAAGTCAACTCTTGACCTAAAATGGTCAAAGTGCCCTAGTTAAGGGCCAAGTGACCTCCAAGGGCCAATCCAACCCCACCTTGACTCTAGGGGAGGCTAATGGGTCACCAAGGACCCATTAAAGAAATCTCAAGGACCAAATTGACCTATTTGGGCCCTAGTCCAACATTGGGTCAAGTAGCCCAAATGGGCTAACTCAAGCTCAAGCCCATTTCAATTGGGCTAACCATGACTTAAGTGACCAAATGAACTTGTGGGCTGCCATGGGACATGTAGGAGCCAAAACAAATTCAGGCTTGGTGACTAGGAGAGAGAAAGTCACCCATGGAGGAGAGAGAAAGAAAAGAAAGAAGAAGGAAGGAGGACTTTGTACTCCTCCTTCCCCCTCCCCAACCTCCCCATTCATTTCAGAAGGACAAGGGGGAGTGCAGCAGCCATTGTGGACTGGTTAGAGCAAGCTCCACCCCCTACCAACCTAGCCGCCAAGATTGACCATGGCCAAAAATGGTACATGGCAATTCAGCGACCTAACTCCCTCCTCTCCCTCTTTAAAAGCTCCAGTGAGGTCCAAGGAGTATTTCCCATCCTTTTCCTGAAGAAGCCGAGTTCTTTCCTCCACTTTTGAACAATCCGACCACCACCGGCCACCACCATGCCAATCCGGCGATCGGCACGGCTACAGCCGCCACCACAGGTCCTCCTCTACTCCTTAACCCATGGGCAGACCTTAGAAATCATTAGGTCCATGGTTCGGGCTCAATTGAGCCCGATCCAATTCAGAAAAATCGTGATTTTTCCATGGTTTTGAGCTTGTCGGGTTCGCCGGAATAGTGCTCCCCGGCGGCCGTGCCGCCGCCTGGAGGTAGCCCCGACCACCACGAAGGTGTTGGCGGCGGTGGCCGGCCGGGGAGGTGGCCGGATCGCCGGCGGTAGCCGCTGGAAGATGGCCCAGGCGGGACGAATCTGGGTCGTCGGCTAGAGCTTGAAGATGACCAGATGTCGTCCACCTTACATTAGGATTCGTGCTGCATTTGATTTCAAACTATAGGTTTATATATTTCATTTTAATGAATTCTGTCACACCTAATGTATTTAATGTTTTTAATTATTAAAAATACTTAGGCTTCAATTTAGAACAAATGGTCAGCACATAAAATGTAGCCCTATGGGTCTACTTTCAGGCAAATATGGTTTGGACCAATTTGGGTGACTGGTTTGACCAGGGCACTCATTTTGGTGGGGTCTATACAAATGACTAGGCAATCATTAAACTAGTTGCCCACACTTCAACCTTGGTCCAAATGGTCTGAAATTCTAGAAGGGAGGCACCCTACCCTATATCTAGACCCTACCCAAAAATGGGAATTTTTGGGAATAGTTTTCCTATAGTTTTGTAAATAATTTAATTATGCTAGAGTAAATTAAATTATGGGTCAAATGAAGTCCAAATTCATCCAACTTTTGGTGGGATGTATATGATGTCAATATAGACCTCTGGTAAAAATTTCATTAAGTTTGGAGTTGATTTGAATGGGAATCAAGCAACCCTAGCCTTGCCCTAAGAAGTGTATTTTGGTCCAAAAATGTAATTTTGGGTTTTGAGTGCCCAATTCACCTCAACAGAGGTTCAAATTTGGGACACTGACTTGGAATGACTTTATACACATTCCAATGAAAACTTGGGGGCATTGGAGTTGATTTGGCCCAAGATCCTAGGTCAAACCCTAAGGAAGGGTTTTTTTGTACCTTGTGAAGGACATATGGCCATAACACCTTGTATGACTATGAAACTTTGTATGGATGGTTTTAGGGTAAATATAACCCTCTGGTAAAAATCTTAGGGTGTTTTGAAATGTTTAGGACCCACAAAACCCTAACCCTAGTTTAGGGCACAAACTTTGTAGGGTTCGAATAGGCTAGTTAAACTCCTCCAAATAAGGTAAAATTTTATTATAATGGTCATAAGGATATTATTAGTCTCTAGTAATTTAATTGGGACTTTTGGGATAATATTTATGGCACTTCTTTTGTAACACAAGGGATGCCTCATTTTAACAAACTAATTATTATGGTCCCTCTGACCCTTCGAAGGTCATGAAAATTTGGCAGAGGATATTTTGAACCATTATAAGCTTATATAAAATTTATGAAAATTTTTGGATATATATTTGAGATACTTACTTCACAAGCTTGTTAAATGATGGAATTACTCAATAATTTAAATTAGTCCATATACTGATAAATAAATTATGAAATTTGGCCCAAACCATTTAAATGCCATTAGATTCATACTTGAATTTTCTCTGAATTTTTGGAAGCCATATAGTATTTTATATTTCTTTAAATGAATCTTTAAGGATTTAAATAAAATAATGATTTGGGGATAAAACCTTACTGAAAAATTTAGATACTTTGGAAGATGAGTTCTATCCTTATTTTGAATAAACATATAAAAATTGTAGAATGATATCTTGACTGAAAATGGTACTTTATGTTCATTATTGGAAAGTCTAGTCAATAGAATAATTAAATAAAGTATTAAATAAATAAGGAAAATTTTGGATCTCTGGATTTAGGGCTAAAAGGTCATAATGGACCTCCATTAATTATTATAAGAGTATTGGATAATTATTTGATGTACCTCCTATTTTACATGAAGTTTGACATGGTGGTCTGCATTTAGCAATTTTGAAAAACAGTATTTTTGAAGCTTATCACACCTTAATCACTGATGATATTTTACCCAGAGCATTTATGATCCCTTGCAATCATGTTAGAGTTATCCTTGAATTTTCAGAAATAATATTGCCCTGTTTATTATTTTTATGAATTATTGCAATATACCATTTAAATAAAAATCAGTGGCCCGAACCTTGCTGAAAAACTAAGAGATTTTGTATCTTAGGTTAAATGATTATATTAAGTATAACATAAATCTGGGGAGATTTTATCTTATCAAAATTTGGTACCTTCAGCTCAATCTTGGAGACTTTGGCCACTATAAATATTTAATAAATTCCTAGATAAATAGGAAAATTGTAAAACTCTGGATTTGGGCAATAGAGGTCATAATGGACCTCCATTAATTATTGTAGGAGTATTGGATGATTACTTGATATACTTCCCATTTTACATAACATTAAACCTTGGTAGTCTGCATATAGTAAATCTACAGAAATAATCTGGAGAACAAGTTAGGCACATAAGTCAAAAATTAGTGGTTATAGGAACGAGTTTATCACTCAGGGTTAGATGAGCTAGGGATGGGTTTGACTAAGAGTTAGGTGGTATTTGGGATCGACGAAAGATCGTCTTCCCCGTGGAGTAGAAGGTCAAAATCAACTTAGGTTTAGGTTACTGTAATACGGAAATGAAAAGGGTAAAACCTAAGTCGTAGGCATAAAGTAAATAGTAAACTTAGGGTTTCACACTTTCACACCCCAGTGTCCCGGGAGATAGTATGGGTTACTTGGGCAATAAGCCCGGTAGTTATGGTATTGGGTATGGTAGCCTGGCGAGCTTCGGCTCGGTTGTTGATTATGACGGACGGGATAGTCCGGAGAGCTTTGGCTCGATAGTAGATTGTGACGGATGGGATAGTCCGAGGAGCTTGGGCTCGGTTATAGATTATGATGGACGGGATTTTCTGGTGAGCTTCGGCTCGGTTGTTTGTTTGACTCATAACTATTGCATGTGCATAAAAGGTTTAAGGTGGTGGGTCTGCGATATTGGGGAGTTCGATGCACCGACACCAATATCGTTGGCTCGGCAAGTGTGGTTAGCACTTCGCCAACAGAAGTCCGGTGCGCCAGCCGGCAAGAGTACGCAGGCGTCCGCTTAGTGCACCAAGCATTGAGGCGTACGATAGGTCTGACCGGTAGTGCCTTACTGGTTTAGAGGTGGGCGAGGCCCAACCCACCGCTTCCGTCTGCCACTACGGAGGTATCCTGGGAGGTAACGGCTCCGAAAGGGGGAACTGAAGGTCTGTGTACACAGAGTCGAGTGGGTGAGTTGCACTTGCATGTTCACATCATAGCATACTTGCATTTCATAGCATAACCATTGCATATAACCTGACACCTAATGTATAAGCGGAATGTGACGCTCTATACATTAGGCCTTGCAAAACGACCCCTTGGCCTATAAGTTCGTGCGAGCGTGCTTATACGTCAAGGTTCTCTTTCAGTATTATTTATATGTTATGCCTGCTAGTAAACCGACACCCTATCGTATAAATCGGTATGGGACTTTTTATACGATAGGAGCCCTGCAAGAGATCCCTTAGCTTATGTGTTTTCACATAAGTTAAGGTTACTTATTTAATTTTGTATATTATCATGCTTACACTGTTAGTTTAGTTCCGCTGCCATCTGCAATTTGACTATTCTCCACCTTCAAGTCCTTCCCTTTCCTTCTCCCCACTCGGTACTTAGGAGCCATGGGGGAAGGGGTGGGGGACGATAGGACTTAGTCTTTTAGACTAACGATTTTCGAACCACATCATTTAGGGGGCCACGGAGCCCCACATGGAGGAGCAGCCCCGGAGGTCGGCACGCTTGGAGATCGGACAGTCTAGTACCGGAGTCCAGATAGCGGGGACTGTGAGTCCCGAACACTAGAAGTCGTATTAGTTTGCTTCCGCGATGAGTGATTTGTAGTGAGGACTTGATGTACCGGGCATAAGCCCGAGATTTTCATTATATGTACTATCTGTGGACACTCCCTTCGTGGAGTTTATTTTTCTATATATGTGATTTCTGTGTACTTGCTTTTATACTTATGTTACAGTAGAGATCGATTCGGCCGGCAGAATCGGCGTCTTGTAGTGACGACCTTCCCGGGTGAGAAGGTATCACCGCAAGGCGGCGGTTCTGGGCCTAAGACCCCGGTGTCAAAAAAAAAATGGGGGTCTTACATGAGCCATGCTGACATCATCGAAATTAAAATTAAGCGGGATTTGCACACTAGAAGCCAAACATCGCCGAATACTTTCTGAACAACAGTTAATGCTAAAGTAACTTTACAACTGCTATTTTGGCTGGCCCATACAAATCAAAGAGTCGTTGGACGGCAGGAAATAAAAATACCTTACCGAGAAATTAAAAGAACTCCTTAATCCATCACTCTCGGATTTACATAAGAGTTATAGAATACAGAAAGTGGCTTTTTGATTGAAGTGATAAGAATTGAAAATCTCTAATTCGACTTCAGCAAGAATAAAAAACCAAATTTTCTGTAAAAGGTTGAGTAGCAGAGCACTCCAGAAAATTACTATTCATCTTCATGGCTACTGCTTTTAATACTAATATATTAAAGCTTGAAGAAACAGAGCTCTGCATCAGTTCTTCCCAGTACAAGCAGAACAACTCTGAATATCAAGAATCTTGTATCTGTGAAGAGTTAGGACTATGTTTACTTAGATTAGGAAGGTGACTTAGAGGACCATTTATCTGGAGTCAAACATCACACAATCATTACTCAATCTGTAGGATCATTGTTCAATCTGAGTTATAAGCCTGTGTTATAAAGGCTGAGTGTAGGAGCAGAGTCTTTGAGTTGTAGGATCATATTTAGGATCTGAGGTAAGGCTTATGCCCGACGTAAGATCTCTGTGTAGATTTGAGATATGAGATCTATGAATCTCTGAGTATAGGGTTGCTAAGCCTGAGGTAGGAGTTGCTATACTCTGAGTTGTAGGAATGAGTTTCACTCTGAGGTGTAGGATCCTAAGGGATCTAAAGTGTAAGCTCAAGGTGTAACACCTCTACCCGTCAAGAAGAATATAATAGAGGGTCCGGCCGGGGCCCCACACCATATTCCACAAACAGGCGGAGACGCTACTAAATAATATCAATACCAACGCATCCTAACATAGAGCATTCTAGCGGAAGCTTCACGGTTGAAAACTTGAACTCAAGAGTTACAAGAACTATCCACTAACAAAGGAATGTGTACAACCAAAGTATCTGGCCTTAAGGCCTTACAAATTTCTCTTAACAAGGTGTGGTTTACAGACATCGGCATGCAGGCCGGCCACACATGAACAAGAAGAAACAAAATAAAGCCTTCTAGGGCAGCAACGCAGCTTGGGCTTTAGCCCGCTAAGTTCCGCTCGTACCAGCACCTCCTGCACCTGCAAGAACCAATCCACCAAGCAGTGGTAAACAGGGCAACGGTCTGCATTTAGCTGACCAATTATAACGACCATGCCCTTGGCACGGGGCAGCGGAATTCCATCCCTGCAAAGCATTTTTTAATAGTATGCATATCAACCCACGCAAGACGTGCACGACTGCACAGTCAGTACATATCACAAATGCTGGCACGACGGCCTGACGCTCCGTGCACTCAGGGAAAATTCGGGTGTACCGGAAACACCGGATCCCACCAATGAGCATTTAGTCTGGCACGTAGGCCCAAGACTCTCATTATGCCGCTAACGAAAGCCCAATGCCTTGGCGCTCTCATGTCCAGCCTACATAACGCAGGTACGGATCAACCACCCCCCGTTGCTCAAACCTCCTTGCCACTACCAAGTACATCGTACCTGAGGCCACAAATAAAGGCGTGGGTAGGTTTAAACTTGCCTCTTCGGCACAAAGCCTCGTTTTATATAGTTGCAGCCCAACGGCTCAACACCACGTAAAGTGACAACTCACGGTCACAAGAGTTGAACCAACTCTCACAACTTCCTGGACTTCCTCTAGTACTTCCTTCTGCACCAAGCGACAGGTATGCACCACAGATTGAACCCAAACAATCAAATACTCGGAGATTCCTCCGAATGCAAACAAGCATCACCAATCCAGACCAGCACGTCCAGATGGACTTCACACAGCATGCCTAGATCCGTACTCAAATTCCGGGCTCTAATAAGGGGGACTTCACATATCTACCCCAAGGGACACCGCAATGCACCGCACACTCGCGGGGAAAGGTTTTCCCTATGAAAATGCAGGAATGTAGGACTTCACAAGTCCAAGACGGAAATCGTTACCCTTGGAAGTCGCCTCGGAGCCATGAAGATAATTGAGACGGATGAAAGCCTTCACAGCAGCCTGGCCTTCGCAAATCCGAACTCGGCTCGCGATTTGGACCACCGGAACACCACCGGAGGCCGGATTCCTCTTCCTCTTCCTTGCCTTGCTCTCCTCTCTCTCTTAACTTTAGAAAGAGAATGATGAAACTGAAATGAGCTTTCTTTTCTTAAATCCCGACCTTATCAACCCAGGGAAGAGCCCAGACCATTTTATCTTGGTCCAAAAAATGAACGGCTCTGATCAGCCCTGAATTTGATTTCCTTGGCCGAACACGGGTTGTGATACGCCCGTGTCACAGGCCGTATTCCTGAAGCGGTGCACAATTGACTGAAAATAAACCAGAACACGGGCATTGACACTCCCGTATCAAGCCTGACATGCCCGTGTCACCCAGTACACGGCCGTGTACCTGGCTGTGTCACCCCTATAACACAATCTCCAAAATCATCCGAGCAGGACACGGTTAAGGCATATGCCCGTGCCCATAGCCGTGTGCCAAACACGCCCCTGTGCCACGTCCGTGTCACAGGCTGTGTTCCATACTCGACGATCAGTTCTCAAGTACTCATTGAGAATAGGGACACGCCCGTGTCCCAGGCCGTGTACACCTGACACGCCCTGAGACACGCCCGTGTCTCAGGCCGTGTCAGCCACCCCGATTCCTACTTTGGCTTTTGAGATTTATGGGGTGTTACAATCCTCCCCTCCTTAATAAAATTTTGTCCCGAAATCTGGATACAGTAGGGAGATAAAAGTATAACACAATATATAACGCAAATATGTTGCTACAACATATATAAATGAGCCAACAGGTTACAAAAATAACTTGGGAAACTCGGCTCGCATGGTCTGCTCTCGCTCCCATGTTAGCTCTTCTCGGCCACAATTGTCCCACCGGACTTTGACCATCCCGATCGTTTTGTTCCGTAACTATTTCTCGGCTCGATTCTCGATTCGAATGGGCCTCACCTTTGTCGTTAGCCATACTCAACCGACACCCGATTATTCTCAATCACTTGAGCAGCGTCTTTGACTACTTTTCGCAATACCGAGATGTGAAACACATCATGCAGTCCACCCAATTTCGATGAAAGAGCTAGTCGATAGACAGCTTCCCGAACTCGCTCCACCACTTCAAACGGACCAAGGTATCACGGACTTAGCTTTTTAAACCGCCGAATCCGAGATATGCCTTTGAAGGGTTTAATCTTCAAATAGACTCAGTCGCCTACCGCGAACTCCACGTTCCGATGCTTAGCATTGTAATACTATGCTTGCCGATACTGGGCTATTAGTAGCCTCTCTCGAATATAGCGTATTGTTGAGTTAGCATCCTCGACTTCCTTTTGTCCCAATAGTTTGGACTCGCCAGTTTCTGTAACGCCCCCGATTTTTTCCAGTGATTTATTTAAATTTCTTATTTGACGTACTATGACGTCAGAGCGTTATGTTAGCGCGTGTTGGTCATGTGACGTTGTTAGAGCGTGCTCTTAGCTCTTTAGGTTTTCCTGCGCGGCTTGGTGATGTCTGGTAGCAAGATTCCCTAGTGAGCCGGAGTCTGTTTGGTGACTCCGTGGAGCCTCTTGGGGAATGCTTGTGTTAGCGCGTTTTTACGTTCGTTAGGTTTGACCGGCCAAATTTTGGGATTTGCATCAGGAGTGGAAAATATTACATTGGGAAATTAGATCGGCTAATTTTAGACATGCTCATCAAGTTTCGTCGCGTTCCGAGCATTTTTGGAGGCTCGGCGCGCGATTGAAGTTTTGTATGTTTTCGCGTACGCCGTTAACTTTAGAAATTATTATCTCGAAAATGGTGCGTCGGAATTCGATTACGACTTCGTCGTTGAATTCGTAGCGTCGTCATTCGCCTACGGTGCGAATTTCGTTCGATTCGGCGCGCGTTAGGCCCTCCGTAATGACATTTCACTTTAGCGTTATTTTAAATTAAATAAAATATCAAAAAAAAATGTCAAAAAAAAATGAAAATAATAACAATAAAAAAATCTGCCTTGATTGTTGATACACGCCGATCGGCGTGTATCCCCCTCCCTAATCCCACCGATTGCCTCCCTGCTTATGTTTTTTTTTTCGTTTTTTTTTATATATTTATAAATAATATAAGTTATAAATATATAAATATAAATAATATAAGTTATAATTATATAAATATATATATAAAAAGGGGCTTCTTCTTCCCCGATCAAGCAGCCCCCCCTCCGGTGCGAGAGAAAAAGCGAGGCGGAAACCTCTCGTTCGCGAACCTTCCGGCGGCCGCCACCGTCGATCTAGTGGACGGAATCTCGATCCGATCGCGGCGTTGGAAAGCTCTCGGCGAGAGCTTCGAGATCGCGGTAAACTTTTCCCGTTTCGGTGACCGTTTCGCTATACATTTTTTCGGCCCTGACCCCGGTTGTCCATTTTTTCGTAGATCTCGTCTCCGCGTGCCCCCTTTTGGACGGATCTACGTGGTGGAGTATTTTGGGTGGACGTTTTCATGAACAATTTGAGTCAAGTGGACTTCTCCCCTCTTGATGCCTCCATGGGTTGTATTTTTTTTGCCTTATTACCTCTCCTTGTCATAGAATAACAAAGTAGTATATGCGAGATTAGAAATATTCCTAGGTTAGGGCTTGTAGTTGGCCTAAACTAGGAAGAAATCAGAATTTTTTTAGTTGAGTTCGGCGGGTAGTGGGAAATAATTCGGCGGGTAGTGGGAAATAATTCTGCGGGTGTCGCCGAATTTAGGTTTAGTCTATTTCGGCGGGTTTTGGTTGTAGAACTTGGTAGTTTCTAAGTGGTGTTGTCGGCTAGTTTTAGCGCCGAATCGTGGATCCTTAGCATGTGGTAGCTGGGTTTCTGAGGGAGTATGGTACCAGGGGAGTTCGAGTCGTGGCCACCACCATTCCCTCCTTTGGACATTTTGGGTTCCTGTAAGAGGTTGGAACTCTATGTGTGTGGACCCTATGGCGGCCCCTTTAGTACTCTTGAGACACCTGGACCTGGTTGTTCGGTTGTGACTGTTCTTAGTCTCCGACACAGGTTTGGGACTTGTGCCAGTGCTAACGATTTACAAGTTAGGACTGTTAGTTCCTTTCATACTGTTCATTTGATGCATATTAGTTCCCTTTTTGCCTCTGCAGGCTTGAGCGGAGTTTGGTACGTTTTAGTACTTGTTGCATTTCTCTTGTAACGCCCCCATTCGTCACATGGAATATAACAGAGGGTCCGGCCGGGGCCCCACGCCATATTTCACAGACAGACGAGAGAGCCACTTGAGAGTATCAAAAACCTTTATAAACGCATCCTAACTCAGAGCATTCTAGCGGAAGATTTTAAGTTACAGAACTCATAACAATGAATGTCCACTACAAATATATAAATAACACATTTATATATGACCAGGAATGTTTACACGAATACACCGCACACGGCCTTAAGGCCTTACAGGTTTCTCTTTACAAATATATAAGTTCATACATCGGCACGCAGTACGGCCACACATGAAATCCAACACTTCGCACGGCCTTCAAGGGCCTACCAGCAGCATGGGCTTCTGCCCGCTCAATCCAATCAGCCCGCAACACCTGCATAAGGACGTCCACCCCATGGGTGATAAACAAAGCAACGGTCAGCATTTAGCTGACCAATTATAACGACCCTACCCCTTACCCGGGGCAGTGGTTCCTTGCCTGCATGTAAAGCAACCACAATATATATATATATATATATCACACACCCAACATCACAAACGCCGGCCTCAATGCCAGGCGCTCCGTGCACTCAGGGCACATTTATGGTTTGTACTTGGTAGGCGGGCATAAGCCTCCAAACCCCTGTTGAAGACCTCACGCACCCGTCTCACTCAGAGGTACGCACCTCACCAAAACCCGTGAGCACTACCAGTCGACCTACCCACGTAGTGTAACAAGCCTAGGGAATTCTCCCTGCTGCTTTGCTACCAATCGACCGCTCACCCGATCTTAACATCGCCACTTGGTGGAATGGGCATAAGCCTCCAAACCCCTGTTGAAGACCTCACATGCCCACCCACTCAGAGGTGTCCGCACTCCAACAACCAGCTCTTAACAAGCATGCAACCAAAGGAGCTATGCAAAGCATCCTTCACACCAATCACATCATCCTCACCATCTCCGCAGGCTAAACGATGAATACACGGAGCCTTCACCGGTTCGCAATATAAACATCACCAATCCCGACATACGTCTGGATGGGCTTCACACAGCATGCCTATGCCGTACTACATACTTCCGGCTCTAGATGCAGACTCAACTGCTGGAATCGCTTACGCTTTTCCATCTCTTGATGGAGGATCCCATGCACATGCATAAACAAAGGGCTTCACCTGCCCAAGGAAGAAAGACTGTTACCCTTGACGATCGCTTCGGCGCCATGGAAGAACTAGCCGGATGGAAATCACCGCAGCGGCCTTGCCTCCGCAACGCTGAACACGGCTCTCGATTCGGACCAACGAAGCTCCACCGGCGGCAGAAAAGCTCCTCCTCCTCCTCCAAGCTCTCCTCTCTATCTTCTCTTTAGAAAGAGAATGGCTAAGTGAGAATGAGATTTTATCTCAATCCACGGCCATATAGAAGCTGGAAAGGCTTTGGACCACAAGATCCAAATAGAAGGAAACGAACATCCGAGATCTGCTCTGAAAAACATTTCAACAGGCCTGACACGCCCTGTGACATGCCCGTGTCACAGGCCGTATACCCCCAGTCGGTTAGCAACCGACTCAAAAGATACCAGAACACGGGCTTGGACATGCCCGTGTCGGACCTGACACGCCCGTGTCAGTCAATCGACACGCCCGTGTCACCCCTGTAACACGGCCACACACAATTGCCAAAACGACCAGAGAAGTACACGGCCAAGGCACACACCCGTGTCCATGGCCGTGTCCCTCAAGCTCGACTACCGTCGAGGTCGACTGCTGCCCCACTCTCGTCGACCAAGCCTGGACACGCCCTGGAACACGCCCGTGTTCCAGGCCGTATCGCCGCTTGACGACCGCCAACCGCTAGGTCGACACCTCGACACGCCCAGGATGGACACGTGTCGGACACGCCCCGGACACGCCCTGGGACACGCCCGTGTCCCAGGCCGTGTCAAGCGACACGCCGCCCGACCTTGCCACCTGCATGTCGCGTCAACACACACGACACCTGGCTGGACACGCCCCCCGACACGCCCATATCGCCGGGCATGTCAGCCCCCCTCAACAATAATCGCGCACATTGTTGAGTAACCGATCCAGAGCAAGACACGCCCTGGGACACGCCCGTGTCCCAGGCCGTGTCAGCCTACAAAATCTCCATTTTGTCTTGGGGATATTTGGGGTGTTACAATCCTCCCCTCCTTAAAGAAATTTCGTCCTGAAATTTAGCGCAACACACATGTATCAACGCAACCACGCTGTTGCGATACAAACCAAAATGATCCAGGTTTAGAGCTCAGAGGCCGCAGCTTGTCTCGCCCCATGGAATCGTACCACCACAACTGTTTGTCACAAACAGAGATACATACATACAATATAACAAAAGATAATAAAGTGCAACTTCACTTTATTTCGGCTTCTCGGCATCTCACAGAATCCGTTTCACGACTTCCATTAAGTCCAAAGCACGGATTTGTTGTTCTGCTTGGTTTGCACTTTGCGGCTCCTGCACCTCAAGAGTGTAAATTCGAGGTTGCGCCCGCGAGGCAGACGATTCTGCCACGGCATTGCCCTTTTCGTCATAGGACGCACCTGTCTTCTTCTCACCACCACTCCCGCAAAATCGGGCGATATGCCCTTGCTTCCCAAAAATGAAACATGTACGCGGACCATTCCGTCCTTGCTCAAACGTAGCTCCTGACGCAACATCCGAAGTTTGTTCAGCAGGCCTGAACCGCTTCTTATCACGTTTCCTCAAATCTGATTGCTCTGATTGCGGAACTTTGAATTCGAACTTTTCCACTGCCGCATTCTTCTTCTCCCGCACCCGCTTCAAATCCTTCTCCAGCGCACTTGCGGTATGTACCAACGCTTGAAATCCTTGGTTCACTGAACTCGGGAGAGCCAACCTCAGCTCATCACGCAGTCCTTCATAGAACCTATTCGTCTTTCGCGCCTCTTCTGCAAACGTCGACCCCGCATACCGACCAAGTCTGGTAAACTCATGCAGGTAATCGTCTACGGTCTTATCACCCTGCACCAGACGCTGAAATTCATTTTCCATTTCAATTCTCTGCGACATTGGCAAGTATTTCGCCCAGAATAATCTGGAGAATTCGTCCATCGATATGTCGCCCAGGTCTCTACCTCTCAACTGGTGCAACTCGATCTCATCCAACCAAAGCCTTGCCTCTCCTTCTAGTAGGAAAGTGGCTAACGGGACTTTCTGCTCCTCACTAATCCTGAGCGCAGCCAGGATTCGTTTCACTCTGGAGAGCCAATCCTCTGCCTCTGTTGGAGACGTCGTCCCGACAAACGTAGGCGGATTAAACTCCATAAATTGCTTCAGTTGCTCGTCCGCTGCTTGCACAGCAACCGGAACCTAAACATGCTCTTGCCTCGCACCAACCTGTACCGGCGCTACAGCAGGCCTCGCTTGACTGAATGGTTGTGCTTGAAGCATGGCAAAGATCACCTCCGCAACTAAGCGCACCGTTTCCGCAGAAGGGGGAGGTGTAGGCACCTCAGCTGGTGCCACACTCTCATCCGAACGCTGGGGCTCAGACTGCCCAGCTCCACTACTTATCACCTATAGATGAACAAGAAAGCATTACCCTCCAGGCTATAACAGCAAACAAACCGAATAGACACAGACACATTCCTAGTGGACATTCTTGAGTTCAATTATGCGCTCCCAACTCAACCTGGCTCTGATACCAAAGTTATAACGCCCCCATTTGTCACATGGAATATAACAGAGGGTCCGGCCAGGGCCCCACGCCAAATTTCACAGACAGACGAGAGAGCCACTTGAGAGTATCAAAAACCTTTATACACGCATCCTAACTCAGAGCATTCTAGCGGAAGATTTTAAGTTACAGAACTCATAACAATGAATGTCCACTACAAATATATAAATAACACATTTATATATGACCAGGAATGTTTACACGAATACACCGCACACGGCCTTAAGGCCTTACAGGTTTCTCTTTACAAATATATAAGTTCATACATCGGCACGCAGGACGGCCACACATGAAATCCAACACTTCGCACGGCCTTCAAGGGCCTACCAGCAGCATGGGCTTCTGCCTGCTCAATCCAATCAGCCCGCAACACCTGCATAAGGACGTCCACCCCATGGGTGATAAACAAAGCAACGGTAAGAATTTAGCTGACCAATTATAACGACCCTACCCCTTACCCGGGGCAGTGGTTCCTTCCCTGCATGTAAAGCAACCACAACATATATATATATCACACACACAACATCACAAACGCCGGCCTCAATGCCAGGCGCTCCGTGCACTCAGGGCACATTTATGGTTTGTACTTGGTAGGCGGGCATAAGCCTCTAAACCCCTGTTGAAGACCTCACGCACCCGTCTCACTCAGAGGTACGCACCTCACCAAAACCCGTGAGTACTACCAGTCGACCTACCCACGTAGTGTAACAAGCCTAGGGAATTCGCCCTGCTGCTTTGCTACCAATCTACCGCTCACCCGATCTTAACATCGCCACTTGGTGGAATGGGAATAAGCCTCCAAACCCCTGTTGAAGACCTCACACGCCCACCCACTCAGAGGTGTCCGCACTCCAACAACCAGCTCTTAACAAGCATGCAACCAAAGGAGCTATGCAAAGCATCCTTCACACCAAGCACATCGTCCTCACCATCTCCGCAGGCTAAACGATGAATACACGGAGTCTTCTCCGGTTCGCAATATAAACATCACCAATCCCGACATACGTCTGGATGGGCTTCACACAGCATGCCTATGCCGTACTACATACTTCCGGCTCTAGATGAAGACTCAACTGCTGGAATCGCTTACGCTTTTCCATCTCTTGATGGAGGATCCCATGCACATGCATAAACAAAGGGCTTCACCTGCCCAAGGAAGAAAGACCGTTACCCTTGACGATCGCTTCGGCGCCATGGAAGAACTAGCCGGATGGAAATCACCGCAGCGGCCTTGCCTCCGCAACGCTGAACACGGCTCTCGATTCGGACCAACGAAGCTCCACCGGCGGCCGAAAAGCTCCTCCTCCTCCTCCTCCAAGCTCTCCTCTCTTTCTTCTCTTTAGAAAGAGAATGGCTAAGTGAGAATGAGATTTTATCTCAATCCACGGCCATATAGAAGCTGGAAAGGCTTTGGACCACAAGATCCAAATAGAAGGAAACGAATGGCCGAGATCTGCTCTGAAAAACATTTCAACAGGCCTGACACGCCCTGTGACACGCCCGTGTCACAGGCCGTGTACCCCCAGTCGGTTAGCAACCGACTCAAAAGATACCAGAACACGGGCTTGGACACGCCCGTGTCGGACCTGACATGCCCGTGTCAGTCAATCGACACGCCCGTGTCACCCCTGTAACACGGCCACACACAATTGCCAAAACGACCAGAGAAGTACACGACCAAGGCACACGCCCGTGTCCATGGCCGTGTCCCTCAAGCTCGACTATCGTCGAGGTCGACTGCTGCCCCACTCTCGTCGACCAAGCCTGGACACGCCCTGGAACACGCCCGTGTTCCAGGCCGTGTCGCCGCTTGACGACCGCCAACCGCTAGGTCGACACCTCGACACGCCCAGGATGGATACGTGTCGGACACGCCCCGGACACGCCCTGGGACACGCCCGTGTCCCAGGCCGTGTCAAGCGACACGCCGCCTGACCTTGCCACCTGCAAGTCGTGCCAACACACACGACACCTGGCTGGACACGCCCCCCGACACGCCCGTGTCGCCGGGCGTGTCAGCCCCCCCTCAACAATAATCGCGCACATTGTTGAGTAACCGATCCCAAGCAAGACACGCCCTGGGACACGCCCGTGTCCCAGGCCGTGTCAGCCTACAAAATCTCCATTTTGTCTTGGGGATATTTGGGGTGTTACATCTCTCACTTTTCTGATTGTTACACTTATATTTTGTCTTTTTTCTTGGATTCTTAGCTGAGGTTTTCAGCAACTTACCTTGCAGGGTTGGTAACCCTTTTCTTTTTTCTCTTTTCATTCGATTTTTAAACTGAGGTTTCTTTGCCACTTGTTTTATTATTTCTTGCAGAGGTGTTCTTCTTTTGAATGCCTCAGGTTCAGGTCTGTAGCCGGCTGAGCGGCTAATTTCAGGAGTTTCTTTGTGGATTGCATGGTGCCAGTGTTTTCCTCACCTGTTGAGGTAGTTCTTTAGCTTTGTAGTAGTATAAACATACATGCTCGCCAGCGAGTTCGTGTCAGGTTGTTGACGCTCGTTGGTAATTTTTCCTTGGTGATGCTAAGTCTTTGTTTAGCTGCTAGTTTACCTGTTTTGTGGTAGTCTCACTTGCTCTCTGGGAATGTTTTATGCTAGGTTGCTAGTTACTTTAAAACCTATAAGAACTACTATATGTATTGCATGATCCGCATGTTTCATAAAACTCAAATATTATTTTTCAAATGCATAAAAAGATTGTTTTCTTTATAAATATTATAAATTGAAATCTAGGGTCTTGCATAGTGTAAGTTGTCCTCTTCGGACACTTATGTGCTCTTTTAGGAAGTTAAACATAAATGAAGTATTTTTCCGCTACGTATAAAAATAGTTTTCAAACCATGGACTATCTGATCCACTGAGCTGAGGGATACAACCAATTAATTTAAAATCAGGTTTTTATTCATTTTAACTTATGATTTGAAGGATTAGAGTGTTTCCTGAGCGTCAGCAGTTATCCCCTGCTTGACGTGGCATGACAGCTCATAGTTATCTCGTGCTCTGATTTATTTATTAATGAGAAAAATGCGGGTTGTGACAGTTGGTATCAGAGGGAGGTTGCTTGACAAATTGTCGGGCAACCTTTCCCTGTTAGTATTAGATGTTTAGCGTCATGTCATACACACACCGACATGTCATCAGTACGTCTTGGCTGAAGCACGGACACTACACTCATAGCATAACATGAAGTATACCGGGCATATTATGTATTTATGGGGTGCATAATATGTGTTTGTATATGGATCCACCATAGGAGGCAACATGTGAGGGTTATGTATTTATGGGGTTCATAACCTCCCCACATGAATGCGACTAGCACGTTTTCCTTTTGTTGCATGGAAATGTTATGTATTTATGGGGTGCATAACATTTTCATGTGTACGCCGCTCATAACATGCATTAAGGCTTTTTTTTAGAATGTATAGCACAATCATGCATAGCATAACATTACATAAGCACAATGTGTCAAGCTAAAGATTTGCAGGATGACATGTGTACACACATAATTTTTGAGTCAAAAAGAATATAAATTCATGCATTCCCGATCTAGGCACAAGAGTTAGTGTGATGATAGTGAATCATCGTAGGATAAGCATAACATCATTATTGAAAATCCCAGAGCAAGTTAGCAGCATGAGCAAGTACTTAAGTATGTATTGTTTGTACTATGTTGTTTGGTTCTAGTGGGTGGGCCAGGTTTTTTATTAGTGTTTTGTTGTTCCATTAGAATGTTGAGGCATCCTTCGACAAGGTCGACTCCCCAATCAGTGGCAGAATCTTCAGGTGCGCAGAGCAGTGCAATGATAGAAGGTCTGCGACAAAGCAATGAAGCCTTGTCAAAGCAAGTAGTGGATTTGCAGTCTCAAGTCCAGTCCCTGTTAGCAGTTGTGGCAGGATAAATTCCGAGAGTTCAGGACCCTGCTGTGGGTCAAGCTATTCCTATTCCCCCTGCTCCTTTTGTACCTCCGGTCGTGGTGCCACCAGAGATGACCTTTATTTCTCAGTTTCAGCGACTTAGGCCTCCGACGTATGATGGCAAGGCAGATTACATGGTCTTAGATGATTGGATGATATCAATCGAGGAGAAGTTCTCATACTCCGGGATCACTGATAATCAGAAAGTGATGTTAGCCGCATATCAGCTCAAAGGGTTGGCAAAGGGCTGGTGGCTAAGGGAGAAAGAAGGTCTGAAGGACGGGTGTTCCTGGGAGTCCTTTAAGGAGCTACTTCTGAGCAAGTTTCTGCCATCGGTCGAGAGGGACCGTTTGATGAACGATTTCCTGCACTTAAAGCAGAGGCAGCTCACGGTTAGTGAGTACGAAATCAAGTTTAGTAAGCTAAGTCGATTTGCCCCAGACTTGGTGAGTACCGATGAAAATAGAAGCAAGCGATTTCTGGCTGGGCTAAGGAGTGACGTCCAGCAGTTAGCAAGTGCCTATGCGACATCAAGTTATGCTGGGATGGTGGAAGCTGCCTTAAAGGTAGAGGCAATTAATAACGCCAAGAATCGAGGTCAACAACTAAGAAAAGATAAAAGAAAGTCTGATGAGGGTAAGAGTACCCAGGTCCCTGACGCTGCTCCGAGGAAGAGAAACAAAGAGGTATGCAGTTTCTATGGCCGACCGAGCCATCCATTGGAAAGGTGCTTTCAAAGATTAGGAGCTCAGAAGAAAGAGCAGATTCATGCGATCCAAGGTAACCCAAGGAAAGACTTGCTTTGTTCTGTATGCAAGAAGCCGGGGCACGATGCTGCCCATTGCTGGAAGAAGGCGAGAAGCTGTTTCTTGTGCGGTCAAGAGGGTCATCTCAAGTATCAGTGCCCGCAAGCTCAGCTTACTCTACAGCCAGTTCCTCTTCAGGCTTTGCTGCCGCCGCAACGAGTGGACAAGGGAAAATGAAAGTTGAACGTGGTCTCTATGGAGGAAGCTCAGACATCCACGCAAGTGATATCAGGTTAGATTCTCCCCTAGTTTTAATGTTTAGCACATAGTTATAGTTTTGAGCGTTCGTTTCCTTAGTCGCGTGTGTAATTTTATAGGACGATTTAAGGTAAAGAACCGCTGGGCGCGTGTTCTGTTCGATTCCGGCGCTACCCACTCATTTGTGGCTAGGGCCTTCGTAGAGCGTTAGTGTTTGGATCTCGATCGTGTTGGTGATGCGTTCTGTGTCAAGTTTCCTTCAGGTGAATCTGTAGTTTCGGATCAGGGTATTCAGAGTTGTCCGATTTTACTAGGCGATTTTCTCGCGATTGCTGATTTGAAGCTGTTGGATCTGGAAGACTTCGATGTGATCCTAGGCATGGACTGGTTGTCCAAATATGATGCTGTGATCCAATGCAAGGGTAAGCGCTTGGACTTCAGGATGGACAACGGTCAGCCCGGGAGTGTTTACGGTTATCCGCGTCAGGATTCTCCGACTATATCGGCGGTATGTGCTCGGAAGCTTGTAGATTCCGGATGTTTTGCTTGTTTGGTTTCGGTTTTAGAAACCAAGGTTGGTTTACCGTGTTTGGAGGAGATCCCGGTGGTTCGTGATTTTTCTGATGTCTTTCCAGCTAATCTTCCTGGTCTCCCGCCTGATCGAGACGTGGAGTTTGTTATAGATTTGGAGCCGGGTGCGCGTCCTATTGCCAAGGCGCCTTACCGGATGGCCCCACGCGAACTGGAGGAGTTGCGTGTAACACCCCAGAACTCAAAATATGGTTGTACACATTTTTGAGTAGCAGGCTGGTAGACACGGCCTGGGACACGGGCGTGTCCCAGGGCGTGTCGGGGTACACGGCCTGGGACACGGGCGTGTCCCAGGGCGTGTTCTATTTATTTTGCAAAATTGGCCTATTCGGGTCAGAGCTGTACACGGCCGTGAACACGGCCATGAACACGGGCGTGTCAGGCTGGACACGGGCGTGTCGGCTGCCGTGTTCCGACCCGTGTACTGGTTTTGGAAGTCGATGGGTGCCGTGTAGCCGGAGACACGGGCGTGTCTCAAGACTGACACGGGCGTGTCAGGTTCGACACGGGCGTGTCGAGCCCCGTGTTGTTCAGTCGGTTCCAAACCGCGTGTGCCGCTTAAGGGTACACGGCCTGTGACACGGGCGTGTCACAGGCCGTGTCAGGCAAAATTTGGTTTCTTGGGCAGATCTCGGCCGTTTGTTTCCTTCTATTTGGATCATGTGGTCCATAGCACTTCCAGCCTCCTTAAGGCCGTGGATTGAGGGGAAAGCTCATTCCACTTAGCCTTTCATCTTAAGAAAGAGAGGAGCTTGGAGGAGGAGGAGGAGGAGGCCGGTGGAGCTTCGTCGAGCCGAATAGAGAGCCGAGAGCAGCGTTGCGGAGGCAAGGCCGCTGCGGTGGTTTCCATCCGGCTAGTTTTCTATGGCGCCGAAGCGATCGTCAAGGGTAACGATCTTTCTTCCTTGGGCAGGTGAAGCCCTTTGTTTTGCATGTGCATGGGATCCTCCATCAAGAGATGGAAACGCGGAAGTGATTCCAGCAGTTGAGTCTGCATCTAGAGCCGGAAGTCTGTAGTACGGCATAGGCATGCTGTGTGAAGCCCATCCAGACGTATGTCGGGATTGGTGATGTTTATATTGCGATCCGGAGAAGACTCCGTGTATGCATCGTTTAGCCTGCGTAGATGGTGAGGACGATGTGTTTGGTGTATGGTTGTATGCTTGTAAGAGCTGGTTGATGGAGTGCGGACACCTCTGAGTGGGTGGGTGCGTGAGGTCTTCAACAGGGGTTTGGAGGCTTATGCCCATTCTACCAAGTGGCGATGAACACCTCTGAGTGGGTGGGTGCGAGAGGTCTTCAACAGGGGTTTGGAGGCTTATGCCCATTCCAACAAGTGGCAAGGTTAAGATCGGGTGAGCGGTCGATTGGTAGCAAAGCAGCAGGGCGAATTCCCTAGGCTTGTTACACTACGGGGGTAGGTCGACTGATAGTGCTCACGGGTTTTGGTGTGGTGCGTACCTCTGAGTGAGACGGGTGCGTGAGGTCTTCAACAAGGGTTTGGAGGCTTATGCCCGCCTACCAAGTACAAACCATGAAAGGTGCCCTGAGTGCACGGAGCGCCTGGCATTGAGGCCGGCGTTTGTGATGTTGGGTGTATGTGCTGTATATGTTGGTTGAAATTGCTATACATGCAGGGAAGGAACCACTGCCCCGGGTAAGGGGTGGGGTCGTTATAATTGGTCAGCTGAATGCTGACCGTTGCTTTGTTTATCACCCATGGGGTGGACGTCCTTATGCAGGTGTTGCGGGCTGATGGATTGAGCGGGCAAAAGCCCATGCTGCTGGTAGGCCCTTGAAGGCCGTGCGAAGTGTTGGATTTCATGTGTGGCCGGCCTGCGTGCCGATGTATGAAATTATATGTGTTGTAAAGAGTAACTTGTAAGGCCGTAAGGCCGTGTGCGGTGTGAGTTGTAAACATTCCTGGTTATCTATATAAATGTGATATTTATATATTAGTGGACATTCAATGGTATGAGTTCTTGCACTTAATAAGCTTCCGCTAGAATGCTCTGAGTTAGGACTCGGTTGGTTTGGTACTCTCCTGTGACCTCACCGTCTGTTTGTGGCATATAGTGTGGGGCCCCGGCCGGACCTGCTACTATACGTCATTTAACGGATGGGGTCGTTACATTTTGGTATCAGCGCTTTTGTCGGTCTTCCCTTCCGAATTCGTGGTCGAATTCTTTTGTGGGGTGGCGAGCACGTGTTCGTGCGACCTGCTGTAATGCTAATGAACTCAAGAATGTCCACTAGGAATGTGTGTGTGTGTGTCTTTTCGGTGAGTTTGCCGTATTACCATGGAAAGTAATGCTATCTTGTTCACCTTTAGGTGACGAGGAGTGGAGCTGGGCAGTCGGAGCCCCAGCGTTCGGATGAGAGTGCGGCACCACCTGAGGTGCCTACACCTCCCCCTTCTGCGGAAACGGTGCGCTTAGTTGCGGAGATGATCTTTGCTATGCTTCAGGCACAATCTTTTGGACAAGCGAGGCCCGCTGTGGCGCCAGTGCACGTTGGTGCGAGGCAAGAGCAGGTTGAGGTTGGTGCGAGGCAAGAGCATGTTGAGGTTCCGGTTGCTGTGCAAGCAGCGGACGAGCAACTGAAGCACTTTATGGAGTTTAATCCGCCTACGTTTGTCGGGGCAACGTCTCCAACAGAGGCCGAGGATTGGCTCTCTCGAGTGAAAAGAATCCTGGCTGCGCTCAGGATTAATGAGGAGCAGAAAGTCCCGTTAGCTACTTTCCTCTTGGAAGGAGAGGCGAGGCTTTGGTGGGATGAGATCGAGTTGCACCAGTTGGGCGGTAGAGATCTGGGCGACATATCGATGGACGAATTCTCTAGGTTGTTTTGGGCGAAATATTTGCCAATGGCGCAGAGAATTGCAATGGAAAATGAATTTCAACGTCTGGTACAGGGTGATAAGACCGTGGACGATTACCTGCATGAGTTTACCAAGCTCGGTCATTATGCGGGGTCGACGTTTGCGGACCAGGCGCGGAAGACAAATAGGTTCTATGAAGGGCTGCGTGATGAGCTGAGGTTGGCTCTCCCGAGTTCAGTGAACCAAGGATTCCAAGCGTTGGTGCATACCGCTAGTGCGCTAGAGAAGGATTTGAAGCGGGTGCGGGAGAAGAAGATCGTAGCGGTGGAAAAGTCCGACTTCAAAGCTCCGCCATCCGAGCAGTCCGAGTTCAGGAAACGTGATAAGAAGCGGTTCAGGCCTGCTGAACAAACTTCTTCAGATGTTGCGTCAGGAGCAACGTTTGGGCAAGAACGGGTTGAGCCGCGGACATGTTTCATTTGTGGGAGGCTAGGACATATTGCGCGATTTTGCTGGAATGGTGCGTCCAAGGGTGAAAGAAAGACAGGTGCGTCGTATGACGAGAAGGGTAAAGCTGTGGTAGAGTCGTCTGCATCGCGGGCGCAACCGCGAATATACACTCTTGAGATGCAGGAGCCGCAAAGCTCAAATCAAGCAGAACAGCAAATCCGTGCTTTGGACTTGATGGAGGCCGCTAGACGGATTCTGCGAGATGCGGAGAAGCCGAAATAAAGTGGAGTGTGCACTTTATTTTGTTGTCTATTGTATGTATGTATGTTTTTCTGTTTGGGTCAAACAGTGTGGTGGTACGATTCCATGGGGCGAGCCAAGCTGTGGCCTCTGAGCTCTAAACCTGGATCGTTTTGGGTTGTATCGCAACAGCGTGGTTGTGTTGATACTTGTGCGTTGCGCTAAATTTCGGGACGAAATTTCTATAAGGAGAGGAGGGTTGTAACACCCCAGAACTCAAAATATGGTTGTACACATTTTTGAGTAGCAGGCTGGTAGACACGGCCTGGGACACGGGCGTGTCCCAGGGCGTGTCGGGGTACACGGCCTGGGACACGGGCGTGTCCCAGGGCGTGTTCTATTTATTTTGCAAAATTGGCCTATTCGGGTCAGAGCTGTACACGGCCGTGAACACGGCCATGAACACGGGCGAGTCAGGCTGGACACGGGCGTGTCGGCTGCCGTGTTCCGACCCGTGTACTGGTTTTGGAAGTCGATGGGTGCCGTGTAGCCGGAGACACGGGCGTGTCTCAAGACTGACACGGGCGTGTCAGGTTCGACACGGGCGTGTCGAGCCCCGTGTTGTTCAGTCGGTTCCAAACCGCGTGTGCCGCTTAAGGGTACACGGCCTGTGACACGGGCGTGTCACAGGCCGTGTCAGGCAAAATTTGGTTTCTTGGGCAGATCTCGGCCGTTTGTTTCCTTCTATTTGGATCATGTGGTCCATAGCACTTCCAGCCTCCTTAAGGCCGTGGATTGAGGGGAAAGCTCATTCCACTTAGCCTTTCATCTTAAGAAAGAGAGGAGCTTGGAGGAGGAGGAGGAGGAGGCCGGTGGAGCTTCGTCGAGCCGAATAGAGAGCCGAGAGCAGCGTTGCGGAGGCAAGGCCGCTGCGGTGGTTTCCATCCGGCTAGTTTTCTATGGCGCCGAAGCGATCGTCAAGGGTAACGATCTTTCTTCCTTGGGCAGGTGAAGCCCTTTGTTTTGCATGTGCATGGGATCCTCCATCAAGAGATGGAAACGCGGAAGTGATTCCAGCAGTTGAGTCTGCATCTAGAGCCGGAAGTCTGTAGTACGGCATAGGCATGCTGTGTGAAGCCCATCCAGACGTATGTCGGGATTGGTGATGTTTATATTGCGATCCGGAGAAGACTCCGTGTATGCATCGTTTAGCCTGCGGAGATGGTGAGGACGATGTGTTTGGTGTATGGTTGTATGCTTGTAAGAGCTGGTTGATGGAGTGCGGACACCTCTGAGTGGGTGGGTGCGTGAGGTCTTCAACAGGGGTTTGGAGGCTTATGCCCATTCTACCAAGTGGCGATGAACACCTCTGAGTGGGTGGGTGCGAGAGGTCTTCAACAGGGGTTTGGAGGCTTATGCCCATTCCAACAAGTGGCAAGGTTAAGATCGGGTGAGCGGTCGATTGGTAGCAAAGCAGCAGGGCGAATTCCCTAGGCTTGTTACACTACGGGGGTAGGTCGACTGATAGTGCTCACGGGTTTTGGTGTGGTGCGTACCTCTGAGTGAGACGGGTGCGTGAGGTCTTCAACAAGGGTTTGGAGGCTTATGCCCGCCTACCAAGTACAAACCATGAAAGGTGCCCTGAGTGCACGGAGCGCCTGGCATTGAGGCCGGCGTTTGTGATGTTGGGTGTATGTGCTGTATATGTTGGTTGAAATTGCTATACATGCAGGGAAGGAACCACTGCCCCGGGTAAGGGGTGGGGTCGTTATAATTGGTCAGCTGAATGCTGACCGTTGCTTTGTTTATCACCCATGGGGTGGACGTCCTTATGCAGGTGTTGCGGGCTGATGGATTGAGCGGGCAAAAGCCCATGCTGCTGGTAGGCCCTTGAAGGCCGTGCGAAGTGTTGGATTTCATGTGTGGCCGGCCTGCGTGCCGATGTATGAAATTATATGTGTTGTAAAGAGTAACTTGTAAGGCCGTAAGGCCGTGTGCGGTGTGAGTTGTAAACATTCCTGGTTATCTATATAAATGTGATATTTATATATTAGTGGACATTCAATGGTATGAGTTCTTGCACTTAATAAGCTTCCGCTAGAATGCTCTGAGTTAGGACTCGGTTGGTTTGGTACTCTCCTGTGACCTCACCGTCTGTTTGTGGCATATAGTGTGGGGCCCCGGCCGGACCTGCTACTATACGTCATTTAACGGATGGGGTCGTTACATTGCGTATCCAGTTAGACGAGTTGCTTGAGAATGGATTTATAAGGCCGAGTTCTTCGCCTTGGGGTGCCCCCGTCTTGTTCGTCAAGAAAAAGGATGGATCGATGAGGTTGTGCATCGATTATAGAGAGCTAAATAAGGTAACGATCAAGAATAGGTATCCGTTGCCAAGGATAGATGATTTGTTTGATCAACTGCGAGGCAGCGCCGTGTTCTCTAAGATTGACCTTCGTTCGGGCTACCACCAGTTAAGGATCCGTGAATCAGATATCCCGCGGACTGCCTTCCATTCCAGACATGGACATTTTGAATTTTTGGTGATGTCGTTTGGTTTGACCAACGCACCTTCTGCTTTCATGGACATGATGAACAGAGTTTTCAAGGACTTTCTGGACAAGTTTGTAGTCATATTTATAGACGATGTGTTGGTGTATTCACGCAATGTTGAGGAGCATGACCAACATTTGCGTCTAGTTTTATCTTCCTTAAGGGACCATAAGTTGTTCGCCAAGCTAAGTAAATGCGAGTTCTTGTTGCCTCAGGTTTCTTTCCTGGGTCATGTGGTTAACAAGGACGGAATCTCTGTCGACCCAGAAAAGATAGCCGCAGTTATGGAATGGACGAGGCCTGCCACACCCAAAGAAATAAGAAGCTTCCTAGGGTTGGCTGGCTACTACAGAAGATTTGTAGAGGGTTTCTCTACATTAACTACGTCATTGACCAAATTGACGCAGAAGAATGCAACATTTGTGTGGAGCGATAAGTATGAAGAAGCGTTCCAAGAGCTAAAGAATACACTGTGCACTGCTCCGATATTGACATTGCCTACGGAAGGATTAGACTATGCCGTTTACGTGGGCGCGTCCCACGTGGGTCTTGGTTGTGTGCTGATGCAAGAAGGAAAAGTGGTTGCGTATGGGTCAAGACAGCTTAAGATTCATGAAAGGAACTACCCTACGCATGACTTGGAATTCGCAGCAGTTATTTATGCATTGAAATTATGGAGACACTTGCTGTATGGCGCACAGTGCAAGATTTATACAGATCATAAGAGTTTGAGGTACGTCTTCACTCAAAAGGAGTTGAACTTGCGCCAGCGCAGATGGTTAGAGTATGTGGCTGATTATGAAGTGGAGATCATATACCATCCGGGTAAGGCTAACGTGGTAGCCGACGCCTTAAGCAGGAAGACAGGGAAAATTTTCAATCTCTCCACTGAGTTGTTAGTAGAAGAGTTCCTTTTAATGGATATTTCAGTTGGTAGATGTGACTCGCCAAGCAGTTTGGAAGTGTCCGAGCCTTCATGGATTTCTCTTACGAGGCTTCATCAAAAGGACGATCTTGATCTACTGCACCTTCATAATAGAACTGAGAAGGGGGAGCTACCTGACTTTTCGATCGATGACGCGGGTACTCTAAAGTACCGCGGTAGATTTTGCATCCCCAATTTTCGAGATATTCGAGTTAAGTTGTGCAGTGAGGCACACGGTTCAAGTGTGGCCTACCATCCAGGGTCTACAAAAATGTATAAGGACTTGAAACAGATTGCCTGGTGGATTGGGATGAAGGGTGACATTGCAAGGTTTGTGTCAGAATGTTTTACGTGCAAAAGAGTTAAGGCTGATCATGGAAGGCCTGCTGGAAAGTTGGCGCCTTTAGAGATTCCAACATGGAAGTGGGAGAGTATCTCAATGGATTTCATTACTGGTTTGCCGAGATCTCCCCAAGGGCATGACTCTGTTTGGGTGATTGTTGATAGATTAACAAAGTGTGCGCACTTCGTACCCTTTCAGATTGGTTACACGATGAAAAAGATAGCGGAACTATATTTGAATGAAGTTATTAGGTTACATGGAGTACCCGTAAGTATAGTATCAGATCGAGACTCCAGGTTTACGTCTCGTTTCTGGAAGAGCCTTCAAGAAGGATTGGGAACTGACATGAGATATTCTACCGCATATCATCCACAGACCAATGGTCAAACTGAGCGTGTTAATCAGATTGTGGAAGATATGATCCGTTGTTATATATTAGACCACGGAGGAGCGTGGGATGAACACTTGAGGTTGATGGAGTTCGCATATAATAACAGTTATCAAGAGAGTCTGCAAATGGCTCCTTTCGAAGCGCTATATGGAAGACGATGTTGAACTCCTCTATTTTGGGCTGAGGTTGGTGAGAGGCCGCTGTTAGGTCTAGATGCCTTAGAAGAAATGGAAGTCTCTGTAAAGCTTATTCGAGAGAAGCTTCGGATAGCTCAAGAGCGATACGAGAAGAACGCCAATCGGTGTAGGTCCGTTTTGGAATTTTCAGTGGGGGACATGGTATTCCATAAGGTTTCTCCGATGGTTGGAGTAAAGAGGTTCGGTAAGAACCATAAGTTGGACCCAAGGTATGTGGGACCATTTGAAATTGAGGAACGGATTGGTGTGTCAGTCTACAAGTTGAAATTTCCCGCAAATTTTCCTGGCGTGCACAATGTTTTTCACGTGAGCCAATTGCGGAGGTGCGTGCTAAGTGACAAACAAGTTCTGGATGCAGTTCCCCAGCTGGAGCCTAACCTTTCCTACGTGGAAGTTCCTATTCGTGTTCTGGATGTGCAAGATCGAGTGTTGCGGAGAAAGACAATACCGATGGTAAAGATTCTGTGGAGAAACCAAGAAGTGGAGAGCGCGACTTGGGAGTTGGAGTCAGCTATGAGGGAGGCGCATCCTCATCTGTTCTCCTAGCTTTGCTCGGTATGCTTTCGATAACCCTTGGTTACTTTCTTTTCCCTCTATGGTAGAAGTGTTTTATGCTTAAAGTTTCGGGACGAAACTTTCTTTTAGGGGGAGTGACTGTAACGCCCCCGATTTTTTCCAGTGATTTATTTAAATTTCTTATTTGACGTATTATAACGTCAGAGCGTTATGTTAGCGCATGTTGGTCATGTGATGTTGTTAGAGCGTGCTCTTAGCTCTTTAGGTTTTCCTGCGTGGCTTGGTGATGCCTGGTAGAAAGATTCCCTAGCGAGCCGGAGTCTGTTTGGTGACTCCGTGGAGCCTCTTGGGGAATTCTTGTGTTAGCGCGTTTTTACGTTCGTTAGGTTTGACCGGCCAAATTTTGGGATTTGCGTCGGGAGTGGAAAATTTTACATTAGGAAATTAGATCGGCTAATTTTAGACTTGCTCGTCAAGTTTCGTCGTGTTCCGAGCATTTTTGGAGGCTCGGCGCGCGATTGAAGTTTTGTATGTTTTCGGGTACGCCGTTAACTTTAGAAATTATTATCTCAAAAATGGTGAGTCGGAATTTGATTTCGACTTCGCCGTTGAATTCGTAGCATCGTCATTCGCCTACGGTGCGAATTTTGTTCGATTCGGCGAGCGTTAGGCCCTCCGTAATGACATTTCACTTTAGCATTATTTTAAATTAAATAAAATATCAAAAAAAAAATGTCAAAAAAAAATGAAAATAATAACAATAAAAAAATCTGCCTTGATTGTTGATACACGCCGATCGACGTGTATCCCCCTCCCTAATCCCACCGATTGCCTCCCTACTTATGTTTTTTTTTGGTTTTTTTTATATATTTATAAATAATATAAGTTATAAATATATAAATATAAATAATATAAGTTATAATTATATAAATATATATATAAAAAGGGGCTTCTTCTTCCCCGATCAAGCAGCCCCCCCTCCTGTGCGAGAGAAAAAGCGAGGCGGAAACCTCTCGTTCGCGAACCTTCCGGCGGCCGCCACCGTCGATCCGGTGGACGGAATCTCGATCCGATCGCGGCGTTGGAAAGCTCTCGGCGAGAGCTTCGAGATCGCGGTAAGTTTTTCCCGTTTCGGTGACCGTTTCGCCATAGATTTTTTCGGCCCTAACCCCGGTTGTCCATTTTTTCGTAGATCTCGTCTCCGCGTGCCCCCTTTTGGATGGATCTACGTGGTGGAGTATTTTGGGTGGACGTTTTCAAGAACGATTTGAGGCAAGTGGACTTCTCCCCTCTTGCGTGCCTCCATGGGTTGTATTTTTTCGCCTTATTACCTCTCCTTGTCGTAGAATAACAGAGTAGTATATGCGAGATTAGAAATATTCCTAGGTAAGGGCTTGTAGTTGGCCTAAACTAGGAAGAAATCGGAATTTTTTTAGTTGAGTTCGGCGGGTAGTGGGAAATAATTCGGCGGGTAGTGGGAAATAATTCGGCCGGTAGTGGGAAATAATTCGGCGGGTGTCGCCGAATTTAGGTTTATTCTATTTCGGCGGGTTTTGGTTGTAGAACTAGGTAGTTTCTAAGTGGTGTTGTCAGCTAGTTTTAGCGCCGAATCGTGGATCCTTAGCATGTGGTAGCTGGGTTTCTGAGGGAGTATGGTACCAGGGGAGTTCGAGCCGTGGCCACCACCATTCCCTCCTTTGGACATTTTGGGTTCCTGTAAGAGGTTGGAACTCTATGTGTGTGGACCCTGTGGCGGCCCCTTCAGTACTCTTGAGACACCTGGACCTGGTTGTTCGGTTGTGACTGTTCTTAGTCTCCGACCCAGGTTTGGGATTTGTGCCAGTGCTAACGATTTACAAGTTAGGACTGTTAGTTCATTTCATACTGTTCATTTGACGCATATTAGTTCCCTTTTTGCCTCTGCAGGCTTGAGCGGAGTTTGCTACGGTTTAGTACTTGTTGCATTTCTCTCACTTTTCTGATTGTTACACTTACATTTTGTCTCTTTTCTTGAATTCTTAGCTGAGGTTTTCAGCATCTTCCCTGGCAGGGTTGGTAACCCTTTTCTTTCTGCTCTTTTCATTCGATTTTTAAACTAAGGTTTCTTTGCCACTTGTTTTATTATTTCTTGCTGAGGTGTTCTTCTTTTGAATTCCTCAGGTTCAGGTCTGTAGCCGGCTGAGCGGCTAATTTCAGGAGTTTCTTTGTGGACTGCGTGGTGGCAGTGTTTTCCTCACCTGTTGAGGTATTTCTTTAGCTTTCTAGTAGTACATACATACATGCTCGCCAGCGAGTTCGTGTCAGGTTGACGCTCGTTGGTGATTTTTCCTTGGTGATGCAATGTCTTTGTTTAGCTGCTAGTTTACCTGTTTTGTGGTAGTCTCACTTGCTCTCTGGGAATGGTTTATGCTAGATTACTAGTTACTTTAAAACCTATAAGAACTACTATATGTATTGCATGATCAGCATGTTTCATAAAAGCTCAAACATTATTTTTCAAATGCGTAAAAAGATTGTTTTCTTTATAAATATTATAAATTGAAATCTAGGGTCTTCCATAGTGTAAGTTGTCCTCTTCGGACACTTATGCGCTCTTTTTGGATGTTAAACATAAATAAAGTATTTTTCCGCTACGTATAAAAATAGTTTTCAAACCGTGGACTATCTGATCCACTGAGCTGAGGGATACGGCCAATTAATTTAAAATCAGTTCTCTATTTATTTTAACTTATGATTTGAAGGATTAGGGTGTTGCCTGAGCGTCAGCAGTTATCCCCTGCTTGACGTGGCATCACAGCTCGTAGTTATCTCGTGCTCTGATTTATTTATTAATGAGAAAAATGCGGGTTGTGACAGTTTCTTCCCAAGCTAGCGGTGTACGGCACTTGCGACCATACAGAGCTTCAAACGGTGTCATACCAATGCTCGCTTGGTAGCTATTATTATAGGCAAACTCCAGCATAACAAGGTGATCTTCCCATTTCTTACCGAAGTCCAGGGCGCACATACAGAGCATATCCTCCATTGTTCTGTTGGTTCGTTCAGTTTGGCCATCCGTTTGCGGATGAAAGGCCGTACTGAATGCTAACTTCGTGCCCAACAGCTGATGAATTAGCCTCCAATATTTCGTAGTAAATTGCCTATCTCGGTCACTTACGATTCTCCGGGGAACACCGTGCAATCGAACATTCTGGTCCACATAGAGCTTTGCCTACATTTCCACAGAATCGTCCCGCTTGTTCGGTAGAAAGTGAGCCACCTTTGTCAACCGGTCTACAATCACCCAGATTGAGTCATTTCTGCGTTGAGATCTCGGCAATACGTGCACTAAATCCATGGAAATATCCTCAAACTTCCACTACAGAACCTACAATGATTTCAAGAAACCACTAGGCCGTTGACACTCTTCCTTCACTAAAGCACAAGTATGACACTTAGCCACATACTCGGCTATGTTCTTCTTTAAACCGGGCCACCAGAATAATTTCTTCATGTCCTTGTACATTTTTTTGCTCCCAGGGTAAATTGAGTACTTTGTAAAGTGCGCTTCGTATAACAACTCTTCTCGCAATTTACCTGCACAAGGGACGCACAATCGGCCATCCTTCTGTAATAAACCGTCATCCCAGGAGAATTTGTCACAAGACCCCTCCTTTGCATAGCGCTGGAGACTTTCATCAAACTCCGTTGCCCGCCGAAACCTGTCCGCAAGGTCATATTAAACCTCCATCCAGTTCAAGCATGCATCGGTCGAAGAATCCCTTTCCACACAAGATATCTCCAATGCTTCCAACTCCTGGATTAGACGCTCATCACGTATCCGCAACCAACTTGCCCACACTGGAGTCCGACGAATCAGAGCATTAGCGACCACATTTCCCTTTCCGGGAACATATTGAATGTCGAAGGTATAATCCCCTAGGAATTCCATCCACGTCCTTTGTCGCATATTCAAATCCTTTTGATCGAGCAGATACTTTAGGCTTTTATGATCTGTATAAATATCTACCTTCACGACATAAAGACAGTGCCTCCACAACTTTAGCAAAAAGATCACCGCCACCAACTCCAAGTCGTGGACGGGGTAATTACGTTCATGCACTTTCAATTGACGTGAGCCATAAGCGATCACCTTGCAAAACTGCAGGAGAACACAGCCTAAACCGCTTCCTAACGCATCGTTGTATATCTCAAAACCGTCTGTACCACATGGCGAAGTCAAAACAGACGTCGTGGTCAAACGACTTTTTAGCTCCTCAAAAGCTCGCGCGCACTCCGGCGTCTAAATGAACTTCTGATCTTTTCTCTTCAACGTAGTCAAAGGCAAAGCAATCCGGGAGAAGTTCTCCACAAATCATCTATAGTAGCCTGCCAGTCTAAGGAAACTCCTGACTTCGGCCACCGAAGACATCACTGGCCAATCACGAATGGCACTTATCTTTGCCGAATCCAACGCTATGCCCTCTCCACTTACCACATGGCCCAGAAAATCAATCGACGAGAGCCAGAACTCACACTTAGAGAACTTGGCATACAACTTATTTCTCCGCAAGGTATGCAATACCAACCATAAATGGTTTGCATGATCTTCCTCCGACTGTGAGTACATGAGGATATAATCAATGAACACAATCACAAACAGATCCAAGTATTCGCGGAACGTTCGATGCATGAGATCCATGAATACCGAAGGGGCATTACATAAGCCGAACGACATCACTGTGAACTCATAGTGACCGTAGCGTGTGCCAAACACTGTCTTGGGAATGTCACCTTCCCTAATCCGCAATTGGTAATACCCGAATTTCAAATCCAACTTGGAATAGACGGTTGAGCCCGCTAGCTGATCGAACAAGTCATCGATCGGTGGAATCAGATACTTGTTTTTCTCCGTCAGCTTATTCAGTTCGCTATAATCAATACATAGCCGCAAACTACCGTCTTTCTTTTTCACAAAAAGAAAAGGCGCACTCCAAGGTTACATACTTGGGCGTATGTATCCCTGCTCCAACAACTCTTGCAACTGTACTTTCAGTTTGGCCATCTCTTTTGGGGCTACCCGATACGGCGAACGGGCCACAGGTTTCACACCCGGCACCAGCTCGATAGCAAAGTCGATTTCCCTTTGGGGAGGTAACCCCGAAAGGTCCTTTGGAAACACATCAGCATACTCCGGCACAATCGACACTTCACGCACACTGGCCTTCGCCGCCACCGCCTCTATGAGTGTGAAGAACAACTCTGCACCCTTCCGAACTGCCTTAACGACTTGGAGAGCAGATAACAACATCCCACTCATCCTTTGTATACTAATGAACTTGGTCTCTTGTTCGGTATTCTGCCCGAGTGTGACCTCTTTTGAAGTGCAATCTATACAGGCACGCTGCGCTGACAGCCAGTCCATTCCAAAGATTATATCAAATTCCTTGATTGGCAATACTAATGTTTCCACCTTGAACTCTCGACTCCCTATCTTGACCTCAAGACCGCAAGAATTATCCACATACATCAAAAATCCGTTAGGTAACAACACCTTTACACTGTCTGTCGTGGTTCGTATAGGTACCCCGATACGAAAGACGAAATCCTTAGACAGAAATGAATGGGAAGCACCTGTGTCAAACAGTGCTCGTTCCGGATACTCTTGTATAAGGACAAACCCTAAAACATCACAATAAAAACAAGCACAGCACACAGTATAAAATAAGATTAAAAACTGTGTGCACCTGTGACAACATCAGCTTGCTTAATGACCTCCTGTTGTCCAAGGATGAAGACCCTGGGCTGTGCATGCGAGGCAGAAGACTCCACCACAGTCTTCCATTTCTCCGCATAAGATGCTCCCGTCTTCTTGTCACCCTTTGGAGGACCAACTCGGCATCACGTGCGAAGTGTCCCAACTTCCCGCACGTAAAACAAGCACGAGATCCATACCCAGATGTCTCTGTCACAGTCGCAGAAGGAGCTTGTCCAGTAGACTTGGACTTCTTTTCCCATCACTTACGGTACCAAAACTTCTCCGGACACGGCGGCTTGAACTCTTGCTTTGCCACAGCCAAGGTCCCCTTTGCTTTCCCCTTTCTCATGTCCGTCTCCAAAGACCGAGCCGTACAGACTAAGGCTTGAAATCCCTAACTCACAGAACTCGAGAGCAAATATCGCAGCTCATCTCGCAGTCCCGCATAAAACCTACTAGTCTTACGCTCTTCTTCGGCGAAGATTGTACCCGCATATCTTCCCAACCGTGTGAACTCATGAAGATAATCATCCACACTACGATCTCCTTGGGTTAATCGTTGAAATTCCATTTCTATCGATATCCTTTGCTTCGTTGGTAGATGTTGTGCTAAGAACAACCAAGAAAATTCGTCCATCGAGACCTATACTAATTACCTGCCAGCCAAGTGATGCAGTTCAATCTCATCCCACCATAATCTTGCCTCTCCTTCCAGTAGGAAAGTGTCCAATATAACCTTCTGTCCCTCCTCAACCTTGATAGCTCTAATGAACCAGCCCCAGTAAATTGCGGAGGATTGAAGATTAAGAATTACTTCAATTGTTGATCTGCTGCCCGCGGATCAACTACAGCTTCTACAGGTTCTTGCCGTACCCCAGCATGCGCTGGCACCATTGCAGGACGTGCTTGCCCAGCCTGCTGAGTATTCATGACAGCAAGTACCATTTCCGTGATGAAACGTACCATTTCAACGGATGGAGGAGGTGTGGGCACCTCAGCTGGTGCCGCACTTTCTAAAGAATGGTTAGGTTTGGATTGACCCGCAACACTTCTAGTCACCTATATGTGTAAAACACACAATTAGCGACCAAGTAAAATGGCAAACATACAAAAAGAATACACAGGTTCAACAAACAAGTGTATTTGCATTCCTAAGTGGACATTCTTTAGTTCAAGTTAAGTGTTATAACGGTAGCACTGATACGTGCCCGCCACCCCTTAAAAGAATTCGTCCGCGAATTAGGAAGAGATCGACCAACAAGCTGATACCAAATTGTAACACCTCTACCCGTCAGGAAGAATATAATAGAGGGTCCGACCGGGGCCCCACACCATATTCCACAAACAGGCGGAGACGCTACTAAATAATATCAATACCAACGCATCCTAACACAGAGCATTCTAGCAGAAGCTTCACGGTTGAAAACTTGAACTCAAGAGTTACAAGAACTGTCCACTAACATAGGAATGTATACAACCAAAGTATCTGACCTTAAGGCCTTACAAATTTCTTTTAACAAGGTGTGGTTTACAGACATCGGCACGCAGGCCGGCCACACATAAACGAGAAGAAACAAAATAAAGCCTTCTAGGGCAGCTACGCAGCTTGGGCTTAAGCCCGCTAAGTCCCGCTCGGACCAGCACCTCCTGTACCTACAAGAACCAATCCACCAAGTAGTGGTAAACAGGGCAACGGTTAGCATTCAGCTGACCAATTATAATGCCCTGCCCCTAGCACGGGGCAACGGAATTCCATCCCTGCAAAGCATTTTTCAACAGTATGTATAGCAACCCACGCAAGACGTGCACGACCGCACAGGCAATACATATCACAAACGCCGGCACGACGGCCCGACGCTCCGTGCACTCAGGGCACATTCGAGTGTACCGGAAACACCGAATCTCACCAATGAGGATTAAGTCTGGCACGTAGGCCCAAGACTCTCATTATGCCGTTGACGAAAGCCCAATGCCTTGGCGCTCTCATGTCTAGCCTACATAACGTAGGTACGGATCAGCCACCCCCCGTTGCTCAAACCTCCTTGCCACTACCAAGTACATCATACCTGAGGACATAAATAAAGGCGCGGGTCGGTTTCACCTTGCCTGTTCAGCACGAAGCCTCATTTTATATAGTTGCAGCCAAATGGCTCAACACCACGTAAAGTGACAACTCACGGTCACAAGAGTTGAACCAACTCTCACAATTTCCTGGACTTCCTCCAGTACTTCCTGCTGCACCAAGCGACAGGTATGCACAACAGATTGCACCCAAACAATCAAATACTCGGAGATTCCTCCGAATGCAAATAAGCACCACCAATCCAGACCAACACGTCCTGATGGGCTTCACACAGCATGCCTAGATCCGTACTCCAATTTCGGACTCTAACAAGGGGGACTTCACATATCTATCCCAAGGGACACCGCAATCCACCACACACACGCGGGGAAGGGTTTTCCCTATACAAATGCAGGAAAGTAGGACTTCACATGTCCAAGACGGAAATCATTACCCTTGGAAGTCGCCTCGGTGCCATGAATAGAATTGAAATGGATGAAAGCCTTCGCAGCAGCCTTACCTTCGCAAATCCGAACTCGTCTCGTGATTTGGACCACCGCAACACCACCGGCAGCCGGATTCCTCTTCTTCCTTTCCTTGCTCTCCTCTCTCTCTTAACTTTAAAAGAGAATGATGAAACTCAAATGAACTTTCTCTTCTTCAATCTCGACCTTATCAACCCAGGGAAGAGCCCAGACCATTAGATCTTGGTCAAAGAAAATGAACGGCTCTTATCAGCCCTGAATTTGATTTCCTAGGCCGAACACGGGTTGTGATATGCCCGTGTCACAGGCCGTATTCCTGAAGCGGTGCACAACCAACTGAAAATAAACCAGAACATGGGCATTGACATGCTCGTGTCAAGCATAACACGCCCGTGTCACCCAGTACACGGCCGTGTACCTAGCCGTGTCACCCCTATAACACGATCTCCAAAATCATCCGAGCAAGACACGGCTAAGGCACATGCCCGTGCCCCTAGCCTTGTGCCAAACACGCCCCTGTGCCATGCCCGTGTCACAGGCCGTGTTCCACACTCGACGATCAGTTCTTGAGTACTCGTCGAGAATAGGGACACGCCCTGGGACACGCCCGTGTCCTAGGTCGTGTACACCTGACACGCCCTGAGACACGCCCATATCTCAGGCCGTGTCAGACAACCTGATTCCCACTTTGGCTTTTGAGATTTCTGGGATGTTACACAAGGAGCCAAGAAAAAGGAGGAGTTTGTCGAATCTAACTCATTGCTAGATATTTGAAGGGGGAAAGTAGATGTACCCTACATAGGGGAACCACTATAAATTCTTGTGTGTTGTTGTGACTCTTGAAAGCTAAATAACTAAAACTAACACACAACTTGACCAAAGATTAAAAGATTTAAACATACATATTCACCCCCCCCCCCCACTAGGTGTGTAGCTACTCTTGAAAAAAGACTTTCAAGTGGTATTTAATGGAGGTTATTCAAAAAGGACTTAACTGTCTGAACAAACCTCCAAGAGTAGCTGAAGATTATCTTCATGTGTTCAGGTGAGAACCATAAGGAGTTGAGTTCTACGAAATTTCTTATATTCATTAAGGTAAATTTTGGGATATGGAAAGAAAGGGTAAGGCTATTTATAGAAGTCTAAGACCCTAGGATATTCCGAACTGTTCAAGAGTGAGCTTTCATTCCCATGAAGGTCTCTGCTATAGATGCCAATATCCAGACACCAAATGAATACAATGAAATGACCAAGGATGAATTCATTCTTGAAACTATGGACAAAAGGGTTCAAAACATTATTATTAGTGTCATAGATGACTCCACATTCCAGAAATTGGTCTACTGCAAAACTACTAAAGAGATGTGAGATTCTTTGATATTGTATATGGAAGGGACAGAGGAGGTGAGGGATGATAGGAAATCCCTCATTAATTAACAGAATGAGGCCTTCAAGCAAGACAAGAAATATTCCATAGCTAATTGCTATCCAAAGTTCTTCATTATAATGAACAGTCTGATTACTTATGGCAGACAGTTCACAAACTATGAGCTGAATGACAAGTTTTTTAGTTCTCTCAAAAAGGAATGTGATATCAAGATCTGTTCCATTAGAGAGTTTGGTAACTTGGCAAACATTATGACTCAAAACCTGTTTGGGAAGCTATTGTCTCATGAGATACAGCTAAACTCTAGAAGGGAAAAAGAAGATGCTACTAGAACTCTCAACAAAGAGATGGCTGTGGCCTTCAGGGCTGAAGCAACAAGCAAGAGTAGAGAAAAGATTCCTTCTCCACAAAGGAGAGCTACAGACTTAGAGTGCTAAAATCCCTGCTCCTCAGGCAATAAATGGTCAGATAAAGAACTGACTGTAAATCCCTAAATTCCTTAAAGCAGGAAATAGTTCTCTGAAGGTTATCGCCCGACGGTAGCTTGTTACTGCGCGACGGTAGCTGGGGAATTAAACTGTCAGAGCTCTCGAGAAGCTATCGCCCGTCATTATGGTTATCGCTTGCGATAGATATGTCAATTTAATTGACGAAGTTCTCAGGTGGCTACCGCATGGTGTTAGCCTTACTATAGAGAAGTAGAAGAGCAGTTAAGGCGCATCAACGTATCAACTCCCGATTCGAGTTTTGAGTAGTGGCGTCCTTCAGAAGCTTAATGATTGAGGTACCGCATGGTGGTAACTTCTTATCTCACGGCGGTAGCGCTCGTAAACATAATTCTAGTTAGAGTCGTGACTGTTCGTTGGTTTTATTCCATGATCCGACGGGTGGAGGTTTCCCCTGCTAGTATATGGCTGAGAGAGTAGGGTTCCATCTCACTTTTCCTTTGGATCTTCTCTTTCTAAGTGTTAGAGAGAAGAGAGATAGAAGAAAGAACAAGAGGAAGGAGATCTCTCCACTGTAGGAGTTCTGAAGCTCTGATTCGCAAGACGAGTCCAGATCTGTGGAGGCAAGATAGTTGCAGTCGCTTTCATCCGTCTAGATCTTTGGCATCACACTGAAGAGAGACCAAATGGTAACGATCCTCTACTTTGACATATGAAGTCCTCTTACCTTTGCATAGGAAACCCTCTCCCATGAGTATGTGGTGAGTGTGAGGCTTTCCTTCGGATAGATACGGCATATCCCTGTAGTTTTGCATTTTGAGTTCGGAATCAAAGTACGAACATAGACATGGTCTGTGAAGCCCATCCGAAAAGGTTGGTATGGATTGGTGATGTTTTCATATGCTTTCTTTGCCGTAGAAGACTCCGTGATGTATGTTTTTTGGGTTTTCTACTCGGTAGATTACAGTAAGGAACTTTGGGGACTAACTCCAAGGAGCACCCAGAAATATGGGCAGAATCGCATTTTTGCTAGGTACTGCGCGGCGGTAGTATTACTGCCGGTAGTAGATCTATGAGAGAGCTGTTGTGAGGCCTGTTTCGTCAAGACCTGAGGGCTAGTGTTGTGGGGGCAGAGTGCTTGGAGAGCCCAGCTTGGTGGCCTGAGAGCCAGGTAGTGAACATAACACAGTTTTGTGTGTTGGAATCGAAAATAGGAGGTCGACCGTAGTGGAGGGAAGGATATTTCATCATTACCTAAGGGATTAGTATCTAAACACAAAAAAAATCTCATAAAATTTAACATGAATAGTTTCTTCAACCACTTTTGTCCTTTTATTGTAAATTCTATAAGCTTTACTAGTTGAAAATAACCAATAAAAATTCCATCATCACATTTTTCATCAAACTTGACTAAATTATCTTTAGTGTTCAAAATGAAGCATCTACAACCAAAAACATTAAAATAATGCACATTCAGTTTCTTTTGAAAATACAATTCATAAGGTGTTAATTTCAAGAAGGGTCAAAGCATATCACGATTAATAACATAACATGCAGTACTAATAGCTTCAACCCAAAATGATCTAGGTAACTTGTATTCTGATAACATAGTACGAGCTAGTTCTTGTAAAGTTCTATTTTTCCTCTCTACCACACCATTTTGTTGAGGTGTGCAAGGAGCGTAAAATTCATGTTTAATTTCTAACTCGTTACAAAAAGATACAAATTTTTCATTATGAAATTCACCTCCAAGATCTGAACAAATGCATTTTATTTTTAAATCTAATTCATTTTGAAAACGAACACATAATTTAGAAAACTCTAATAAAGCATAAAATTTTGACGATTAGAAGATTGTCCAACATAAATGAGAATAATCATCAATCAAAACAAAAGTGTATTTTCTACCTCCGAGACTTAGTGTATTAACTGGACCAAACAAATCCATATGAATCAATTGTAAAGGTCTAGTAGTGGAGATGACATTTTTGCTCTTAAATGAAGATTTAAAAAATTTTCCTTTTTGATATGGTGAACATAAAGAAGATAGATTTCCAAGTAAAATAGGTAAACCTTTAACTAGTTTATTTTGAGACAATTTTACAATTAGCTTGGAACTAGAATGTCCAAAACACCTATGCTACAAATCTAATTCATTATTTTTAGACATAAAACATTTTAATGAAAAATGTGATAAATCATTAAATTTAATCGTGTAAATATTTTGAAATCTTGGAGCAGTAAGAACAATGCCGTTTGTTTTGGAATCAATATTTTGCACATGTTTGAAGATGAGTCAAATAATTCATTTAAACCAATATCGCATAATTGACTTATAGAAATTAAGTTATGCTTCAAACCTTTAATATACAAAACATTTAAAATAGTAATTGACTTGTTACCCACTACTCCAATGCTGATGATCTTTCCTTTTCCACTATCTCCAAATGTGAGTACTCCTCCTTTCTTCATCTCTAGGCTAAGGAACTTTGATTTGTTACCCGTCATGTGCTTGGAGCACCCTGAGTCTAAGTACAACAAATCTTCTTTGTCCTTAGCCTGCAAACACACCTAGAAAAAGGATGTTGGAACCCTACTTGTGATTTAGGCAAGGATCACTATTAGGATTGATTAGAAGACCCAACATGTATATTCTACGGTCATAGGATGTTTTCAGGGTCAAGATCAGTCACATGATATTAGATTATTGGAACCTACCTTCTGAAGACTTCAGATACAGAAGAATTTAGAGAAAAAGCAGTTAAAAGTATGCAGAAAAAGTCATTCAATGTAAGATGAAATAAGTTCGATGATCTTCGATCTCATATCGGCGTACTCAAAGTTCCTTCCTTGAGTTGAGCTCGACGAAAGTCAAGCTGAGGTCGATGAACTGCTTCATCTACTTTAAAGTTTAGCTCGACGACGGACTTACTCACTTCGATGAACTTGGAGCTCAGATTAAAGAATTAAATTATTTAGTTCAACGATCTTAGAGCTCAGCTCGATGAAAGAGAGTTATCAGCTTGATGAAATTGGAGCTCAGGTCGATGAAAATTTACTGTGTTTGACTAACTCCTTCCAAGTTTTGTTCGACAAATTCTCTGCAGTTTTTCAGTTCAACTAATGACAGATTGATTTTAAATTAATTCAATTAAGTAATACTCTGATAATTAATGCATAATATTCCAAATGAATATAGTCGGTACTAGGCAACATTAATTATGGATTTCATAGAGTTATTACCTTACCAAAATACTGGGACAATTATTGAAATGCATTCAAGGCAATATCAGTCATTCCAACTCTCAGAGATTTTGCAGACAATTTTAAGGAAAGATTTTAAAATTCAAAGGTTCGAAATCTTCTATCATATATATACTCCTTCAGAAAATTGCAGATGAGAATGAATGTAGAATAGAGTATAGAAAATAAGTGAAGAACAAATACAGTTTTCACTACTAGAAAAATGACTTTTAGCCACGGTTTTTTTGCCACAGGGAAAAATCGTGGCTAATAGTGAGTATTAGCCACGGTTTTATTCCGTGGCTAATACTGGACTATTAGCCACGGTTTGCCTGAACCGTGGCTAAAAGTCTACTATTAGCCACGGTTTGCCTGAACCGTGGCAAAAGGTCGTGGCATCGTTTAGTCCCACATCGGCAAAAAAATGAGATTTTTGGGTTTATAAGAAATTTATTTCAATTAGCCTTTGAAATAAATATGGGGGCGGCGGCGGCGGCCAGGCGGCGGCGGCGGCCGGGGGGCGGCGGCGGCCGGGCGGCGGCGGCGGGCGGCGGCGGCGGCGGCCGGGCGGCGGCGGCGGCGGCCGGGCGGCGGCGGAGGCGGCGGCCGGGCGGCGGCGGCGGCGGCGGCCGGGCGGCGGCGGCGGCGGCGGCCGGGCGGCGGCGGCGGCGGCGGCCGGGCGGCGGCGGCGGCGGCGGCCGGCCGGCCTGAATTTTTTATGTTATGAGTGGCCTTTTAACCACGACGATTAAACCGTGGCTAAAAGTCCACTATTAGCCACGGCAATGAACCGTGGCTAAAAGTCCAGTATTAGCCACGGTTTTGGACTTTTAGCCACGGTTTGGACTTTTAGCCACGCTCGTATTGCCCACGCCCATTTTCCGTGGGCAGACCGTGGCTAAAAGTCTTTAGCCACGGTTTTGGACTTTTAGCCACGGCAATCTGCCGTGGCTAAAAGTCAGTTTTCTAGTAGTGTTTACATACAGAGTTCTTCATCATCCGCTTCAAGATTTCAAGAGACATAAAATCAAATATCAGTCTGAAAGTTTTGCTGAAGAGCAACATCAACTTTGAAGGCCTACACCCTGAAGAAAAGCTTCCATCTCTTGATTATCTACACAACTCAGGGGGAGATTTGACATAATCAACAATCCACTAGTCTTCATAGAGATTTGAGACAGAGAAGACAAAATCATTTTCATTTTTCTTTCACTTTGTACAGGGTTTTAACTCCATTCAAAAGTTATCTTTTTGGTTCACAAATCACCTGATCAAAAGACTTGGGATTTGTTTTTGGGCACCTGATAAAAAGCTCAAAGGGTTGCTAGATCTGTCTTAGAAAAATAGATCTTATAGTGACAGGGCACCTGAGCAAAAACCTGTGGTGGCAGTGCACCTGAGCAAAAAACTATGGTGGATTCCTACCTGGGTGGTAGAAAAGTGGATGTACCCAGGTTTATTGGGAAACCACTATAAATTCATTGTGTCGTCTGGATTGCCTTTACTTATTTTATTTGTGTGCTGTGATTTTTTATTTTTCAAATACATATATAGCTCCTACTTTAATCCGCTATAAAAACAACTTAAAGTTTTTAAAATACTATATTCACCCCCCCTCTAGAGTTATGTTAGATTTATCCCTCACTTTTAATTTGTATCAGAGCCGGGCTATTTGGTTTAACAGGCTAACATATAAACCAAAAGATCTTTGATAGATCTTATTTACTCTAGTTTATTCTATTTCTCATGACACAAAATAAAGAGTATTCAAGCACCATACCTCCAGTGTGCAATCTGGATAAGTTTGCACTTTGGAAGGAAAGGATAAGACTTTAAATGAATTTTATTTATGAGGACATCTATAATTCAATTTTGACAGGACCACCACTACTAGTGGCAACTACAAACACTAGTGAAGTTCCACCACCTGAGTGGACTAAAGCTCAGAAGAAGGCCAAGATTATTTATGCCAAAGCAATGAACATTCTGTCCCAGACTATGTCAGATGACATATTCAAGAAAGTTGTTTAATGCACTTCAGTAATGGCAATCTGGGATTCTCTCAATGCTATGGTAGCAGGATCTTCAGATGAAAGAAAAGACAAGAGATTACATCTGATCTCTAAGTATGAGAACTTCAAGAAGGAAGAAGCAGAATCAGTTGCTGATATGCACAATAGAGTCAACCTCATAATCATTGAGATGAAATCATTAGACAAGAATATCACATTGATAAGGATAAATGACAAGATCCTTATGTGCTTCCCTAGCACATGGGATTTAAGGATCTGGCCAATCAAAGAAGCAAGAAGCCTCAATGAAATCTCTACAGAGACCTTGTTGGGCAAGCTCAAATCTTATGAAAAGCTCATCAAGACCAGAGAAGCTGAATTAGAACCTCTTCTTCAGTAAGGAATGAGAAAAGCATTCCTTTTAAAGAAACTAAAGAAGTAGTAGCCATTCTAGACAATGAAGAACTAATGAGTCTCTTGGCTAAGAGATTTTACAAGATGGCAAGGAATGACATCAGGAGAGGATCAACCAGAAATTATGATAAGGCAACGTATGACAAGACTCCAACCAAAGAGATTGCTTGTTATGGGTGCAGGAAACTTGGACATATACTTCCATAATGTCCAGATAACCATAAGAAAGAGAGGAAGAAGGAGAAGCACTCTAAAAAGTATACTCACATGCACTCCTCCAGCAAACACAAGAAGAAGGAGAGGGGCTTTATTGTTGAAACATGGAGTGAATTTGAGGATGAATCTTCATCCAGCTTCAGTGAGGATAAAGAAGAAGCTAAGGCCAGAGAGGTCTGCTTGATGATAATCAATGCATCATGCAACCACTCTGAAACTGAAATTTCTGAAGCTGAATCTGAATCAGAAGAAGATCAGGTAATTTCTTCTTTTGATTTTTCTTCAGAACAATTCAAAACTGAATTTAAACTATTATGTAATGATTTAATCAAATCTGAGAAGAAAATAAAATTTATCAGAGAAAAATTAATTGAATATGATAATTTATTTTCTGAAAATATTAAACTTAAAGATAATTTAGACAATGCTTTAGAACAAATAATATCCTTAAAAACTAAATTATCTGAGGCTAAGGAGTTTGAAGAATCCCTTAATGGGAGACGTATCAAACTGATGAATATCACAAGTACAGTAAATATCAGGCTAAATGGCAAACTGGGCTTGGGAGCTTCATCTAGTTAGCCTCCTTTGTTACATAAAAACATATAATCTACTCTTGTAAAGTTTTTTTTTCTGAAAAAGGAAAAGGAAATTTAGAAGATGTAAATAAAGAAACTGAAGTTTTTCATAAGACTAAACAAAATAAAAATAAAAATTTTCATAAAAATTATGTTCAACATAATTCGTTGAACGGAGCTCGATTAAATAGCTATTATTCATCGAACTCAGATCGACGAACGGTGAACCCAAGAATTTCAGTATAATTATTCTATTAACTGTGCTTGACAATCTTAATATGGTTTGTCGAACCGCAATCGATGAATGTGGGGCACAGAGAATGAATATTTTTATTCTGTGAACGGAGTTTGACGAACTCATCCCCATTCATCGAATGCAAATCGACGAACTTATTTTAATTCGTCGAACGCAAAATTTCTTAACAGGACTTTAATTCTTTTAAAACTTTTAATCAAGCTAAAACTTTTATTAATCCTTTTGCCCAGTGGATCATTCCTTCTAGGAGATTTCATCAACTAGGTTATAAGGATCATCCTGAATTTTCCTATATTTTTAGCTATAAGTTTGAAAGAAATAAAGGACCCAAGGTTACCTAGGTCAAGAACACCTAACCTATTTTGTAAGCAGGTGAAGAACTATCCTACCACAGAGGAACAGTTGTATCTGGATAGTGAGTGCTCTAAACATATGACTTGAAGTAAAGAAACTCTAACAGACTTCAAGTCAAAGCTTGGAACAAAGGTAATATTTGGAGACTCCAACTATAGACAAACAGAAGGCTATGGAAATGTCAAAGTTTGAGTAGTTATCTTCAGGAAGGTAGCTTATGTAAGTGGTCTCAAGCATAACCTAATATCCATAAGTCAATTATGTGATGAAGGTTATCATGTATCATTCAATCAATCTTCTTACATTATAACTTCTAGTGATAACAAATCTATATTAACTGGAATTAGACAAGGCAACATATATGTAGTAAATTTTAAATCTGCTAATTCAAGAAATTTGTTTATTTAATCAATTTAGTTCAACAAATGAATTATGGTATAAGAGATTTTGTCATGTAAACCTTAGAAACATTACCAAATTATCTAGGGAAAACCTTGTTAGAGGGCTGCCTTCTTATTTTTATAAGAAGCAAGGACTCTGCAGGGCTTGTAAATTAAGCAAGCATCTAAAAATAGTTTTAAATCTCTTAATAAAAGTGATTCACCAAGGATTTTGTACTTGCTACATATGGACCTTTTTAGCCCTATTACTGTACAAAGTTTGGGAGGAATGTCATACACTCTAGTTGTTGTTGATGACTTCTCTAGATCTACTTAGGTGTTCTTTCTTAGAAATAAGTCCGATAACTTTAAAGTTCATACAGAATTTCTTAGGAACATAAAGATTGAGTACTCTACTCATGTTGTATTGATCGAAAGTGATCATGGAACCGAGTTTGAATATCTTATGTTGAAATAATTTTGTGAGAAGGATGGTATCAGGCATTCTTTTTCTGCTCTAGAACTCCTTAACAAAATAGGGTTCCTGAAAGGAAAAATAGAACCATAATTGAATCTACTGGGACATTACTTACAGATGCTTACTTGCCCTATCTTGTTAGGCAGATGTTGTAAACAATCAAATTATGTTCTTAACAGAAGTTTGATTCATAAACTTAAGGGTAAGACTCCCTATAAATTACTTAAAGGGAAGAAACCTAAAGTAGATTATTTTAAATTCTTTGGATGCAAGTGTTATATTCATAATAATAACAAGAAACACTTAAGGAAATTTGAAGCCAAAGATGCAGAAGAAATTTTCCTTGGATATTCCCAAGTCAGCAAGGCTTATAAGGTTTTTAATAAATCAACACTAAAAATGAAAGAGTCTGTTCATGTATCTTTCGATGAGGCTAACATGTTTTACATGGAGAAGGATTCTTCTACCATAGACTCATTGTAGGTACCCAATATGTGTGAGAGGTTGGATGATTTAAACCTTAAACAACAGGTTACTTTGTATCCCTCTCCAAAGATTGATGAAGAAAGTGATGAAGATTATGTTGAAATTTTTGAACCAACAACAACAAATGTAATACCACAAAAGGAATTAACTCCACTAGCTGTTCATGTACTTACTCCACCTGCTTATCTTATCGCATTTAGAGATCACCCTATATCTCAATTGATTGGAGACATATTAGTTGGTGTGCAAATAAGGCATCAACTCATTTAAGATCAGATGCATGCTTTCTTCATTTCTCAAATTGAGCCTCAATCCATTAAAGATATAGAGGGAAATCCCCAATGGATTATTGCAATGCAAGAGGACCTCAATCAATTTGAGAGGTGAAGAGTTTGGGATTTAGTTCCAAGACCCCAAGACTACCCAGTCATTCGAACTAAATGGGTCTTCAGGAATAAGTTGGATTCACAAGGAGTAATATTAATAAACAAAGCAAGGCTGGTAGCCAAAGGATATTCACAGGAAGAAGGCATTGATTATGATTAAACCTTTGCTCCTATTGCAAGACTTGAAGCTAGCAGGATCTTTCTTGCTTATGCTATATTCCAGAACTTCAAAGTATATCAGATGGATGTAAAAAGTGCCTTTCTAAATTAAGAACTTAAAGAGGAAGCACATGTTGAACAGCCTCTAGGTTTTATTTCTTCAACTTATCCCTCTTATGTTTTTAAGCTGCATAAAGCACTTTATGGTCTAAAGCAAGCCTCAAGAGCTTGGTATGAGACCTTGACAAGTTTTCTTTTAGAGCATAAGTTCAATAGAGGCATTGTAGATAGGACTTTATTTATTAGACATCGTAAATCTAAAATTTTGCTAGTACAAATATAGATAGATGATATAATCTTTAGTTTTACTGATTCCAAATAGTATAAAAGGTTTTCAAACCTGATGCATTCAAAGTTTGAAATGAGTAGCATGGGTGAACTATCCAACTTCTTTGGTCTTGAAGTGAAGAAAACCACTGATCGTATCTTTATATCCCAGTCTAAATATTCTAAAGAGCTACTTACAAGATTTGGGATGTCAGATTCCTAAGCCATAAAAACACCCATGCCCTCCAATGCTGTAGTTGATTCTGATGAATATGGCAAACCATTTGATTAGAAAACATATATGACTATTGTTGGGTCCTTATTATATCGTACAGCTAGTACGACTAATATTTTGTTTGCTACTTATATTTGTGCTAGATTTCAAGTCAACCCTAAAGAAACTCACCTAATTTTATTAAAAAAGATTTTAAGATATATAAAGGGTTGGCCTAATCTAGGACTCTGATATCCTACTAAGTCAGAATTGGAATTAACTGGATTCTCAGATGCTGACTTTGCTGGATGTAGAGTTGATAGGAAAAGCACACCAAGAACTTGTCAGTTCCTTATGATAGGCTTGTGTCTTGGTTTTGCAAGAAGCAAACATCTGTGTCAACTTCAAATGCTAAAGATGAATACATAGCAGAAGGTAGTTGCTGTTAACAGATTTTGTGGATTTAAAACCAACTTCTGGATTATGGTTTCAACGTAAGTAATTCAACCATATTTTGTGATAATACCAGTGTAATTTCAATTGCACAAAATCTAGTGCATCATAGTTGGACCAAGCATATGGAGATAAGGCATCATTTCATTAGAGACAATGTGGACAAAAAAAAATCTTGTCGTTATCTCTACTGATTTACAAAGGGAAGATTTTTTCACCAAACCCTTAGATGAAAAGAAACATCTATTCTTCTTAAATCATCTAAGCATGATTAATGGAGAAGCTTTAATTTTATTTTTGTCTATGGTCGACGAATTGTCCATTTTTCTTCGAACGGAGATCAACAAACTGTGAACTCTTCGTGGAGTGTTCATCCAACAGAGATTGATGAACCTTCGTTTGTGAAACTTTTCATCGAACGGAGATCGATGAAGTTTTTTTCAGAAAATTTTTCGTCGAACGGAGAACGACAAAATGTTTTCTTCTCTTCAAACTTAGATCGACGCTTTTATTTATTTGCGAGATTTTTCATCGAACTGAGTTCGAAGTTTTTATTTTTCGTTTGATGGAGTTTTCCTTTTCATCTTCTTAAAACTTATAATTAGGTTTTCATCGAACTCCATCCCGCACTTTCCAGTTCTCTTATACTTGATCTTTTCTCTTTGCAAGGAAACAATGGCGATTTCTCCGGCGACTCTCTCTGGGATGAAGTTTGATGCCGGTTTTTACATTGATATTGATTCCTTCAACCATTCTGACTAGATATTAAAAGACATTCTTTAGTTTTTCGAGGCTCAACAACTAAGGAATTTCATGACTACCAGGATAAAGCTTCCTGTATTTGAGAAAAAGGAATGGGTCTATACTGCAAGGACTTTTAACTCCTCCACAATCCTTGGATAAATATCTGGACAATAGGTTCCTCTTACACCTATTATTCTTACTGAAGCTTTTGGATTTATTAATGGGGAAGATAAAATAGAACTATCTAGTGCTGAGTTTGATGAAATGTTAGAAAGGATGGGTCACTCTTAGGGAAACCCTAATCATTTGTTGAAAAAAAAAACTCTCTGTTGAATATAATTATTTCGCTGATGTTGCGGGAAAGGTAATCTTGGGGAAGCATACTGCTCATGATTATATTACTAGGCACCAGTTTTTTGTTGATGAGTGTCTTGGTGAATCAAAAGTAAGTTAATTGGGGAGGAATTTTGTTTGATTCTATTAAGAAAAATTGAATAAGAAGGATGTAGGATATGGAAGGATTTTGGGCACCTTCCTTCAGGCCAAATCCCCAAAATTATTGGTCTCCCACACCATATTTATAAATTCTTCCAAGAGGCTCATATCAGCCCTCTTTGGAAGATGGGAGAGGGTCATTACTAAGCCCTACAGGGCTTCCTATTCCAGGACTACTTCTAAGGACACATGGGCTCCTGCAGCCACTCCTCCAACCTCAGAAAAATTTCCTGCTCTTCATCCCACTCCTTCTCATTTACCACCTCCACCTCCATCACCAAGACAGTCATCTCCTCCTCCTCGATCAACAACCTATTTTTTCTGAGGAACTTCCTCCATCACCTCTACCATCAATGGTCATTGAATACATTCCATCACCTCCACATTCTCCAGTTCCTCAATCACCACTACTATATCATCTTATTGAGGACATTCCTTATACCTATTTTACTACAGTCAATCTACTCTCTCCTCCATCTCCACCTCATTCACTAGTTCAGGAATTTATTCTAGATGAACTCACATCTATCATCCCTCAATCTTCAATTCCACAAGCATTCACAATCTGTCCAAACTTTCATCAACCTTCCATTACATTTACTTCCACTCAAAATCCACCATCTACATCTACTCAGAACTCTTTTGAGTTTATGTATTTGGATTTATCTTTTATTGCTAATAATATTCTTGAATTATTACTCCTTCCATCAAAAAGCTAATAGAAGAAGTAGTAGCTCATATTGTTTCTTCTATTACTTCCCTATCTTCTCAACTTGCCTCCTCCTCTATTATCCCTTCTTTTGGGAGCCTAAATTCAAGTTTACCTGGATCTAGGCAGGGGGAGATGCCTAATGAAGAAGCTCCATCAGCTCTTGCTCCAGTCCTAGTAGTAGAAGCAATTATTTTTCAAGATACAGAGATGCTTAATATAGTTGAAGAAGCAGTTGTAGAAACCCTAAAGTTGCTACTTTTGGGCATGTCTCTATCAATCCCACAGTCAACTTGAGTTCTTTATTATCAGTTTTTAATACTCTGCACAACATTTTTATCCAGTTTTTGAGAATTATTCTAATAAGGCTATAGTAGGTTATACAGCTCCTATTAGCTCTTCAGTTCTAGAACAACTTAGAAATAGTCTTTCAGTTATTTATCCCAGTAATAATCTAGTCCCTGATACTGTAGCAGCTATTGAGAAAATAGATCTTATAGAGAAAGTTTTTCCCCTCCAACTTATGCATGGTATGAATACCCTATGCCCAATTTTGATGATATCATGTTTCAAGATAAGGATACAGATGATATAGATCCACAGCCTCAGGCTGAAAGAGAAGATATAGTTACACAGCCACAGACTAAGACATGAACATCTATTGTTGTGTTAAAATTGATTGATGCTCTATATGATCAACTAGCTGATGAATCTGATAATGATTTAGAAGATTCAGAGGACTCAGAAGATTTTGGTTCCAAGAAGAGGAAATGTAAGAAAAAGGCTCCCGCTAATGTTATTTCTAAACCTTCCACTACAGCTGATATTCCATACTACATCCTGCATGGGATTACTCTAACTCCAGAAACTCCACACTAGATGAGATATTCTAAGAATCAGCAAAAATCCAGAAAGAAGAGTAGGAGATACTCTCCACCTCAACAATCTAGGACAGGTCCTCCTACTCCTCCTCCAGTAGCTGGTTTAGCAGAAAATGTCTCTTCATCTCAAAGGTCTACAGCTTCTCAGCAATCCAAACATTCTCACCAAGAACAGGATACACCTTTAAGGTCTGAGTCTCACAATAGCAAGAGCAGCCATCAACATTAAACTCATGAAAGGCCACCATCTCTAGTTAATTATCCAGAGATGTATCCAAACTTCAGAATGGCCAGGTTAATTGAGATTTAGCTCTTTCTCAGATAAGGAAAGCTAGAGAAGAAGGGAAGGATATATCCTAATTCTCAATAATATATCACTACAGACAGAAAGAGATAGACAGGTATGCAAAAGAAAATCTATTTAATGTTGACCAATATATTTCTATGGATCCAAAGGCAGTTGTGCTTAAAGCTACTTCTGTGAAGATTCTTTATTCTGAAGACATGAAGATTACATAGAGAGAAGCAAAAGACCCTACCAAAAAAGTGATTTTCACTAAACCTGCTTCAGATTTTCTTCTACAGCTTCACAAAAGGATTAATAATTCTTTGCTTATGCTTTTTAAACTTTATTATTGTTTTAATATACTAACAAGGCACATTTGTTCATATCTGCTAAATAATTTATAATTCTGTCAGCTACTTTCTTGCTTTGTGATTTTCTTTATTTTTATAGTGTCCTCACACAAATAGGGGGAGATTGTTGGAACCCAACTTGCGATTTGGGCTAGGATCACTATTAGGATTGATTATATTACCCAATATGTATAGTCTATGGTCATAGGATGTTTTCAGGGTCAAGGTCATTCATATGATGTTAGATTATCGGAACCTACCTTTAGAAGACTTCAGAGACAGAAGACTTTAGAGAAAAGCAGTTAAAAGTAAGCAGAAAAAGTCATTTGACAAAAGCTGAACTAAGTACAACGATCGTCAATCTCAGATCAACGAACTCAGAGTTACTTCTTTGAGTTGAGCTCGACGAAAGTCTAGCTGAGGTCGACAAACTGCTTTCTCTACTTTGAAGTTTAACTCGACAAAGGACTTACGTAGTTCGACTAACTTGGAGCTCAGATTAAAGAAGTAAATTATTCAGTTCAATGATCTTGGAGCTCTCCTCGATGAAGAGAGTTTTCAGCTCGACGAACTTTGAGCTCAGGTAGACGAAAATTTGCTGAGTTTGACTAACTCCTTCTAGGTTCTGTTCGACTAATTCTCTGCATTTTTTCAGTTCAACTAATGATAGATCGATTTGAAATTAATTCTTTTAAGTAATACTCTGATAATTAATGCATAATATTCCCAATGAATATAACCGTTACCAGCAGCATTAATTATGGATTTCACAGAGTTATTACCATACAAAATTACTGGGATAGATATGGAAATACATTCAAGACAAATTGAGCCACCCAACTCCCAGAGATTATACAGACAATTTGAAGGAAAGATTTTAAAATTAAAAGGTTTGAAATCTGCTATCATATATATACTCCTTCAGAAAATTGCAGATGAGAATGAATTTAGAATAGAGTATATAAAATAATTGAAGAACAAATACAGTTTTACATACAGAGTTCTTCATCATCTGCTTCAAGCTTTCAAAAGACATAAAATCAAATATATGTTTGAAATTTTTTCTGAAGAGCACCATCAAATTTTAAGGCCTACACCCTGAAGAAAAGATTCCATCTCCTGATCATCTACACAACTCAAGGGGATCTTTGACATCATCAACAATCCACTATGCTTCTTAGAGATTTGAGACAGAGAAGACAAAATCATTTTAATATTTCTTTCAATGTGTACAGGGTTTTAACTCTCTTTAAAAGTTACCCTTTTGGTTCACAAGTCACCTGATCAAAAGACTTGGGATTAGTTTTTGGGCACCTGATAAAAAGCTCAATGGGTTGCAAGATCTCCCTTATAAAAATAGATCTTTTAGTGACAGGGCACCTGAGCAAATCCTATGATGGCATGACACCTGAGCAAAAACCTGTAGTAGATTCCTACTAGGGTGATAAAAGAGTGGATGTACCCAGTATTATTGGGGAACCACTATAAATTTCTTGTGTCGTTTGGATTGCCTTTACTTGTTTTATTTGTGTGCTATGATTTTTTATTTTTCATATACATATATATCACATACTTTAATCCGCTATAAAAACAACTTAAAGTTTTTATAATACTCTATTCACCCCCCTCTAGAGTTAAGTTAGATCTATCTCTAACTTTTAGAGGATGAGAGTAAATATCTGGCTACCCAAGTGGTTCCTCCCATAATGTAGGTTGAAGCCTTAGGTACCCAGACTTATTTAACAGAACAATGTCCAATCTTCTTACACCTGTGAGTTGTGTGACCAAACTTATTACATTTTGCACACATGATGAAGAAAGTTGACGGGTTTTTCCAAATGAGTTTTGAATTTTTTTCTGGGAGCAGTAGTGACAGTAGATTTATTATTATTTTTTAAACAGGCAATTTTTTGAATTTTTCCTTATCACCGGCGACAGTGGATGTCATCAGGCGAGAGTGTTCTGGAGAGTATCCGATTACAAATTTGGCCGAACCATAGCATTGGCTCGCCAAAATCATATTCAGTGATTTTTTTCCCATTCCAAACTTGTTAGTGGCCATTACTAAATCACAGACTCGACATCTCAATGCAGTGTTTTCAGTAACTATTGTGCCGCATTGGTTTGTGAAGGTCTTTTTGCTGCCTTCTACTTGAGATTGATAAAGCTTTAGAGTTCTCTCTAAGGTCTCTTTTTCTCTTGTTAGAGATTCAGCCCGAGACTGAGACTTAGAGAGATCTTTCTCAATTTCTAGTATTCTTGTCGAAGAGGGACAATCCTATTGACAAGATACTTTCTCCTTCCCAAATATTTTTATCTCATTTTATAACTTTTATTTTCTTTTAAAAGCTCTTTATTTTCAGATTTGAGTAATTTATTCTCATTTAAGCTTTTGTCAAAATATTTGCAAGTGTGTAAAAATTCAGTATATAAATCTTCATAAGAAGGAGGATTTACCTCAGTGTCGCTCTAGACACTACTTTAGTCATCAGATGATGAGACGTCATTTCCCATCAGGCACATGTTGGCCGCCTCTTTAGTCTCTGAGCTAAAACTGCTTGCTTCCTTAGATGTGACGTCATCCCAGGTTTAGGCATTCAAAACTTTTTCTTATCCTTCTTCTTGTGCCTCTTTCAGCTCTTTCAGATATTTTGGGCACTTGCTTTTTATGTGGCCAACTCTCCAGCATTGATAGCACTCGGGTGGTGGTCTCTCTTCGTCATCCTCTCCATCAGCTTGGGCTTTTCCTTTTCTATACCCAAATTCTTGTTTCTTGAAAAATTTTCTGAAAGAATTTCTTCTTTTAGGATTTCTAATGAACTTCCTGAACTTCTTCACGATCAAACTCTCTTCATCTTAATCGTCATTCTCATTGGACTCACTTTCCACTTCCTTCTTAGACTTCAACGCAAATACTTTCGTTCTTGGCTCTAGAATACACTCATTTTATTGAATCCTCAGTTCCACTTCGTGGGTTTTTAGATTATCTATCAGATTCTCAATTTGGAGAGTCTTTTGATCGTGTGACTCCGAGATGACAGTCACTTTTGGATTGAAGTTCGGGGGAAGCGATCTATGTATCTTTCTCTCCAAATCTCTGTTTGAGAAACTCTTTCCTAAAATCTTTGAGTCATTCATGATCTTGCTGAACCTCGTGTATATGGAGTGTACATCCTCATCAACCTCCATCTTGAACTTCTCAAACTCTGACTCTAACTGGAAAAGCTTTGAGTCTTTCACCTACGATGTACCTTCATGAGTAACTTCAAGGAGATTCCATATATCATACGCTGTTTCACATGAACAAACATGATTAAACTCAGTCCTATCTAACATGCATAATAAGGCATTCATTGCCTTAGCGTTATACTTATAGCGAAGCTTATCAATTTCATCCCATTTTCCTTGGGTTTCTCCATTGTGACACTTCCTACTAAAGTTATAGGGGAAGTGTAGCATGTTTTTATCATGCCCCATACTTCGATATCTAGAGCTATTAGAAAGCATTGCATTCGAGCTTTCCAATAGTTATAGTCTGTGCCCGTGAATAAGGGAGGTCAACTTATACCTTTCCCCTTAGAAAATGCGTGAATAAGTGTTAATAAATTTACTTTAACTAAGTAGAGTATACTTGGTGAAACACAAGGAAATCAAGACTAATTTTTCATAAGCAGAATTGAACACTCAGAATTTTATAAAGACAAAAATATTAATAATTTATTTAAAAAGTGTTAAATCTGAATACAATATATTCTATAGATCTAGAGACAATTGCTTATGAAAAATACAATTTCCTTTTGATTTTGCCAGACCATCTACCAAGAACGGGCAGGCTAATGTGTATCTCTCCCTAGATCTTAATATTAGCATCCCCTAGATCTAACCACGATCTAGATGCTGCAAATAAGGAAGTGATTTCTCCCTAATCCGCTCAAGGACTTGGACACTATGCACAAGCCGACAATTCTCTCCTAAGCTACGCAAGAGCTTAGACTCCACGCACAAGGCGGCGATTTTCTCTCTCGATTACAATAGGAATAATGAACAAAACAAAAAGAAAACTTTAGAATTCAACTCCCTCTAAATGACGAGCTGGAGATGCCGATGAATCTTTGCTAGGGTTGCTTTGAATGTCACGTACATGCTATTGACCTTTCGTGCTTCTTCATTCTTGAGAGTATGGAGTAATTCTGGATTCTGGAGCTTTCTAGATCGTATAAACAGGAAGGAATACTCCAGGTAGTGAAGATCGTGATCTCCACAAAAAATTGACTGGCTTTATATTTTGGCGATATCGCCTGGCAATACTGGGTATCGCCAACAGGAGATATCATTACCGACTGCCACATGTCCCACATATTACTAATTTTCGCATCGCAGATCGGTCATGTCAATCATGGCTTGTCGCTTAGCGATATCCGATTTTGTCGGGCGATAGTGAAGAAACTGTCAGCCGTGTGGAGATTGTGTGTTAACTGCTCATGCCACTGTCTCTTATAAGCGATACTAAATATCGCCTGGCGATAACTCCTGAGCTCATCTGTTCTGATCCTTTTCTACACCCAAATTCCATTAGAGTTAAACCTGTGATATTTGCACATCATAAATATCCAATGATCAAATACAAATGAGATTTTCTATTAGCAAACCAAGAAGGGTGGAACGCATGCTCCAACACCTCGGAGCACCTAGATGTTTAAGGATATGAAGAAACTATTCTAGTGGCCAGGTCTGAAGAAATACATAGCGTTATATGTGGCAAAATGTCAGACGTGTGCCTTGGTAAAGGCCGAATGCCAGAAGCCTGGAGGATTCCTAAATTCCTTACCTATACCGCAGTGTAAATTTGTTGACATCTCCATGGATTTCGTGCATAGCCTACCGAGATTTCACAAGGGGAACGACACCATTTGGGTTGTCATTGATCATTTAACGAAGGTGTCACATTTCTTACCCAATAGGAAGGATGATTCAGGGGAGAAGCGGACGAAGCTTTATGTGGACATCATAGTTGATACTAAAATCGCAAAGGTGAAGAAGATGGGTTAAAGAGAAGAGAAAGTGGATGTTGTGGAAGTTAATAATATTCTTCGATTTTATATCCAATAAAGACATGCGTATCTTATCATTTATAGTATAGGATACTAATGATTAATATCAAGATCGTATTTCCCTGGGGCGTAATGATTACTTCTACTTCGAGGAGATCGCTATTATTTTTTCAAATGATTTTAAAGATTAATTTAGTTAACTAAAAATAGGAACTAAATTACTAAGATAAAAAATAAAACTAAATTACTTGCAAAATAAAGTGTTAGAGCTAAAGAAAACGGGGAATACTCAATCTTGAATCACATTGAAAAAAGAAAATCAAAATAAAATAACAAACTAATTCTAAATAAAGTAAAACACCTTGACCGTTGAGGTTCCCAAAGCATGAACACGCTTCTCTCAAAGTCGTGCCCACCTGAGTTTAGGAATGTCCGACCGAACTCTCGTCCAAATCGAAGACCTAAAGCTCCCCTTAAGTGGTGAACCCCGCTTTTGGATTTCACTCCAATTCGGGAGATTTAACGTTTGCCTCTCTCGAGGGGTGCGTGCAACTCTCTTTATTCTTGGATGATCGATTCAAACTACAAGCCTCTCAGCTAACTATGAATGAAAACCCAAATGGAAACTATATACCGATAATATAGTCCCATTAAATAAAAACCAAGAGTGAATCAAAGGTAATTACTTTATGAAGAAAGGAAAGATAAAACTTCATAACTTGATTGAGTCATTCTCAGATCATCGTGATTGAGTACAAATGAGGATTAGTTAATCATGGTAAAAGGAAAAGAGAGGTGAAATAATAAAGGTGTATGAAAACTAAAGAGAGAGAGAGAAATATAAAAGAGAACACTAACTAGGATTTTATTAAAACAATAAAAGATTACAACTTGGAATCGACATTACAAGTGCATAAAAAGAAAGCTAACTACTAATATTACGCTAATAAAAAAGATTACAGGTAAGTAAACTACAATGCATGCAAGTAAAGCTAGAAATGGAGGGAGAGGGAGAGAGCAAAACATAGGAAAAAACACAAAAAGCTAAAAATGAAACTATCAACACCTCCACTCTCCCTAAAACTTGGCCAGGAATGCTTGGAATGGCCTGGTATTTATAGTCTTTTCTCTCGGGCTGTTCATGCCCCCTGTCATGCCCGGGGAGGGCGTGTTAGGGTGCGTGTCAAGTACGGATTTGACCTCGTGTTGTGGATTCTGACGAGAATGATGATTACTTCTGTACAATGGTGGACACGCCCTGGGACACACCCGTCTAGGGGGGCGTGTAAGGCACGTCACGTCAAAATCATTGGTCGAAAATCCATCAGACGTCGAAAAAGGGTGTACATGCCCGAAGACACGCCCGTGTATGATGGCATGTCAGTACCATTGGTGTGCATGGGTGAAAAATAATTAAATGCATAAAGAAAGAGATTTAAAACGAAAATAAATATATTTTTACCCTAATAAAATAAGCTAAAATATGCATCATCAATAGTCAGTTTGTATGGCATACCCCAGAGCATCGTTAGTGATCGAGATGGTCAGTTCACATCCAATGATTGGAGGCTCATTCATCAGTTATTGGGTACCAAGTTGAACTTCAACACGGCTTTTCACCCACAGACAAATGATCAGACAAAAAGGGTGAACAGGACAATGGAAGATATACTTCGTATGTGTGCTTTGGATTTTGGTAAAATATGGGAGGACCATCTTATTATGATTGACTTTGCGTATAATAACAGCTACCAAGCCAGTATTCAGATGACGCCTTTTGAGGAACTATACGATAGGAGGTGTCATACTCTATTATCTTGGGTAGAAACAGGAGAATCAAAGCTGTACAAGCGAAGGGACGTTTAAGATGCTACTTAAATGATATTGTTGATTCGAGAATACCTACTTATTGCTCATGATAGGCAGGCCAAGTACTACAATGCCAAGCATCAGAACGTGGAGTTTGTAGTGGGCGATTGGGTATACCTCAAGATAAAACGGTTTAAAAGCGAATCAAGGATTCGACGCTTAAATAAGCTTAGTCTGAGGTATGTTGGGCCTTTTGAGATCTTGGAGTGTGTTGGTGAGGACTCATTTCGTTCTGCACTTTCGGTGGAGTTGAGCGGTTTGCATGATGTATTTCACATCTTAGTGCCGTGGAAGGCTATCCAAAAGCCTACTCAAGTTATTGTTGCAAATCAAGTGCCGAACAGATCGAGGACGTGGAGGTCAAGCAGCTGTGAAACAAATGCATTAAAATGTTCAAGATCCTTTGGGACAACTGTGGCCGATAAGAGCTATTTTGGGAGCGCGAGTAAACTGTGAGGGATGAGTTCCCTGATCTTTTTCGATGAGGTGATCAGTTGCACTATTTTCTTTTTGTCTTTTCCTGTAATGTCAAATTTTGCGACGAAATTTTTTTGAGGGGGGGGGGGGGCGATTTGTAATGCCACAAATTCCTTAAGGCGGGAAATAGTTATTTGAAGGTTATCGCCAGACGGTAGCTAGTTACCATGCGGCGGTAGCTGGGGAATGAAACTGTCAGAGCTCTCGGGAAGCTATCGCCAAGCGTTATTATTACCGCTAGCGATATACGAGTCAATTTAATTCATGAAGTTCTCGGGTGGGTACCGCGTGGCATTAGCCTTATAGTTGAGAGATAGAAGAGCAATTATGGCACGTCCACGTTTCAACGTCTGATTCGAGTTTTGAGAAGTGACGTCCTTAAGAAGCTAAACGATTGAGGTATATCGGGGCAGTAACTTATTACCGTGCGATTGTAGCACTCGTAAACTGAATTTTATATAGAATTGTGACCGTTCGCTGGTTTTATTTAGTGATCCGACGGCTGAAGGTTTCCCCTGCGGGTATATGGACGAGAGAGTAGGATTCATTCTCACTTTTCCTTTGGATCTTTTCTTTCTAAGTGTTAGAGTGATGAGAGAGTGAAGATGGAAGAAGAGGAAGGATATCTCGCCAACATTGGAGTTCTGAAGCTCCAATTCGCAAGATGAGTCCAGATCTGTGGAGGCAAGATCGTTGCGGTCACGTTCATCCGTCTAGATCTTAGGCATGGAACCGAAGAGAGCGAAAAGGGTAACAATCCTCTACTGGGATATGTGAAGTACTCTTCCCTTTGCATAGGAAACCCTCTCTTTCGTGTGTGTGGTGAGTGTGCGGCTTTCCTTCGGGTAGATACGGTATATCCCCGTAGTTTTGCATTTAGAGTTGGGAATCGAAGTACGAACATAGGCATGGTGTGTGAAGCCCATCCGGATATGTTGGTCTGGATTAGTGATGTTTTTTATATGCTTGTTTTGCCGGAGAAGACTCCGTGCTGTATGTTTTTTGGGTTTTCTATGTGGTAGATTGCAGTAGGGAACTTTGTGGACTAACTCCAAGGAGCACCCGGAAATCTGGGCAGAATCGCATTTCTGCTTTGGACCGCGCGGTGGTAGTGTTACCGCTGGCTGTAGCTCTATGAGAAAGCTGTTGTGAGGCATGTCTTGTCGAGACCTGAGGGCAGTTTTGTGGGGCTGAGTGCTTGGAGAGCCCAGCTTGGTGGCAAGAGAGCCAGCCAGTGAATATAATGCGGTTATATGTGTTGGAATGGTAAAGACAAGGTCGACCCGCGTCATGGCTTGCTGCGCCTGGTGATTTGTGCATCGGGATATGATCGAACTACACCAGATAGCTATGTTGATCAACCTATGGGTAGTGGTACCTGTCGTAGCCGTAGTTTTGAGTCTTAGGCCTTGAGCCGAAAAGACTATTTAATGCTCATGTATGTTCGCCGTCACTAAGTATGGTGGTGGGACCCTGGTTTTTGTCCGGTACACTAAGATTGTGCCCTGAGTGCACGGGGCATGTGGTCGTATGACCAGCATTTGTGGTGAAGTGTGCTTATATTGCACTTTCTTAGCCGTGTTCTGTTTTGCTAATGCTATGCAGGGAAAGAGCACCGCCGCCCCGGGTTAGGGGTGGGGTCGTAATAATTTGGTCAGCCTTAGCTGACTGTTGCTTTATTTTGCAACCGTTCGGTGGATTGATCACTTGCAGGAATAGGTGAACCAAGGGGCAAGTAGCGGTCTTAATCCCATGTTGCTGTGTTGGCCCTTGAAGGCCAAAGCGAAGTGTTTTCCTTTACTAATTTCATGTATGGCCGGCCTGCGTGCCGAAGTTTGTAAAACACATATTGTTTAAGTGAACAATTGTTAGGCCATAAGGCCGAGACTCTTTGTCTATTCTTAATTTTATTCTTGTCTTAGACTTTAGTGGACATTCAAGTTTTGTGATGGGTTCTTCCAACATATTTTAAAGTTTCTGCTAGAATGCTCTGTGTTAGGATTCAAAATTTTTTTTTAGTAATTCGGTATTATTATGTAACTCCACTAACAATATGTGGAATATGGCATGGGGCCCCGACCGGACCTTCTGTTATATTCCATGTGACGGATGGGGGAGTTACATTGACCCTATGCTCCAAATAATTCAATAAAATGTTGAGCTGGAGAAGATTGTAAAAGAATAAGGGCTCTTCAAGCTCCACCTCAAGAAAGCCTTTTTCCAGTATGAAGAAGTCTAGAAAAGACAGTTCTGCAGAAAGGTATGATTCTAAGCAGAATAAACATATTAAGACTAATGTTGTCTGCAATGGTTGCAAAAGAAGTTGACATGTCATTGCTAACTGTCCAATCAAGAGAAATAAGAACAAGAAATCTGATGACAATAAGTATTATAAGGAGAAGAAGGCTGAAAAGAGCTTCTTGGCTAAAAAGAAAATCAATTTGTTAGATAGTGATTCAGAGTCTACAGAATCAGATGAAAAAGAGGCCTTCATTTGTCTCATTTCTATTGAAGTGGAGGCTTATCATCCAGCTGCATAATTTGGTATAAGAGCTCCATTGTACTTGTTGACAGTGACTTTGAAGAGGATGATGAGTTCAGCCTCATGGCCTTAACTGAAGACAATCAGGACAAGTTTATTTCAGATGAGGTGCACTGTCTCCATAAATCTCCTTCTATCTATGAGACTGGATAAGACTCTAAAGAATCCACTTCATCTAGTAGGGATGATGGATCAGAATCTGATGATGATAGCAATCAATAGAAATACAAGTATGGTGCAATTCTTGATGCTCTGAAGAAGAGCAATAAGCTTGTCAAAAGATAAGCTAAGGAGAATGCCTCTCTTCAATAATCTACTTCCTTGTAGTATGAGTCAGCTCCCTTGCTAGCTCAGATGAGGAGGGAAGTGAATTAGCTGAAGACAATCTCAGTCATCCTAATTGGCACCATTATCTAGAAGAATAAGATCATCATGGATCTTGAAGAGAAGCACCTCAAAGAGAGGATGCTAGTTTCTGAATTTTCTAAGCCCAATATAGTGCTGCAACTACTTGACTCCTTCAGCTCTCAAAATGATAAGAGAGGTTTTGGGTTCAAGTGGAATACTACAGCTACACATTCTAAAGAGAAAAGGCAAGGCTTCAGATGTGCCTCAGACAACCTTTCAGAAGGTAATTTTCCCTTCAAACAGGTATGACCATGACAGTATGTATGGTTACTAGAAGATTAGTTACTCTTCTTGTAAGGATACAAGTGTATCTTACAATGGAAGAAGAATGGGCATGATATTGAGTGCACTAAATGCTCACAATAAGAAAATCCAAATCTCCTATCATGGACCATTTGTGTTTGCTTCTCCAGCCTCCACTCTTAAGGATAAGTTATGGCCAATCTCCATGTTCCTTCAGCAAATAAAAATAATATGAGAAAATCAATCAGTAAGCCCCACTTAGCTATTTCTTATGCCATCAATACCCCGTCAGCTACAAAGAAGACATTTGTCGGTGTAATTCATAATAAACCTAGTGTACCTACTAGACAACTTACTTTCAGTCAAATACTTGTTGAAAGAAATAGGAAGAAGGTTGTTGTTCTTCCCTTTGAACAGATAAAAACAGATATCTTGCATTCTACATAGGATGTTTAGAAAAGGAGATACAATATCCAAGATTGTTGGTGCTGTGGCAAGGTGAGTCACTTTGCCATAGATTGTTGTCATAACCCAAGTGAACCAAGGGCAAGGGTGAGTCTTCCTGCAAGGGATGTAGTAGACATAGTCATTCTCAAGCTAACATGAATCAAGGACCCAAATCCTTTTCGGTCACTAAGGTAAATTAATCTGTGATTACAGGATAGTTGATGATGCATATTTTAGCTTAATTTATTAGTGTAAAAAATACATTTATTTTCATTTTAAATCTCTTTCTTTTTGTATTTTTAGGTTCCTTTTAGTTTCTTTTTATGTAAATAATATAACTAATGTTTTCTTATGTTTTTTTGCAGGTTTCCATAGCTTTCAGCCAAAAATGCAGTGACACACCCTCCCTAGGCGTGTCATAGGGTGTGTAGCCCGATCCTGAGGAGGATTGAGTCCAGAAGAATTTCTCTAGAAAAACAACATGACATGCCCCCCTGGCACGCCCTCCATGGGCATGTCACAGGGCATGTCACCCTCATCCCAAAGCCTGTTGCCGCATTTAATGATTTTTCACCCATGCACTCCAACAGTACTAACACACCCCCTACACGGGCGTGTCTCCAAGCATGTACCATCTTTTTTCGACGTTTGACGGGCGTGCCCCAGGGTATGTCCACCATTGTACAAAAGCAATAATCATTCCCGCCAGAATCCAGAGCCCAAGGTCAACTCCATACTTGACATGCCCCTGACATGCCCTCCCCGGGTGTGATAGGGGGCATGACCAACCCGAGAGAAAAGTCTATAAATACCAGGCCATTCCAAGTATTTCAGACAAAGTTTTGTGGAGCGGGGAGGTGCTGCTAGTTACTTTTTCAGCTTTTTGTGTTATTTTTCTTATGTTTTGCTCTCTCTATCCCTCAATTTCTAGCTTTACTTTCATGCATTGTAGTTTACTTACCTGTAATCTCTTTTTATTAGGGTAATATCAGTAGTTAGCTTCCCTTTTATGCACTTGTAATCTCGATTCCAAGTTGTAATCCTTTTATGCTTTTAATAAAATTCTAGTTAGTGTTCTCTTTTTTATTTCTCTCTCTCTTTAGTTTTCATACACCTTTATTATTTCCCCTCTCTTTCACTTTTACCATGATTAACTAATCTTCATTTGTACTCGATCGCGATGATCTGAGAATGAGTCGATCAAGTTATGATTTTTTAGCTTTCTCTTTCTTCTTAAAGTAATTACCATTGATTTACTCTTGGTTTTATTTAGTGGGACTATATTACCGGTATATAGTTTCAATTTGTTTTTTCACTCTTAGTTATCCGAGAGGCTCGTAGATTGAATCGATCATCCAAGAGTAAAGAGAGTTGCGCGCACCCATCGAGAGAGGTAGACGTTAAATCTCCTATATTGGAGTGAAATCCAATAGGGGGTTCATCACTTAAGGCAAGCTTTAGGTCTTCGATTTGGACGAGAGTTCGGTCGGACCTTCCTAAACTCAGTTGGGCACGACTTCGAGAGAAGCGTGTTCATGCTTCGAGAACCTCCACGGTCAAGGTAGTTTTACTTTATTTAGACTTAGTGGCTATTTCATTTTGATTTTCTTATTTCATAGTGATTCTAGATTGAGTACTAACCCTTTATCATTAGCTCTAACACTTTATTTTGCAAGTAATTTAGTTTTCTTTTTAGCATAGTAATTTAGTTCCTATTTTTAGTTAGGTAGATTAATCTTAAAAATCATTTGATAAAATAATAGCTATCTCCTCGAAGTAAAAGTATTCATTATGCTCCAGTGAAATACAACCTTGATATTAATCTTTAGTATCCTATACTATAAACGATAAGGTACACTTTCCTTTATCGGATATAGAATCAGAGAATATTATCAACTTCCACCACATCCACCTTCTCTTCTCTTTAACCCCTCACATCCACCTTTGCAATTCTTTGTATCAAGTTTTTGGCGCAGTTGCCGGGGAATAGTTTTGTTATTTTGAAAAAAGGATAGCTATTAATTTATCGTTTTTTCCTTCTTTCTTTCTCTCTTACCCCCCCCCCCCTTTTCGCGGTTGATTTTATTTTTTTTATGGATAGTCTTTATTTTTCTTGCAGAGAGTATGGTCACTCTCGCGAGGAATGTTGGGAAGGATACCCTTCATTCGCCCATGATTTTATCCCTTCTGTATCAGATCAATTTAGCCAAATTGCTCTGTCAATGAATATTTCTTCATGGGGGTTACGATGATTTTCAAACGCCTTCCTACCCTTCTCCTCCGATTTTTTCTGATTTTAATTTTTCAAGAAATTTCTTGAATGGACATTTTGATCCTAGCCCTACTTTGAACTACTTAGGGTGGCAACACCCTGATCATTCTTGGGGCCAAGGTGATCATTAACCCATTCCATCTCAAGATTTCTCCTCCTTTTCTCCGCAAGTTTGCGCACCTCCTATTTTTGGTTTTAGAAAAAATGAAATCTTTTTTGATTCTGTAGCATTTGATGCACGCATCAATGCTCATTTCAAGGTTATTTTTGACGCTTTAACTTCTGAGGCCAAAACTTTTTTCTCCTCCTCCACCTCCTATTTATCTTTCGAATGATGAATCTTCGGATTTTCCGCAGTGACTTCATTCACTCGGAGAAGCCGATATTCAAAAATTCCATTGTGCTTTCAACCTCTCTAGGACAAAATTTCCGCTGATATCCCAATTTTTTTTCTTGTTTCTGAGAAAGACAAACTTTCTTGTGTTCGATCTTCCGAGGAGATTGATTTTTCGGATATCCTGGTTTGCTCCCAATCTACAAAAATGATTGATATTCAAGTGGAGCAATCAGATATTTTTATCCAAAAAATTTCTTGTGATCAGCCGCGACCTTCTTCTTTTTCTTCTCTCCCCCTCCTTCCAAAAATTCCTCTTTCTTTTCTACTTTAATGTTTCCTTCTAAATTTGTTTTTAGTTCTTCTTCTTCTTGCCCTTCTAATAGTTTATTTTCTTTTACTAACAAATTTTCTTTTCTAAATCTTTTTCTTTTCTGTTTTATTAAAAAATAAAAAATTTCAAAAAATATATTTTTTTTATTAAAAAATGTTTTGGCAATCTTGGGAGGCACCCTTGGGAGGCACCCCTTGCTTATCTGTTTCTTTTGTTATTTTTTTTTTAGGAATAAGCTCTCAGGCGTTTGTGCCATTTCTCGCCTCTTAACTTGGACTCGAGCCGATCCTTAGCTCAAGTTTTGGGGGACGTATTTTTCAACGTCTTGGCATCAAGCGCTAGGGAAGCATCTTTTCCATTTCTTCACATTTCTTTTTCTTATTTTCTCTCTTTTCCCAACTCTCTTTATACTTAACTTTCAACATTGGGGACACTGCTTAACTTTAAGTATGGGGGAGTGTTTCTTTAGTTAGTTTACTTTAGAAAAAGTCAATATATATATATAAATTTTTGAAAAATCCAAAAAATAAATATAAATTTTTTTTAAAAAAAATCCCAAATTAATTTGAGTTAATTTTTGCCAAATCAATTAGTACCCCGCCACTTTGCATTTTATTATTTTTTAAGCTCATGTCTACTTGATTAGTTAGAATAAATTAGATTAGTTTTTTATTTAAATATGTTTAGCTACTAGTATATTGACTCATGTAGTGTTCCTATTTAGGGTAGTATGCTATTTTTTAAAAAATTTCTTGAATCTTTTCACTTTTCCTTAGCCTTTCTTTTATTTCTTTTACTTTTATAAAACCTATCATCATGTATTTTTCCTTATTAAAATCTTTTTAGATGTTAATTAGTATTAAGTTTAGTAGACACAAACCGGTCTAGACGCTTATTATGATTATTTTCATGAAAGCAAACTCTCTATTTTCTATTTTTATGCTTATCTCCTTTTGAAACTTCAAAGCTTTATTTTTAGTAGATTTAGGAAGCATGAAATGAGATATGCATTTCTTTTGAAATGTTTGATCCTTTACACCCCGCCAAACAATAATCATTGCTAGCCATTTTTGTGCCTTTTCCTTTCCTTTTTGTAACCCCACTTTTTATTTAACCACGGCCAAATAGCTCACCTATATGCACACTTTAAATTTATTTTTGAGCTTTAATTGCTAATGTGCATCTTTTTGAAAAATTTGTTGAAAAATTCTACTATTATCTTTTGCTACAAATGTGGAAATATTTAAGTATGAAAAATGAAAAAAAAAATGAAAAATGAAGAAAAAAATATTTTATGAAAAAAGTAAAAGAAATGAAAAAAAATGTGAAAAGTATTTATTTTGGCTTGCATTATTTTGGCGAAGCTCATTTCTTTTTGTTTTAAGCGTGAAAATTCCCCTCGTGTTTATCTTTTGAATATCACACCCTAAAAAACCTAAGCCTAACTAACGCCTAATTAAAGCCCTAGTGACTCATGCTTCATACGTTTACTTTTTAGTATAGTAGCGAGAAACTAGATTAAGTGTTTTTTGATAGAAATATTGAACTTTGTCTTGATTTACTATGATTTTAATTTGTCTCTTAGACTTTAGTAGCGACACAATGCGCTTTTTACTCGTTACTTTATTAAGTTTTAATTCTGTAAAAAAATTTATGATGATTTGTTTTTATATTTAGTGAAATTTATAAAATTTTGTGCTAAGTTAAAGTAGGAATTTTTAGTTATTTTTCAAAATTTCTCCTCCTCTAAATTCTCGTCTTACTTGTTTATAGCATTTTTTAAACTTTTCAATTAATCCCCTTTATTTTCTCTAACAAGTAGTCTTTGCTTGAGGACAAGCAAAATAATAAGTATGGGGGAATTTGATGATGCATATTGTAGCTTAATTTATTAGGGTAAAAAATATATTTATTTTCATTTTAAATCTCTTTTTTTTTTGTATTTTTAGGTTCCTTTTAGTTTCTTTTTATGTAAATAATATAACTAATGTTTTCTTCTCTTTTTTTGCAGGTTTCCAAGCTCATTTTTTAGCTCCTTTGAATTTTGAATAATGATTAGTTTTCTCTTTTCTTGCCACATTCTTCTCGCCCAGAAAGCAGGAAAGACAAAGCTCAGTGGTTTTCGATGCGGGCTATTATATGGCTTTTCAAAAAGGTATCAAAGCAAAGTCTTCTAACAAGAATTTTCTTGCGAAAGAAAAAATCCATATCTACCTTGTTGATCACTCAATCAAGTGAATCTCGTACTTGCGCGGATGCAAGCTTGATCTTACTAAGGCTGATATCTGCATGGATTGGTCTTTCCTAGAAGCTGTGCTCAAATGCTTTGCCTTTTTTTTCTCAAATTATGGAAGCGACTCCTTCTTTATCGATCAATGGGGCTGTGAGGGATTTCGCTTATTTACCTAGGCGAAAAGGAGATGGCATTTGTTTAGTGTATCTCAGTATAGAGTCTAATTCAAGCCAAGGGCGTCTCCTTCGAAAGACCTTTTCTAGGGCCTCGGGGAGGTTGAATCCACTAAAAAGAGAGAAAATGTCTGAGCCCCATCTATCTCTCATTTAGGGCTTCTCCCACCACAAAAGCAGTCAACCGCGGAGAGAGAAAGAAGGCATTTTTCCTGGTGCTGGAGATCATGTTTTATCCAACTTCTTCGGGTTTCTTGAAGCTTATGTTTCATGCCCGACTGATATGGCTCTACCAAGAAAACTCAAATGCCCCTGATAGGACTTTGCCAACTGAACCACCGTAATGAGAGGATGGAACCTGAGATGAATAAGAGGTGCGGGCTATGAGTGTCCTAGGCGAATGGGAATAGACCCCAACAAAGAGAACCTCGCTACATAATACTGTCTTACAACACCGCAAAGATAGAAGAATAGACTAGGACAGCTAGACTGAGACCTCCCTTACCTTGGACAAAGAGACTGGACTGCTAGGCGGAATGGACAGCTGGGTAAAATGCACTGACACGCAACCCTGACATGCCCTCCCTAGGCATATCATAGGGCGTGTAGCCCGATCCTGTGGAGGATAGTTGCCGAAAGAATTTCGTGAGAAAGCCCCCTTGACATGCCCTCCATGGGTGTGTCACAGGGCGTATTACCTTGATCCCAAAGCCTGCTGCCACATTTAATGATTTTTCACCCATGCACGCAAATAGTACTAACACGCCCTCATACACGGCCGTGTATCTAGCCTTGTACACCTTTTTTCGGCATCTGATGGACTTTCGACCAATGATTTTGACTTGACGGGCCTTACTTGCCCCCTAGACGGGTGTGTCCTAGGGCGTGTCCACAATTATACAGAAGTAATCATCATTCTCGTCAGAATCCACAGCATGAGGTCAACTTCGTACTTGACACGCCCCCTAACACGCCCTCCCTGGGCATGGCAGGGGGCGTGAACATCCTGAGAGCAAAGTCTATAAATACCAGGCCATTCCAAGCATTCCAGGCCAAGTTTTAGGGAGAGTGGAGGTGCTTCTAGTTTCATTTTTAGCTTTTTGTGTTTTTCCTATGTTTTGCTCTCTCTCTCCCTCCATTTCAAGCTTTACTTTCATGCACTGTAGTTTACTTACCTGTAATCTCTTTTTATTAGGGTAATATCAGTAGTTAGCTTTCTTTTTATGCACTTGTAATCTCGATTCCAAGTTGTAATCTTTTATTCTTTTAATAAAATCCTAGTTAGTGTTCTCTTTTTTATTTCTGTCTCTCTCTCTTTAGTTTTCATACACCTTTATTATTTCACCTGTCTTTCCCTTTTACCATGATTAACTAATCCTGATTTGTACTCAATCACGATGATCTGAGAATGAGTCGATCAAGTTATGAAGTTTTAGCTTTCTCTTTCTTCTTAAAGTAATTACCTTTGATTTACTCTTGTTTTTTATTTAGTGGGACTATATTGATGGTATATAGATTCCATTTGGATTTTCACTCTTAGTTAGCCTAGAGGCTCGTAGATTGAATCGATCAACCATGAGTAAAGAGAGTTGCACGCACCCCACGAGAGAGGCAGACGTTAAATCTCCCGGATTGGAGTGAAATCCAAAAGTGGAGTTCACCACTTAAGGCGAGCTTTAGGTATTTGATTTGGATGAGAGTTCGGTCGGACCTTCCTAAACTCAGTTGGGCACGACTTCGGGAGAAGCGTGTTCATGCTTTAGGAACCTCCACGGTCAAGGTAGTTTTACTTTATTTAGACTTAGTTGCTATTTCATTTTGATTTTCTTATTTCATAGTGATTCTAGATTGAGTACTAACCATTTATCATTAGCTCTAACCCTTTTTTTTCTGCAAGTTATTTAGTTTTCTTTTTAGCTTTGTAATTTAGTTCCTGTTTTTAGTTAAGTAGATTAATCTTAAAAATCATTTGATAAAATAATAGCGATCTCCTCGAAGTAGAAGTAATAATTACGCCCCAGGGAAATATGGCCTTGATATTAATCTTTCGTATCTCATACTATAAATGATAAGGTACACTTGCCTTTATCGGATATAGAATCGGAGAATATTATCAACTTCCACCACATCCACTTTCTCTTCTCTTTAACCCCTCTCTTCCACCTTTGCTATTCTTAGTATCAATAGTCCACGTACCCATAAAAGGCCAATATGGTACTTGGATAGTGGATGTTCTAGACATATGACTGGAAAAAGGAGCTATATTAAGGATTATACTCCAGTGACAAATAGACCTAAAGTCATCTTTGGTGGTTCAGACAGAGGAGTTAGCAAAGGCTATGGTATGATTACCAATGACGTAGTCTCCATTAAAAAATTAGCTTATGTGGAAGGATTGCAACATAATTTGTTCAACTAAAGCCAACTATGTGATATTGGTAATGTCATTGTCTTCCACAAGAATAAGTGCCTGATCAAAAGGTCAAGTGACCAAGAGGTCATTTTGACAGGCACTAGGAGTGGAAATATTTACTATTTCAATTTCTTATGTATAAGTACAGACTCTCCTTTTTGTCTTGTTGCAAATGAGAAAGTCTCTTATTGTTTGCAATGACACAAGAGGCTTGCTTACTTGAATTATATGGCAATCAACAAGCTCTTCAATGAACGGCTAGTCAAAAATGCACCCCATCTGAGATGCACCAAAGATGACATTTACTCTGGATGCCAATAGGGCAAACAGACAAAGGCCTCCTTTAAGATCATGTGGCGAAGGATTCGGTTAGGTACATTTGGAATTGTGTACCTGATTTGGAGAAGCCCTTTCAACACAATGATATACAAAAATTTATATTTGATGTATGTTAAGTTTACTTGTGCAGTGTCTATGATTGAAAAAAATAAACTAAGTACAAAAGTGTCGAGACACTAGACAAGTGTCGACACCTTTGTAAAAGCAGTGCTAAGACAAGGAATTAAGTTATGTCGACACTCAGGACTAGTGTCGACACCCTTATTTAAGTAGTGCTGAGACAGAAAGCAAGCTGTGTCGACACCCAGGACTTGGGTCGACACCGTCAGTCAAGAAGCAAGATTTGTCGACACTCAGTACAAGTGTCGACACATTTCATACAAGTCATGTCGAGACTAGAAGCAAGCTATGTCGACACTAGTGTCGACACATTTTACACATGTTATTTTGAGACTGGAAGAATGTTTCGTCGGCACTCAGGACTAGTGTCGAAACATTTTACACAAGTTATGTCGATATTGGCAGCAAGCTGTGTCGACACTCAGGACTTGTGTCGACATATTTTACACAAGTTGTGTTAAGACAAGAAGCTAGCAGTGTCGACACACTCTATTATTGTTGACATCCCTATAAGTGAAGTGTCGAAACCTAGGACTGGTATCAATAGAATCTTAGTACAAAATGTCAACACCTTTATGCGGAAGCTCAAAGACAGAAATTCTTCTAAGTACAGAATTCAAAGCCTGAAGTTCTGACAACTATCATAACTTTCAGATGTCAGTGGATTAACCGGGGCAGCCGGTCAATCTTGCCAAAGCATATATAAGATGACCAACACAACCGAAATAGAGTGAAAATTCTCATTTTTCTTATCTAAGTCCGTGAGAACAATTTAGTAGAATTCTGAAGGTGGAGATGAGTCATATCGTGGATCTACTTCAATTTTCTCCATCCAAGTTCAACCCTGCCTTCTCTTTCAAGAAGCTTTGAAAAAACTAAGAAGGGTTTGACCATTTTCTTCACAGCCAAGATTAAGGTAGTAGATTTCCCATCAAGATCTGATCAAGAAGAAGTCACCAATCTCTTTCTTCCTGGTGACACTTCAAAACTCAAATTCTTTTTGTTATATCAATTTTGTAAGATCTATCAGTAGATCTTAGTTGTAGGAGATTGATTTATCTGAGTTGTAAGCCTAGATTATAAAGGTTGAGGTAGGAGAAGGGGGTATTTCTTTGAGTATTAAGAACTGGAAGGTTCTGAGGTTGTAGGGCACAAGTTTTCCTGATGAGTAGGATTGGAGGATCACTCTGAGGTAGTGTTCTTGAAGTGGAACCTGAGTTGTAAGATCTTGAGGATCTTAGTTACGACATTGCTTTGTCTGAGTTGTAGGAGCCAGCTAGGCTCTGAGGTGTAAGATCTGAGGATCTGAGTAAAAGTAAGAAGAAGTTTGGCTGAATCTAGTTCATTGCTAGATAGGCGAAGGGGGAATGTTGATGTACCCATAAATTGGGGAACCACTATAAAATTACTATGTGTTGTGCTGTGATTATTAAAAGTAGATTTGTGCTGTGATTATTAAAATTATATTTGTGCTATATTTGTGTTATATTTGGTAGATCAACAGTGTTATTGAATATTCTGGATGTGTTAATAAACACACTAGGAAATTTCTGTGATTTAAAAGAAGCCAAGATTAAAATTGGACCTATTCACCCCCCTCTAGGTCACTCTCTATCCTAAACAAGCACTTTTCAATTGGTATCAGAGCCAGGTTCACTGTGAAGGCACAACAGTCTAGTGAGAATCCTAAGGATTAACTGAGAAAAAATCATGGCTCAAAGAGAAAACCAATCATTCAAACTCCCAGTCAGCTCTAAAGAAAACAATGGGATGTGGAAGAAAAGGGTTAGACTCTTCAAGGAGGCTGCAGATCCAAGAATATTCATCACAGTATTTGAAGGACCTTTTATACTTATGAAAGTGTAAATTCTTGATACTAACATAAAGACACCTAAGACCTACATCAAGATGGACAAGGATGATATAATTCTTGCCTCTATGGACAAGAGGGCTTAGAACATAATTGTAAGTGCTATAGATGACTCCACATTCCAAAACTGGATTCATTTCAAAACCTCCAAAGAAATGTGGGAATCATTGATTGTATATATGGAAGGCACTGATGAGGTTAGAGATGACAGAAAATCTCTATTAAACAAGTAGTATGAATCCTTCAGGCAATATAAGAAAGACACAATGGCTGAGAGCTTTGAAAAATTTTTCAGAATAGTGAACAACCTGAGAATATATGGCAGTTGCTTCACTAATTATGAACTTAATGACAAGTTCTCTAGGTCCCTGAATAAGGAATAGGAAATCAAGATTTGTGATATTAGGGAAATGGGAAACTTAGCCAATATAGAACCCCAGGATCTATTTGGCAAGATGTTGTCTCATGAGCTACAACTGAATCTCAGGAAGTCTGAAGAAGACTCAGCGAGAGCATTTTTTAGAGAAAAGTCTAAGGCTATAAAGGTTGAGACATCCAGGAAAGTCAGGGAGAAATCTGCTCCCTCAGAAAGACAAGATGCGGTCTAAGAATGCACAGAATCTTCCTCATCAGGAGGGGACATGACTGAAGAAGAATTGTCACACTTCTCAAGACAATTATTGAAGATGTTGAGGAGAAGAAGGCAGGGCAGCTGGAAGGGTCTAGCTTGAGACTCTTCTCATTAGAAGACAGATCACTCAGAGAAACCCAGGAAAAAGAAATCTGGGGACAGGTATGGTTCTTCCCAGAATAAACACATTAAGACTTATCTTGTTTTTTATTGCTGTAACAGGCAAGGGCATGTCATTTCTGACTGCCCAGTAAAAAGGAAGGAGAAAAAGTATGAAAAAGTCAGATAAACACATATAGGCTTATCATGGCCAAGAAGCAGTCCACAATTTCAGACAGTGAGACATATTCATCAAAATCAGAAGAGGAGGAGACTCTTTTGGGTTTATTGGCCATTGAGGAGGACATCAATAGAAGAAGAGCCACACTATCATGCAGTGATAATAAAGGCTGTACAGATTAAGGGAGATGACCCTAGCAGACGAAAAAGAGGAGTATTGTTCAAATTCTACCAAGGTAAAACATATTACTACTAGTTTTGCCTCAGGCTCTAGAATAGCATCAATATATGAATCATGTTAACATTCTTCTAATAATAGTGAACATGGTTCAGATTCTGAAGCAGATTTCAACACACTCATTGACAGATATGGGAAGTTGTTGAAGACTTTGATTACAAGCAAAGATCTTGTAAATGAACAAGCCAAAGATCTAGAGTCTCTGAGAGCAGAACTTTTATAGTTGGAGAGGGCCAACAATAAGTTGGACCTTCAAAAATTGAAGCTTATAGACTTAACCAATAAAATTGATAGTTAGACTGAGACTATTATAGAACAAGACAAGACTGTTAAGGACCTAGAAGCAAAGCTTATTCAGGAAAGATAGCTCCGAAAATAGTTCTCAAGACCTAAGTCTGTGCTACCTATTATTGATAAATTTTCATTACCATTTAGAAGTGGTGTAGAATATATTGAGGATAATAAGATCAATAAGAAACCCGAGCATAAGGGTAAAGCCCCAATTGGTCCAGCTAAGCAACCAGCCAAGCAATTGACTTCTAATAGATGCAAGGGATCATGTTTTCCAGGACACATGAGTTCTGAGTGCACTACCAGCATGGTCAATAAAGAGCCTTGCAGGAAAGGACAAAAATCTAATTGCTATAAGGCCCACATACCACCACAAGGAGTGATTAATCTAAGGAGCCAAGGAATTCTTGGATCTGGTCCCAGTGCACATCACCTAAACCTGAAAGGTAAGGGCGTCAATGTTGCACCTCTACCATGGAACATGAATATCAACTCTAAGTTTCCCAGAAGTACAACTTCAAAGGTACAACCTAAGAGAAGATATAATAGATTTGAATGTTGGTGTTGTGGGAAGGTTAGGCATTTTCCCTATATTATTGGTACAATCCCTCAACATTTTCTTTTAAGTCAAAAACTCATCTGTTCAAAAAGCCTGTTGTGCTTCACACAACTAAGTATAACAAGAACCAAGGCCCCAAAAATATTTGGGTGCCTAAGGTTAATAAATTATGTGTTTGCAGGTGGATCAAAGTAGCACAGAAATTCCAGTATGCAACTTGGACTGTGGCTGTTCCAGGCACAAGACTGGAACAAGAAATCTGTTAAGGGACTATGCTTTAGTAAAGGATGGACTAAAAGTAATCTTTATAGGTTCAGAAAAAGGACTCACCAATAGATATGGTACCATTTTTAATGGTCTAGTGACAATCACAAAAGTGGCTTATGTGGAGGGATTTAATCACAATCTGATAAGCATAAGTCAGTTGTATGATATAGGTTTTGAAATCATATTCCACAATGATAAGTGTCTAATAAGGAATGCAAGTGATCATGAGATCATCTTGCAGGCACTAGGAGTGACAACATTTATTGTCTAAATTTCTTAAGTATAAATGAGAATTCTCCTATATGCCTAGTAGTAGTGGGAACAAATCATTGTGTGTGCAATGGCATAAGAGGCTAGCTCACTTTAATTATAGAGCTATGGGCAAGTTGTCTTCTTTGGACTTAGTTATAAATGGACCCCAGCTAAAATGCTCCAAAGAAAGCATGTGTTCTGCATGTCAAAGTTGCAAACAAACAAAAGTCTCCTTTAAGAGCATTCAGTCCAAAGATACTGAGAGGTGTCTGTACTTACTTCATATGGACCTATTTGGTCATATGAAAATTCTTAGTTTAGGTAGGAAGTATTACACCTATGTGATTGTAGATGATCACTTTATATTTGCTTAGGTATTCTTCCTAAGGTGAAAGTATGAAACCCTAGACATTCTTGCTGATTTTGTCAAACGAATTCAAAATGAAAAGGGATGTTATGTGGCCAAGTTTAGAAGTGACCATAGAACAGAATTTCAATATGAAAAAATGACAAATATCTGTAAAGAACTTGGGATCTTTCAAGAATTCCCCTCTCCTAGAACTCCCCAGCAAAATGGGGTTATCTAGATGAAAAATAGAACTCTAATTGAGGCTGCTAAAACTATGCCAAGTGACACATCTCTCCCAGAATATTTATGGGTTGAGGCTGTAAACATTGCTTGTTATGTTCAGAATAGGGCCTTGATCAACAAAAGTCACAACAAGACTCCCTATATACTAATGAAAGGCAGAAAACCAAGCCTTTCCTATTTCAACATCTTTGGAAGTTAGTGATATGTCTTAGACAATGGGAAGACTTATCTAACTAAGTTTTTAGAGAAGTCCTATGAAGTTATCTTTGTAGGCTTTAGTTATCATAGCAAGGCATATAGGATCTACAAGTTGAAACATCAAGTGATAGAAGAATTAATTAAAGTTGTTTTTTATGAAGCTTTACTCTTACATAATATACTATCTAACAATTCTAGTGTAAGAGAAGTTGACTCTAAGATGGACATATTAAATATAGGTGATTAATATGATATAGAATTAGAGGCTAGAAATAATGTTGTAGTTCCTATAGAAGATACAGTCACTCCCCAGGGGGTGGAAGAGATTCATCCATCTCTACCTGAAGATCCAGGTGATGGTAAGAATCTGCCTATAGATGTTAGACACCTTAGAGGTCATCTTATTGATCAAATAATAGGTGATGCCAGGCTAGGAGTGACTATTAGAAGTACACATTATAAAGAGGTTCTGTTTTCTAGCTTTCTCTCTCAGATGGAATCTAAGAAGTATGAAAAATGCAATCAAACCCCAACTAGATTATGGCAATGCAAGAGGAGATAAATCAATTTGAGAGATATATGGTCTGGAGTTCAGTTCCTAGACCTAGAAATCACAATGTCATAGGAACTAAGTGGATATATAGAAATAAATTAGATGCGAATGGAATAATAGTTAAAAACAAGGCAAGACTTTTGGCTAAGGGGTATATACAAGAGTATGGAATAGACTTTGACCAAACCATTGCATCTGTAGCTTGGCTAGAATCCATTAGATTGTTTTTAGCACATGTAGCTTACAAAGGATATAAAGTCTACCAGATGTTAAATCTGCATTCCTAAATGGTACATTAAAGGAAGAGGTCTATGTAGAACATCCACCAGGTTTTGTAAATCCTAAACTTATCTTTCAAGTCTTCAGATTACATAAAGTATGGGTAAAAATAGGCACCTAGAGCCTGGTATGAGATCCCTTCTTCCTTTCTCATAGAGAAAAAGTTCTCAAAGGGAAGACAGGTAAGACACTATTCATAAGGGACATCAATGGATCAAGCATCCTAGTCTAGATTTATGTAGATGACATCATTTTTTGTTCTAATGATTAGCTGCTATGTAGAAAATTTATCAAGCTATGTAGAAAATTTTCTAAGCTTATGCTATAAGAATACTGAGATATCTAAAGGGCACACACAATCTTGGGCTTTGTTATTATAGGAATGGTGATTTTGATCTAACAAGATACACATATGAAGATTTTGTAGGATATAAAGAGGACAGAAAGAGTAGAAAAGGAACTTGTCAATTTTTTGGAAGAAGACTCATTAGTTGGAGCAGTAAGAAACAAACAAGTATAGCTATTTCAACAGCTAAGTCTAAGTATATATCAGCAGGGAGCTGCTGTGTACAATTACTATGGATTCAGCATCAACTCTAAGACTGTAGTGTACATTTAAGTAAATCTGTTATGTATTGTGATTCTACTAGTGCAATCTTAATTGCTAATAATACTATTTCTCCTAGTAGACCCAAACACATAGAAATCAGATATCACTTTCTTAGAGAACATGTTGAAAAATATAGTGTTTACATTATACTCCAACTGAAAATCAAATGGCTGACATATTCACAAAACCTTTAGTTGAAAACAAGTTCAATTTCTTCAAGTTTGAACTAGGAATGTTAAACATAGAATAACCATTTTCATTGGTACCTAAAAAATCCCTGTTCAACTTGTATAAGTTAAGTAACAAAGTCTACTGACCTAAATAAACAAGTAAGACATCATAAATGTCAAGAATCTATGTTTCAGAAAATAAAATTTTAAGTAAGTCAAAAAATTGTGTTAAGACACCAAAGTGTGTGTCGAGACAGTTGAGAAAGTATCGAGGCACGAGACAGTGTGTCGAGACACTAAGGTATGTGTCGAGAGACATAATTCTTGTGTCAATTTAAGTCGACACATCTCGATAGATAACTTTCCTTATGTCGAAACTAGGTATTTACCCAAAAATTTAGAAAAGTCTAAATGCAGCGTGCCCTTTTGTCTTCAGGAAAGACATAACTATAAAAGGTGTGTGAGAGTAGAATTCGACTACGCTTTCTTGATCTCTTGAACTTTTGATCCCTGAGTGTCGAGACCTATAATTCCATTAGACGACACATCTTTTTCTCAATTTATCTCAACTCCAATGGCTCCAAAGAACGATGACAACATTTTTGAAGGGTATGAACCCGTGCGCCATGGATTCGATAAAGCGTAAGAAGAAATTAAGAATGTTATTGATCTAATCAATGAAACTGGAATAGAATATGTACTTTTAGAACTTACAAAGATCTGGAATCATGAAGATTAAGAGTTCTTATCTAATGCTTAACTAGATTCAAACTCAGAAAAGATCAAGTCTAAGGTAATTGGAGCAAAAGTGAAAATCACAATCAGAAAATTGGCCAAGGTTTTTTGAATCCAAGAATCGATCAGGAAGATGAAATAGACACCACTAGGACTGCTTAAGCAATGGTGTGGTGTGGATTGTCTCAAATTACTATGATTGGAAGTACCTTAAATAGGAAGGGTATGAATACCCAAGGCAAATTCCTGTCTGAAATAAAAGGAAAAGTGCTGCTCTGCAAGATTGGAGCACATGACAGAATTTCTTCTTCAATGTTTGAACTGATGACAAAAGTTATATTCAAAGTCAAGACAAACTGGAGAAAGATTGTTTTTGAAAGGATAGCATAGAGTATTAAGAATCCCAACATGGGAAGAATTATAAGTCTCTACCTAGTGCAAGTCATTCATGACAGTCTTATTCTTAAGCTTGGATCAAAGATAAACCACATGAGGAAGATGGACTTAAGTATTTTAGCAAAATGGGACAGAGTTTTGACAAGGGAAACACCTGCTGTTGAGAAGAAGAAGGAGAAGAAGAAGTTAATAGTAGTAGAGGACGAAGATTCTTCCAGTAGTTCTGAAGCACAAGATAGTTCATGCTCAAATAAAAATGATGGTGGAGAACAAGAGAATTCTCCAAGACCCTTCCTGGTATTAGGGATCAGATGCAGGGGAGACAATATAAGAAAAGGAACACATTGAGGGGGAGAACCTGAATGATCTGCCAGAACTAGAAATAGACATAGTAGATATAATAATAATGGAAGTTGTACAAGAGCTAGAACAAACAAAGGTTCCTGAAATAGAAATGCCTGAAAAAGAGATTGAAGATACACTTTATAAGTCCACTGAAGAGAAAATTATTCTGAATACTGATTTAGATGTCTAGGCAGAGATTACTACTACTCGAGAGGATCCTGTTCTTGGTACTTGCGACACATTCATCTAATAATCCACAAAGTATTTTCAGGGTGTGTATACCCAGTACAACTTGTTCACTAACAAGTACCCTTATGATGACTTGATATCACAATATCATGATCTGTGATAACCGATCATCAATTAACGCATATGCTATGTACCATCATTGCCCTTAGCTTCTAAGGTGATACATCGATTAGAGACCATTTAAGAATGATGCTTCATATAAAACATAGACCCTATATTTAAGTCACACAATTAAATTCTTATGGAAGCGAACATTTTAAGTATTAAAGTTTTGAAAATCCCTTACTCCCAAAATTCCAATCAAGGCAGCATACGATTATCGGTTCCGTGGTCAGGCTCAATGGATAACGAGCTAAGATACAAAAATTATCAAACAACTAAAAGGACCCAAGGCACTATGGCAGGGAGGTCCCACCATATACCTGGAAGCTTAGAAGAAGCAAACCTTCCACAACCAAAAATGTCCAAACTAAATTTCTGGAGTTTCAGCGGGGCTCACCACTTACTGCGAACTTTAGGTCTTCGATTTTGACGAGAGTTCGGTCGGACCTTCTTAAACTCAGTTGGGCATGACTTCGAGAGAAGCGTTTTCATACTTCGGGAACCTCCACGGTCAAGACAGTTTTACTTTATTTAGACTTAGTTGCTATTTCATTTTGATTTTCTTATTTCATAGTGATTCTAGATTGCGTACTAACCCTTTATCATTAACTCTAACCCTTTTATTCTACAAGTAATTTATTTTTCTTTTTATCTTAGTAATTTATTTCCAGTTTTTTGTTAAGTAGATTAATCTTAAAATCATTTGATAAAATAATAGCGATCTCCTTGAATTAGAAGTAATCATTATGCCCCAGGGAAATATGACCTTGATATTAATCTTTAGTATCATATACTATAAATGATAAGGTACACTTGCCTTTATCGGATATAGAATCGGAGAATACTATCAACTTCCACCACATCCACCTTCTCTTCTCTTTAACCCCTCTCTTCCACCTTTGCTATTCTTAGTATCAATAGTCCACGTACCCATAAAATGCCAATATGGTACTTGGACAGTGGATGTTCCAAACATATGACTGGAAAAAGGAGCTATATTAAGGATTATACTCCAGTGAGGAATAGACCTAAAGTCATCTTTGGTGGTTTAGATAGAGGAGTTAGCAAAGGCTATGGTATGAGTACCAATGACTTAGTCTCCATTACAAAAGTAGCATATGTGGAAGGATTGCAACATAATCTGTTCAACTTAAGCCAACTATGTGATATTGGCAATGTCATTGTCTTCCACAAGGATAAGTGTCTGATCAAAAGGTCAAGTGACCAAGAGGTTATTTTGATAGGCACTAAGAGTGGAAATATTTACTATTTCAATTTCATATGTATAAGTACAGACTCTCCATAGTGTCTTGTCTCAAATGGGAAAGTCTCTTATTGTGTGCAATGACACAAGAGGCTTGCTTACTTGAATTATAAGGCAATCAACAAGCTCTTCAATGAAGGGCTAGTCGAAAATGCACCAAATCTTAGATGCACCAAAGATAACATTTACTCTGGATGCCAATAGGGCAAATAGACAAAGGCCTCCTTTAAGAGCATTGTGGCAAAGGACTCTATTGGGTACATTGGGAATTGTGTACCTGATTTGGAGAAGCCCTTTTAACTCAATGATATACACAAATTTATATTTGATGTATGTTAAGTTTACTTGTGCATTGTCTATGATTTAAGAAAAATAAACTAAGTACAAAAGTGTCGAGACACTAGACAAGTGTCGATACCTTTGTAAAAGTAGTGTTGAGACAAGGAATTAAGTTGTGTCGACACGTAGGACAAGTGTCGACACCCTTATTCAAGTAGTGCTGAGACAGGACGCAAGCTGTGTCGACACCCAGGACTTGGGTCTACACCGTCAGTCAAGAAGAAAGATGTGCCAACACTCTGTACAAGTGTCGACACATTTTACACAAGTCATGTCGAGACTAGAAGAAAGCTGTGTCGACACTAGTGTCGACACAATTTACACATGTTATTTTGAGACTTGAAGCAAGTTGCCTCGACACTCAGGACTAGTGTCGAAACATTTTACACTAGATATGTCGAGATTGGCAGCAAGCTGTATCGACACTCAGGACTTGTGTCGACATATTTTACACAAGTTGTGTTAAGACAAGAAGCTAACAGTGTCGACACACTCTATTATTGTCGACATCCCTATAAGTGAAGTGTCGACACCTTGGAGTGGTATAATAGATTCTAAGTACAGAAGTGTCAACACCTTTATGCGTAAGCTCACAGACAGAAATTCTTCTAAGTACAGAATTCAAAGCCTGAAGTTCTGACAAATATCATAACTTTCAGATGTTAGTGGATTAAACGGGGAAGCCGGTCACACTTGCCAAAGCATATACAAGAAGACCAACACCACCGAAACAAAGTGAAAATTTTCATTTTTCTTATCTAAGTATGTCAGAACAGTTCAGTAGAATTCTGAAGGTGGAGAGGAGTCAGATCGTGGATCAAAATCAATCTTCTCCATCCAAGTTCAACCCTACCTTCTCTTTCAAGAAGCTTTGAAAAAGCTAAGAAGGGTTGGACCATTTTCTTCACAGCCAAGATAAAGGAAGTAGATTTCACATCAAGATCATATTAAGATGAAGTCACCAATCTCTTTCTTCCTGGGTGACACTTCAAAACTCAAATTCTTTTTTTTATATCAATTTTGTATGATCTATCTATAGATCTAAGTTGTAGGAGATTGATTTCTCTGGGTTGTAAGCCAAGATTATAAAGGCTGAGGTAAGGCTGTGAGCCTAAGGTAGGAGAAGGGGGTATTTCTTTGAGTTGTAAGAACTGGAAGGTTATGAGGTTGTAGGGCACAAGTTTGCCTGAGGAGTAGGAGTTGAGGATCACTCTGAGGTAGTGTTCTTGAAGTGGAACCTGAGTTGTAAGATCTTGAGGATCTGAGGTAGAACATTGCTTTGTCTGAGATGTAGGAGCCAACTGGGCTATGAGGTGTAAGATATGAGGATCTGAGGAAAAGTAAGAAGAAGTTTGGCCAAATCTAGTTCATTGCTAGATATGAGAATGGAGAATGTGGATGTATTCATAAATTGTTGAACCACTATAAAACTACTGTGTGTTATGTAGTGATTATTAAAAGTAGATTTGTGTTATGATTGTTAAAATTAGATTTGTTCTGTATTTGGTAGATCAACAGTGTTATTGAATATTATGGATGTGTTAATAAACACACTAGGAAATTTCTGTGATTTAAAAGGAGCCAAGATTAAAATTGGACCTATTCACCCCCCCCCCCCTCTATGTGTCACTCTCTATCCTAAACAAACACTTTACAATTAGTATCAGAGCAAGGTTCACTGTGAAGGCACAATAGTCTAGTAGGAATCCTAAGTCTTAACTGAGAACAAATCATGGCTCAAAGAGAAGACCAATCCTTCAAACTCCTAGTCAGCTCTAAAGAAAACTATGGGATGTGGAAGGAAAGGGTTAGACTCTTTAAGGAGGCTGCAGATCCAAGATTGTTCATCATAGTATTTGAAGGACCTTTCATACCTATGAAAGTGTACATTCTTAATGACAACATAAGGACACCTAAGACCCACATGGGATAGACAAGGATGATATAATTCTGGCCTCTATGGACAAGAGGGCTCAAAACATAATTATTAGTGCTATAGATGACTCCACATTCCAAAATTGGATTCATTGCAAAACATCCAAAGAAATGTGGGAATCATTGATTGTATATATGGAAGGCAATGATGAGGTTATAGATGATAGAAAATCTTTATTAAACCAGCAGTATGAAGCCTTCAGGCAAGATAAGAAAGACACAATGGCTGAGAGCTTTGAGAAATTTTTAGAATAGTGAACAACTTGAGAACATATGGTAGTAGCTTCACTAATTATGAACTCAATTACAAGTTCTTGAGGTCCCTGAATAAGGAATAGGAATTCAAGATTTGTGATATTAGAGAAATGGGAAACTTAGCCAATATAGAACCCCAGGCTCTATTTGGTAAGATGCAGTCTCAGCAAGAGCATTTAATAGAGAAAAGTCTGTGGCCCTAAAGGCTGAGACATCCAGGAAAGTCAGGGATAAATCTGCTCCCTCAGAAAGACTAGATGCGGTCTCAGAATGCACAGAATCTTCCTCATCAGGAGGGTCATGACTGAAGAAGAATTGTCACTCTTCTCAAGACAATTCATGAAGATGTTGAGGAGGAGAAGACAGGGTAGCTGGAAAGGTCTAGCTGGAGACTCTTCTCATTAGAAGACAGATCACTCAGAGAAACCCAGAAAAAAGAAATCTGGGGACAGGTATGGTTCTTCCCAGAATTAACACATTAATACTAATCTTGTTTGTTATTGCTGTAACAGGCAAGGGCATGTCATTGCTGACTGCCCAGTAAAAAAGAAGGAGAAAAAGTCTGAAAATTTGAAGACTCGACAACACAAGAAGTTTGACAAAAGCCTCTTGGCCAAGAAGCAGTCCACTCTTTCAGATAGTGAGACATATTTATCAGAATCAGAAGAAGAGGAGACTCTTTTAGGTTTATTGGCCATTGAGGAGGCCAGCAATAGAAGAACCACACTATCATGCAGTGATAATGAAGACTGTACATATTAAGGGCGATGACCCTAGCAGAAGAAGAAGATAAGTATTGTTCAAATTCTACTAAGGTAAAACCCCTTTCTACTATTTTTGCCTCAGGCTCTAGAATAACATCAAAGAATGAGTCATGTTCACATTCTTCTAATAATATTGAACATGGTTCAGATTCTGAAGTAGATTTCAACACACTCATTGACAGATATAGGAAGTTGTTGAAGACTTTGATTACAAGCAAAGATCTAGTTAAGGAACAAGCCAATGAACTAGAGTCTCTGAGAGCAGTACCTTTATAGTTGGAGAGGGCCAACATTAAGTTGGACCTTCAAAAATTGAAGCTCATAGACTTAACCAATAAAATTGATAGTCAGACTGAGACTATTATAGAATAAGACAAGACTATTAAGGACCTAGAAGTAAAGCTTTTTCAGGAAAGATAGCTCCTAAAACAGTTCTCAAGACCAAAGTCTATGTTACCTATTATTGATATATTTTCTACACCATTTAGAGTGGTGTAGGATATATTGAGGACAATAAGATCAATAAGAAACCCGAGCATAAGGTTAAAGCACCAATGGGTCAAGCTAAGCAACCAGCCAATCATCTGAATTCTAACAGAATCAAACAATCATGTGTTTCAGGACAAGCATCTGAGTGCACTACCAGCAAGGTCAATAAAGAGCCTTGTAGGAAAGGATATAATCTATTGGCTATAAGGCCCACAGGCCACCACAAGGAGTGATTAATCTAAGGAGCCAAGGAATTCTTGGATCAGGTCCCAGTGCACAACACCTAAACCTCAAAGGTATGAGTGTCAATGTTGCACCTCTACCATGGAATCTGAAAATCAACTCTAAGTTTCCCAGAAGTACAACTTCAAATGTACAACCAAAGAGAAGATATAACAGATTTGAATGTTTGTATTGTGGGAAGGTTGGGCATTTTGCCTTATATTGTTGGTACAATCCAACAACATTCTCTTTTAAGTCACAAACTCATCTGTTCAGAAAGCATGTTGTGCTTCACACAGCTAAGTATAACAAGAACCAAGGCCCCAAAACTATTTGGGTGCCAGAGTTTAATTAATTCTGTGATTGCAGGTGGATCCAAGTACCACAGAAATGCCATTATGGTACTTGGACAGTGGCTGTGAGAGGTCTAAGTTGTTAGCCTAAATCACCTAGAGGGGGGTGAATAGGTGAATTGCGTGTCAAATGCGGAATTAAAAACTAACACAGCACACATCAAGCAATCACAGACGACAAGAGATTTATAGTGGTTCCCCAACCTTGGGTACGTCCACTTTCCTCACCGATCTAGCAAATCACTAGACTCGGCTACTCCACTATCTCGGATTGAAAACAATCCTACACCTCGGAACCATGTTCCTACAAATCTCGATCCAAATCGGATCTACAAAACTCGGAAGAAAAGGTCTTCCTACTAATCTCGGAGAAAACCTCCTACAATGAAACTTGGTTTGAAAAATAAAATACAACCAATAAAAAAAATCTCAGATTTGGATCTTGACAGTCTTCTTCTTTAAGAACTTTGGCTTGATCAGAAAAGGTTGAAGACAACTTGAGAGAGATCCACGAATCTGAAAACTAGAATCACCTCGATCGTGAAGATAGATCTGAAATCTTTGAGGCTCGGCGAGATCGAGTGATTCACTTTTGTCTGGATCGCTGGAGAAACAATCGTTGAAGACAGAGATCGGCGATCCAGAACTTCTTCTTCCGTGAGCGTCAATGGCGGCGTGAGAAATTAGGGTTCACGGACTTTCTTTTTCTTTCGTAAAATGAATATCTCTGTAATTTTTTTTTAGTCAAATCTGAAAGGACCTATTTATAGGTGGACTCCAACGGTCATAATCTTAATTAGGGATGACACGTGGACCAATCAGAAATAACCGATTCAAAATACACATAGCGAAATTGTACTTAGAGAAATTCTGGAATAATGGATATACAATACTCGAGTTAGAGACAAGATATACTCAAGTATGAGAAGTTAGATACTCGAGTGGTAATGAGAAGTATACTCGAGTATAAGAAGAGAAATCTACTCGAGTGAAACTTAAACTACTCGAGTATCAGAAAAGAACTTACTCGAGTGAAAGGGAACTACTCGAGTATCAGAGTAAATACTCGAGTAATAGGACTTGAGAGAATTTTCTTTAGACAGAGAACGAAGAACTACTCGAGTGAAAGAGTTGAAGACACTCGAGTAAAGGGAAAGAAATTACTCGAGTATGTATAGAAAGTTACTCGGGAAAACATTCACTTACTCGAGTATGAAAATCAATTACTCGAGTATAAGAAACACTTACTCGAGTATGAGAAGCAGTTACTCGAGAAAACATTCACTTACTCGAGTATGAAAATCAATCACTCGAGTATAAGAAACACTTACTCGAGTATGAGAAGCTGTTACTCGAGAAAACATTCACTTACTCGAGTATGAAAATCAATTACTCGAGTATAAGAAACACTTACTCGAGTATGAGAAGCAGTTACTCGAGTATGAATACTTGAACTTTCAGAGAAGAGAAGAAATGGATCTACTCGAGTATGATATATGATTTACTCGAGTGACTAAGTCACTTACTCGAGTATGAAAAGAACTTACTCGAGTGACTAACTAACTACTTGAGTATTAAGTCTGATACTCGAGTATGAAAAGGACTTAGAAATATTTTTCTGAGGAAATTAGCTTCAATGCATCTGTCCATCAATCCAAGTGCATGAATGAGAAGTGTATCCCAATAGAGAGGCTATACATGGGCCAACACTTTGAATCTCACAATGAGGGATTACATTGCATGGTACTGTGTTTGGTGACCCATTATAGACTGACATTGGTCTACACTTGGCAATGAGAACCTGCACACTTACAACTCAAACACACCATCAAATACATCTTAATTCATCTTAGTTCAAGGTCTGACCTCCTACAAATCTGAGGTATTGTGGAGACAAATCCCAACAATCTCCCCCTATTTGTAGATGTCAGCACTCTCTAAACTAAGGTGAATTACTTAGAGTAAAAGAACAGCATACATATAAAAAGAGAATAAGCTGATGCTAAAGCAGGGTAAACAAAAACATTGCCATAATCAGAATTAACTATATATATATAGAAATGTTTTAAACAAATCAAAGGTCCATTTCCACACTCTCATATCAACTCAAGAAGGGGCTTCTTTGTTCATCCTTTCTCTCTTCAGCTCTTGCCTCTCTAGGTAACTGAAAGGTTTAGGAAAGTAAGTCCTGGGCCTAGGAGGAGCAGCTGGGTTGTTGTGCCCCCAATTCCTGTCATGGAGCCTGATCTTTATCTGAGATGCTTCATAGGCTTTCCATTCTGAATAACTGTAGTGGTTATCTCTGTTCTCACCAAGATCTGTCACTAACCTCAAGGTATCAAGAATTAGAGACTTAGAGGTAGGACTCCACACTTCAGCATGTACAACAGGTGGTCTACCTTCAGAAGCTGGCTCTTTCCTGGGTGCAGAACGGCTGGCAGAAGCGCCGTCACCATATTTTCTTTTCTTCTTTGAGGGACCTTGAGAACTTTGTGGAAAATCATCTTGCCATGTCTCAGTATAGGATAGGGGAGGCTCAGTCACATCACCCTCAGGTCTGGGTGAGAAGACTGGCACACCTCCTTGAAAGGTTGCCTGAGCTGAATCATCTGCTGGAGGCTGTTCTGCAAGAGGATCTAGATGTTGAGGTATGATGGAGGGGTTCAGTTGAAACTCAGGAAAGTTCTGATTATGCAGCCAGACAGCAGTGTCATAGGTATAGAATTTTACAGATTGGAGCTGGGAAAGAATAGATTCTTTCAATCCTTTTACAAGATCACTTACAGCATCTTGAGATTAGGTAGATAGTTGTTTAATTTGAGCTTCAGCTTGTTCAGATAGCTTTTCAACTTGTTCTTTTATGATCTTCTCCCCCTTGCTGATATCTATGGATAGCTGGGCAATTGCTTCATCTCTGAAGGTGCTCACTTCATTACATACTTTCACAACATTAGTTTCAGCTCTCTCATCTAGCTTGAGCTGATTGTGAGCTACTGTCTCTGCCTGATTCCTCAGCTCACCTATGCTTGTGATGGTGTGATCTATTGCTTTGCATCCAATCTTGAACAGCTACTTGAGTGTGTCAGTGTTTGATTGAATTTCAGCAAAGCCTCTGCTCATCTCCTTTTCAAGAGCAGAGACCTTGGAGGTGACTGACTGCAGAGAGGCATCAAAGTAATCTCTCTGTTCTTTGAGCATAAGCTCAATCTTGCTTACAAGATCTGAAGAGGAAGAAGAAGAAGGGGCTGAGGTTGATGCAGGGACTGAGGGAGCAGGAGTAGACCAAGGGGGGATCTCTTCCACAATCACTGAGCTCACAGCTCTCTTGGTTGGAATTATCTCTATGGAATCACAAGGGTCAGAGAAGGAGGGGAGAGAGAAGTCAAGTGTCCTCAGAGGAGGGTCAACAGGTTCTGGGGAATCCTCCTCGTCATCGGACAGGATGATACCATCATGAATATCTGCTGCTGCTAAGGGAGAGTGAGCAGGGGATGGAGAGGGTTCTGCTGCAGGGATCTGTTCTTCTGTTAGCTCAGGTTCTTTATCATGACTTACAGTATCTGCTGGAGGAGGGGGACTGGTATCTCTCAATTCTTCAATCATGCTTGCTATGTCTGCAGCTGATGATAGAGGCTCCTCTTGAACCTGGGTTTCTGGCTGACTTAGAGCTTTTGAGGATATCTGGAGATCTGGAAAGGATGGTGGAGAAGGATCTCTGACAGTGTGGACTGGTAGTTCTGAAGTCTGTACCTGAGGGGTGGATGAGGCAGGCTCCCCCTCAATTACTGCACCCAGAGTGTCAGCAATTTGATGTTGAGGAGGAGATGGAGTCCTGATCACAGCCTGATTTCTGGGAGCATCTGCTGCTTGTGAGGCCTTAGAGGTTTGAGCAGTGTTCTGAAGCTTTATCTCATATCTTTGTATAGAGGAGAGAGTGACCTTTTTCATGTGATGGAGGGGAGTACCTTTGGAGAGGTCAAACACTTGAGGATTTATCTCATGGAGAAGGATAGAGATGATCCTTGCAAAATTTGGTTGCTTGACGCTTCCCTGAATCTTTTCCAGTAACATCATTCCAAACTGGAACTTTTTCCTGCAGACTATGGCTTGCATGATGTCAAACATGTTGTGTGAGATTTTTCTGATCGAGTAGGTCTTGCATAAGATAACTTTTGAGATTACATCAATTAAGAACTTCCCTTCTCTGTTGCAATCGGCCCGGCTGAAAGTATCACATTCTGGATCCACTCCATAGTACAGAGCTGTCCGGTCGGAATCTTCAGGAGTTAGGTCGTCTTCTTCATCGACTACAGGGAGTCGGAGCAAGGTGGATATAGAGGTTTTATCGAGACGGATCTTGATACCTTTGTTTTCAGAACTTCCCCATTCCTTTTGACCTTTAGGTTTCTGTAGAATTCTTCAACTGCGGGGATTATTGCTCTGCACGGCGTCTGGAGGAGGAAAGTTAATCCGGCGGTGTCTAACAAGATCAGGAGGTTGCGAAAGTCATTGGAAAGGTCGGCAATGCCCTCTGGGACGAGTTCGGAGCCTATTCTGATTTTCGAGGAAGGAGGAGCCATCTGCGATTCGGAAAGCTTGCGGTGAAGGAAGACGAAGAACAGTGATTTCGGGAATACGAGAGGTCGGCGGCTACTCGAGTGAATGAGAAGTGGAAAGGATTTTTCGTTTTGTATATATATATATAAGTAATCCTAATTTAGGTTTAAGAATAATTAAGTATACAGTCATACCTGTATGAGGCGGCAAGTGGCTCGGTGCGAATAGAAGATTTTGAATTCCAGAAAGTTCGAGTACTCGAGTAGGTAAACGTCATTCACGAGTATCTTTTGGAATACTCGAGTATGTAAAGTTCATACACGAGTATCTTTTGGATTACTCGAATATGTAAAACTTTTTACTCGAGTATTAGCCGTTTACTCGTGTAAGTCTAACTATGCTCGAGTCTCTAATACTTGAAGGAATTTCCCTGATAGATTTCTGTTGCCACTGAAAACTGTACCTCTGAGCAGCCAACACTACTGATATCTTCTTAATCTTGAGAGTCCATCACTGGTCTTCTTTGTTGAGCAGTCCAAGCTCAGTTTTGAAGAACGAGAATTTGGACTCGTCCAGCGGCTTGGTGAATATATCTGCTACTTGCCTTTCTGTGGAGACATATTGTAGATCTATGTCTCCATTTTCCACATGCTCCCGGATGAAATGATAGCGAAGCTCTATGTGCTTGGTCCGGCTATGGGAGACTGGGTTGTTGGCTATTGCTATAGCGCTGGAAGAGTCACATAATAAGGGAATGTTCTGGAACTTCATGTTGTAGTCTTCAAACTGATTCTTGATCCATAAGAGCTGTGCACAATAGCTGCCTGCAGAGATGTACTCTGATTCAGCCGTTGAGATGGCTACACAGTTCTGTTTCTTACTGCTCCAGGAAATGAGTCTCCTTCCGAGAAATTGGCAAGTCCCGGAGGTACTTTTCCTGTCATCTTTGCTACCTGCAAAGTCTGCATCTGAAAATCCAATTAGTTCACTATCATTACTTCTTGGGTACCATAAGCCAAGATTTGGTGTACCTTTGAGGTATCTCAAGATTCGCTTTGCAGCGATGTAGTGAGATTCCTTAGAGTTCACCTGAAATCTAGCACATACACATGTTGAGAACATTATATCTGGTCTACTTGCAGTGAGGTAGAGCAAGGACCCAATTATGCTTCTGTACTTGGTTTCATCAAAAGGTTTCCCTTTCTCATCCTTGTCCAGAGACATAGCTGAGGCCATTGGAGTCCTCATAGAGGTTGCATTCTCCATTCCGAATTTCTTAAGTAGCTCTTTGGTGAACTTGGTCTGTGAGATGAAAATTCCATCCTCAGATTGTTTCACTTGAAGGCCTAAGAAATACTTCAGCTCTCCCATACTGCTCATTTCAAACTTCCCTTGCATAAGTTTAGAGAACTTTTTGCAGAGGCTGTTATCTGTAGAGCCAAAAATAATGTCGTCGACATAGATTTGCACTAGCAAAATCTTGCCTTTTATTTCCCTAAGAAATAATGTCTTGTCTATCTTTCCTCTTGTGAACTTGTTCTCAAGAAGAAAGGTAGACAGCGTCTCATACCAAGCTCGAGGAGCTTGCTTAAGACCATATAGTGCTTTTTGCAATAAGTATACATAATTAGGATGGGTTGAATCAACAAAACCTGGCGGTTGCTCTACGTACACTTCTTCCTTTATGTCACCATTCAGGAAGGCGGACTTTACGTCCATCTGATAGACGGTAAAGCCCTTAAGTGCAGCGTAGGCAAGAAATAACCTGATCGCCTCCAGTCTTGCTACTGGAGCATAAGTCTGGTCGAAGTCATTTCCTTCTTCTTGACGATATCCCTTGGCGACAAGTCTGGCTTTATTCTTTATAATTGTTCCATCTTCGTCCATCTTGTTCCGGTAGACCCATTTTGTCCCGATGACGTTCTTATGCTTGGGTCTAGGAACAAGTGTCCAGACTTTGCATCGTTTGAACTGATTCAATTCTTCTTCCATGTCTAGAATCTAGGATGCGTCGGAGTTGGCTTCCTCAAATTTCTTTGGTTCAACCTGTGAGAGAAAACTTAAGTGTAAATTCTCGTTAGTTGTACCTCGACGAGTTCTGACGCCATCCCGAGGATCTCCTATTATTTGGTCAACAGGATGATCCTTCAAGTGTCTGAACTCTAAAGTCCTTGCATCTGGGATCTCTTCAGCTACTGGAGTTGCATCTTCAGCTGGGATGTCTTCTTCATCTTGATCATCCACCTCTCCAATGGTGGTTGTAGAGGGGATCTTGATGAATGTCTCATCTTTATCTTCACTAGGTTCATCCAAGCTAAGTTCTTTCAACTTTGTACCTGCATCTACAATAGGCACACTAGACGAGTTGCTTTGCAACAGACTCGTCTCATCAAATACAAGATGTATCGACTCTTCCACCACCAGAGTTTTTCTATTGAATACTCTATAAGCCTTACTATGGCTACTATATCCTACAAAAATACCTTCAAAGATTTTCTCGCTAAACTTTGTAGTGTGATACTTGCCATTGTTAAGTACGAAGCACTTACAGCCAAAGATTCTAAAGTATGAAATGGTTGGTTGCCTGCCTTTTAGAAGTTCGTAAGGAGTCTTATCATGGTTCTTGTTGATGAGTGCTCGATTTTGCACGTGACAAGCGGTGTTGACGGCTTCAGCCCAGAAATACTCTGGAAGTGAGGCATCACTCAACATGGTCCGACAAGCCTCTATGAGTGTTCTGTTCCATCTCTCAGCTACTCCATTTTGCTGTGGAGTGCGAGGAGAGGAAAACTCATGAAAGATACCTTGACTTTCACAAAATTCTGTCATGGCTCCCGATTTGAATTCCGTTCCATTGTCACTTCTGATTTTGACTACGGAACAGTTGTATTCATTCTGGATCTGCCTCACAAAATTAGTGAAAATACTGAAGGTATCTGACTTGTGTTTCAGAAAGAACACCCACGCAAAGCGCGAGTAATCATCCACAATAACCAACGTATATTCCTTACCTCCCAAACTTCTAACCTGTAGTGGACCAAACAAGTCCATATGGAGAAGCTGCAAACTTCTATTGGAATCCTTGCCTATTATGCTTTTAAACGAACTTCTTGTTTGCTTGCCTTTGATAGAAGCGTGACAAGGACTGTCCGTAACGCACTTGACATTAGGTGCATCACGCACTAAGTTTTGAGAGAATAATTTATTAATAGTTTTAAAATTAATATGTGCTAGTCTCTTGTGCCATTGGTCAGCAAGAGATGCACTACTTTTTGCCAAAAGACACACTGGTGTCGAGGAGTCTATACAAATAAAATTTAAACGGAAAATATTTCTGCTTCGAGTGCCTGATAAAATAGTTTCCATATTGTTAACCGATTTTATCAAACACTTGTCAGCATGAAATTCAACTACGTATCCTTTGTCGCATAGTTGGCTTATACTAATGAGATTGTGTTCCAATCCTTCAACATAGGCTACATCCGAAAAGGATACGCTACCGTTAGAAATCATACCATAGCCTTTAGTGATTCCTCGATCTGAACCTCCAAAGATGACCTTTGGTCCGTTGCAGACTGAGGTGTAATTCTGTAGTAGGCTCCTTGTCCCGGTCATATGCCGAGAGCATCCACTGTCCAAGTACCAGATTGGCGTTTTGGTGGCCTTTGGACATACCTGTAATTACAATCATTTAGCCTTAGGAACCCAAACAAGTTTGGGTCCTTGGTCTCGAGTTAGAATACTCCCCCTACGAGTATTAGCCTCATGAGTGGTCACTCTCACGTTGCTAACTTTAGGGGTTGCAGCATTTTCAGGATTGAACCAACAATCACTGGCACAATGACCAATTCTGCCACAGCACCAACAGTTGAACCTGTTGTATCTTTGCCTTGTGTAGTCCTGCTTGACTTTCTAGAATGAAGGTCTAGCAGGAGCTTTACTCTTGGAGGAAGAGGCTTCATGATGATGGCAGTTACATGAGGTCTTCTCCTTCATAGGCTTTTCTACAATGGGTTTTACTTTTGGTGTCTTTTTGAAATTATGACCATGAGCATAAGGTCCATAGCTTTGAAGATGAATCTCCTCATAAGGTGCCTTGAAGACACTCTCGCCAAAGTTACGAGGACGAGTCCAACCTTGGTATCTTGACTTAGGCTTCTCAGGGATCGGCCTAGAAAAGTGTCCGTAGGTGGACTCATAATCGAGTTCGTTCGTGGGAAAGATAACTTTCTTGAACACAATAGGTTCCAAGGGAGTTTTCCCTTTTTTTTCAGCTAGAGCCTTCCGGGCAGCCTTATTCTTTCTCTTGGCCTTGTTTCTCCTAGAGGATCTACTAGAAGAGCCAATGTGGCCTAAACTAGCACCCTTGGCCTTAGCAGAGAATTCAGCAATGATTGGAAGAACTGTCTTAGGCTTAGAGAAACTCTCAACAAGCTTCTTTTCAGCCTCGAGTTGTCGTTCCAATTCTTTGATGATTTTCTCTTTAAGGTCGATGTGCTTGAGAGCTTTATTGTATTCCTCCATAGCTACATTGAGGTTCTCTTGAAGAGAGTTAGTCTTATTGACTTCTTCTCTCAAGCTGCTCTCACTAGCCTGTAGAGAATTTATCTCTTTGGCTTGAGTTTTCATTATTCTACGACATTTTTCGTAAGCGGTGAGTAACTCCTTATACTGACCCATGAGCTCAGATTCATCTTCAGAGGAATATCCCTCTTGCTCATTGTCATCATCAAAATCAGAGAGAGGAGTGTGAGATTTTACCTCCCGAGTAAACTGGGGGACTTGTTCATCATCTGAATGAGCCATGAGCCCAAAGTAAGCTTCCTCTTCTTCACTCGACTCAGATGAGTCAGAGTCGCTAAGAGTTTTGCTCTTCTTGGCTACTAAGCTTTTCTCTTTCCTGTTCTTATGGTGTGAGGATTTCTTTTCCTCTCTTCTTCCACCCTCTTTCTTTTTGTGAGGGCAATCGGCGATGACGTGACCTGGCTTATTGCAATAATAACAAATGATGTCAGTTGAGATCTGTTTGTTCTGTTTAGAATTATACCTGTCATGGCTGCTTGAGCATTTCTTCCGATGATCACCGTCATGTCGTGATCTTCTATATGAGGCATCCTTGCCTCTCCATTGCTTCTTCTTGTTCAAGAACTTCTTGAACTGCCTTGAGAGTAGGGAGAACTCTCCATCAGATAGTTCTGAGCCAGATGAGCTGGGCTCAGATGATTCTTCTTCATCAGCCTCAGGAACTGGGGCAGGAGAGCTAGCCTTTATCTTCCTTGAGCTGTCTGCCTTTAGAGCGACAGATTTCTCCTTGGATGCAGACCTGCTTGTCTCTTCTTCAGCTTTTCTTGAGTTGATTTGCAGCTCGTAAGACATAAGCTTTCCGAACAGATTCTGCGGGTCTGTCTCAGCTAACCTTCCAAACTCCTGAATGGCACATACCTTATTGTCCCATTCCTTGGTTAGGGATCTTAAGAATTTGTCATTGAGTTCCCCGTTGGAGAAGACACGTCCATAAACTCTTAGGCCATTTACTATCTTGAAGAAGTTCTCAAAAGTGTCAGCTATGGCTTCCTTATGACCCTGCCTGAAAGCTTCATATTTCTGGTTCAGTAGGGATCTACGATCATCCCTCACTTCCTCTGTACCTTCCATTAGAGTCACTAGGGATTGCCACATCTCCTTGGCAGACTGGCAATGAATCAGATTCTACAGCATTGAGTCATCGACTGCACTTGCTATAATATTTTTAGCTTTCTTGTCCAGAGAGACAAGTGCAATCTCATCCTTATCTAAGATCCATCAACTTCTTGGGAACTTGCTTGGTTGGGATCTATGGTGGAAGTAGTCATAGGAATGTGGGGACCTTCTTCAACAATCATTAAGATCCGGGGATCTACTGCTTCCATGAAGAACTTTACTCTTTCCTTCCACATAGGAAAATTGTTCTTGGTGCAGATAGGGAGTTTAGCAAAATCCTTGGTCTTACTCATGCTTGATACCTTTCAAGAAACAACTTAGAAGGATAAGATCAAGGTGTTAACCTTTTAACGATCAACCTCCCTCTGATACCAATTGAGAGGTCTAAGTTGTTAGCCTAAATCACCTAGAGGGGGGTGAATAGGTGAATTGCGTGTCAAATGTGGAATTAAAAACTAACACAGCACACATCAAGCAATCACAAACGACAAGAGATTTATAGTGGTTCCCCAACCTTGGGTACGTCCACTTTCCTCACCGATCTAGCAAATCACTAGACTCGGCTACTCCACTATCTCGGATTGAAAACAATCCTACACCTCGGAACCACGTTCCTACAAATCTCGATCCAAATTGGATCTACAAAACTCGGAAGAAAAGGTCTTCCTACTAATCTCGGAGAAAACCTCCTACAATGAAACTTGGTTTGAAAAATAAAATACAACCAATAATAAAATCTCAGATCTGGATCTTGACAGTCTTCTTCTTTAAGAACTTTGGCTTGATCAGAAAAGGTTGAAGACAACTTGAGAGAGATCCACGAATCTAAAAACTAGAATCACCTCGATCGTGAAGATAGATCTGAAATCTTTGAGGCTCGGCGAGATCGAGTGATTCACTTTTGTCTGGATCGCTGGAGAAACAATCGTTGAATACAGAGATCGGCGATCCAGAACTTCTTCTTCCGTGAGCGTCAATGGCGGCGTGAGAAATTAGGGTTCACGGACTTTCTTTTTCTTTCGTAAAATGAATATCTCTGTAATCTTTTTTTTAGTCAAATCTGAAAGGACCTATTTATAGGTGGTACTCCAACGGTCATAATCTTAATTAGGGATGACACGTGGACCAATCAGAAATAACCGATTCAAAATACACATGGCGAAATTGTACTTAGAGAAATTCTGGAATAATGGATATACTATACTCGAGTTAGAGACAAGATATACTCGAGTATGAGAAGTTAGATACTCGAGTGGCAATGAGAAGTATACTCGAGTATAAGAAGAGAAATCTACTCGAGTGAAACTTAAACTACTCGAGTATCAGAAAAGAACTTACTCGAGTGAAAGGGAACTACTCGAGTATCAGAGTAAATACTCGAGTAATAGGACTTGAGAGAATTTTCTTTAGACAGAGAACGAAGAACTACTCGAGTGAAAGAGTTGAAGACACTCGAGTAAAGGGAAAGAAATTACTCGAGTATGTATAGAAAGTTACTCGGGAAAACATTCACTTACTCGAGTATGAAAATCAATTACTCGAGTATAAGAAACACTTACTCGAGTATGAGAAGCAGTTACTCGAGAAAATATTCACTTACTCGAGTATGAAAATCAATTACTCGAGTATAAGAATCACTTACTCGAGTATGAGAAGCATTTACTCGAGAAAACATTCACTTACTCGAGTATGGAAATCAATTACTCGAGTATAAGAAACACTTACTCGAGTATGAGAAGCAGTTACTCGAGTATGAATACTTGAACTTTCAGAGAAGAGAAGAAATGGATCTACTCGAGTATGATATATGATTTACTCGAGTGACTAAGTCACTTACTCGAGTATGAAAAGAACTTACTCGAGTGACTAACTAACTACTCGAGTATTAAGTCTGATACTCGAGTATGAAAAGGACTTAGTAATATTTTTCTGAGGAAATTAGCTTCAATGCATCTGTCCATCAATCCAAGTGCATGAATGAGAAGTGTATCCCAATAGAGAGGCTATACATGGGCCAACACTTTGAATCACACAATGAGGGATTACATTGCATGGTCCTGTGTTTGGTGACCCATTATAGACTGACATTGGTCTACACTTGGCAATGAGAACCTGCACACATACAACTCAAACACACCATCAAATACATCTTAATTCATCTTAGTTCAAGGTCTGACATCCTACAAATCTGAGGTATTGTGGAGACAAATCCCAACAGGCTGTTCCAGGCACATGACTTGAACAAGAAATCTATTAAGCGACTTTGCTTTAGTAAAGGATGGACTAAAACTAATCTTTCTAGGTTCAGAAAAAGGACTCACAAATAGATATGGTAACATTTCTAATGGTCTAGTGACAATCACAAAAGTGGCTTATGTGGAAGGATTGAACCACAATCTGATAAGCATAAGTCAGTTGTATGATATAGGTTTTGAAATCATATTCCACAATTATAAGTGTCTGATAAGGAATGCATGTGATCAAGAGATCATCTTGTCAGGCACTAGGAGTGACAACATTTATTGTCTAAATTTCTTAAGTATAAATGAGAATGCTCCTGTATGCCTAGTAGCAAGTGAGAATGACTTATTGTGTGTGTAATGGCATAAGAGGCTAGCTCACTTAAATTATAGAGCTATGGGCAACTTGTTTTCTTTGGACTTAGTTAGAAATGGACCCCAGCTAAAATGCTCCAAAGAAAGCATGTGTTCTACATGTCAAAGTTGCAAACAAACAAAAGTCTCCTTTAAGAGCATTCAGTCCAAATATACTGAGAGGTGTCTGTACTTACTTCATATGGACTTATTTGGTCATATGAAAATTCTTAGTTTAGGTAGGAAGTCTTACACCTATGTGATTGTAGATGATCACTCAATATTTGCTTAGGTATTCTTCCTAAGGTGAAAGTATGAAACCCTAGACATTCTTGCTTATTTTGTCAAACGAATTCAAAATGAAAAGGGTTGTTATGTGGTCAAGTTCAGAAGTGACCATAGCACAGAATTTCAATCTAAAAAAATGACAAATATCTATAAAGAACATGGGATCTTTAAGGAATTCTCCTCTCCTAGAACTCCCTAGCAAAATAGGGTTATTGAGAGGAAAAATAGAACTCTCATTGAGGCTGCTAAAACTATACCAAGTGTCACATCTCTCCCAGAATATTTATGGGCTGAGGCTGTAAAAATTACTTGTTATGTTAAGAATAGGGCCTTGATCAATAAAAGTCACAACAAGACTCCCTATGTACTAATGAAAGGAGGAAAACAAGATTCTATCCTATTTGAAGATCTTTGGAAGTAAGTGATATGTCTTAGACAATGGGAAGACTTACTTAACTAAGTTTTTTGAGAAGTCCTATGAAGGTATATTTGTAGGTAATAGTTATCATAGTAAGGCATATAGGATCTACAAGTTGAAACATCAAGTGATAGAAGAATCAATTAATGTTGTTTTTTATGAAGCTTTAGTCTTACATAATATACTATCTAACAATTCTACTCTAAGAGAAGTTAACTCTAAGATTGAAATATTAAATATAGGTGATTCATATGATATTGAATTAGAGGCTAGAAATAACATTATAGTTCCTATATAAGATACAGTACCTCCCTAGGGGGAGGAAGAGATTCATCCATCTCTACTTAAAGAACAAGGTGATGGTAAGAATCTTCCTGTAGTTATTAGACACCTTAGAGATCATCCTATTGATCAAATAATAGGTGATGTTAGTGTAGGAGTGACTACTAGGAGTATATATTATAATGATGTTCTTTTTTCTATCTTTCTCTCTTAGATGGAACCTAAGAAGTATGAAGAATGCAATCAGATCCCAACTAGATTATGGCAATGCAAAAGGAGCTAAATCAATTTGGGAGATATAAGGTCTGAAGTCTAGTTCCTAGAACTAGAAATCACAATGTCATAGGAACTAAGTGAATATATAGAAATAAAATAGATGCGAATGGAGTAATAGTTAAAAACAAGGCAAGACTTATGGCTAAGGGGTATAAACAAGAGTAAGGAACAGACTTCGACCAAACCTTTGCACCTGTAGCTAGGCTAGAAGCCATTCGATTTTTTTTTCGCACTTGCAGCTTACAAAGGATATAAAGTCTACCAGATGGATGTTAAATCTGCATTGTTAAATGGTACATTGAAGGAAGAGGTCTATGTAGAACAGTCACCAGGTTTTGTAAATCCTAAACTTATCTCTCATGTTTCAGATTACATAAAGCATTTTATGGGTAAAAATAGGCACCTAGAGCCTGGTATGAGATCTCGTCTTTCTTTCTCATAGAGAAAAATTTCTCTAAGGGGAGGATAGATAAGACACTATTTATTAGGGACATCAGTGGATCAAGCATCCTAGTCTAGATTTATGTAGATGACAAAATTTTTGGTTCTACTAATGAGCTACTATGTAGAAAATTTATCAAGCTATGTAGAAAATTTTCCAAGCTGATGCTATAAGAATACTGAGATATCTAAAGGGAACGCCCAATATTGGGCTTTGGTATCCTAGGAATGGTGATTTTGATCTAACAGGAAACGCATATGATGATTTTTTAGGATGTAAAGAGGACAGAAAGAGTAGATTAGGAACTTGTCAATTTTTGGGGTGAAGACTCATCAGTTGGAGCAGTAAGAAGCAAACAAGTGTAGCTATTTCAACAGCTAAGTCTAAGTTTATATCAACAGGGAACTGTTGTGCACAATTACTATGGATTCAGTATCAACTCCTGGACTATAGTGTATAGCTAAGTAAATCTATTATGTATTGTGATTCTACTAGTGCAATCTCAATGTCTAATAATCCTGTTTCTCCGAGTACACCCAAACACATAGAAATCAGATATCACTTTCTTAGAGAACATGTTGAAAAAGGCGATGTTTACATTAAACTCCAACTGAAAATCAAATTGCCTACATATTCACAAAACCTTTAGATGAAAACAAGTTCAATTTCTTTAAGTTTGAACTAGGAATGTTAAACATAGAATAACCATTTTCATTGGTACCTAAAAAAATCCCTGTTCAACTTGTATAAGTTAAGTAACAAAGTCTACCAACCTAAATAAACAAGTAAGACATCATAAATGTCAAGAATCTACATTTCAGAAAACAAATATTGACTAAGTCAAAAATTGTGTTAAGACACCAAAGTGTGTTTCGAGATAGTTGAGAAAGTGTCGAGGCACCAAACAGTGTGTCGAGACCCTAAGGTATGTGTCAAGAGACATAATTCTTGTGTCGATTTATGTTGACACATCTCGATAGATAACTTTCCTTGTGTCGAATCTAGGTATTTTCCCAAAAATTTAGAAAAGTCTAAATGCAGCGCCCTTTCATCTTCAGGAAAGATTTAACTATAAAAGGTGTAAGACCCCCCTCCCGTAACACTAGCACTCTGGCTAGCCTGTACCACAAGACGCATATTCTGCCGGCTACCAACAATATCAACAGATAAATGCCAACCCAACCATAATAATATGAAAGTCAAATCCACACCAAGCATATGTCCGTAATATCTTAAATAAAGAAGCTACAGCAAGCTTCTAATATCAGAGTACGTAAACAGAATTGCCTCGAAGGGCTACAACAAAATCTCTCTCTCACTCACATCTGTAACCGACGGTAGCGACGGTACCATCCCTTCAGGCCCTGTCACCCTGGCCTGGCTGTCCGTCTGCATAGCCTGCTGCTCCACCTGCGGGGTTTCCTCCTAAAAAGGAAGACGTAGCAACCGTTAGTCAAAAAGACTAAGTGGTTTCACATCTGCTCCCCCGGCGACTCCTCGGCACCGGGCGGAGAAAGGAACAGGTACAACATATAAATAACAGAAGTACAACAGGTGAAGTGAGTATACATATTATAAGCAGCCACATCAGTTGTGTATAATAATCAAGCTCTTATTTTCGAATCTATAAACTACAGCAACAAGAGAGTATATAACTAGAACAGTAAGTAACTCAACTTATATGGATGCCCATACAAGCATTTAAGTTGAGGGTCGTTCAGCAGAAAGTAACTCATCGTATAGGAGTGCCCATACAAACTTATACGATGAGGGTCTTGTGTATATAATGAAGTGCAATGCTATGTATGCAATGCAATGACACACCCATGCTCCAGCACATGCAATCGCTATGTCGACACAGACTTATAGTTCCCCCTATTCGAGCAGGTAGCTAACCTCTCAGGCATCAACCGTCGTGGCCAAACGGTGACAGTGGAGCGGGCATCTCCACTACTAGGCTGGTCTCCACACTACCTGGCCTAGGCCTCCGTACGCCTCAACGCTAAGAACACAACAGCGGAGCTCACATGCGTACTACGGCTCAGCGGGTTCTCTCGGGTAAATATGCACCAAGATCCTAGCCCCTGACTGGCCTATGGTATGACACGGAAGGAGCCTCAGAAATGAGCATGAGGACCAAGCCCAACCATTCACTTGGCACGGAAGGAGCCTCGGGACGTGAACACCGAGGACCAAGCCCAACCTGTCCAAGGTCTATCTGTCAACTCCCATCGGTGTGACGATAGGCGAGCCCGTAGACCTGCCGCACTACCCTTAACCCGGGGTTACAACACCGCGTGTCGACTCACACCACATGCAATTTCACAATTCCGTGGCATGGAAGGAGCCTCGGAGAAAGCACGAGGACCAAGCCCAACCATCCATCTAATATGGAAGGAGCCTCGGGACGTGAACACCAAGGACCAAGCCCAACCATTCAATTTTATCCAACTCAACCTCATTCCCATTCGTGACGATCAACACCGCACTTGTTAACTTCCACCATGCAACCCGTGGGGAGACGACACTTTAAGCATTGGACTATCCATTGCCTTCCATCAATCCATTATACATCCTGGCCGTAGTTCTAATCATTTACAAATCCTTCCAAATGAATTCAACATTTTATAGACAATGCGCATAATGGGGATCTACCAAATATAACAAGCCTTTCATTCACTTAGGCTTGATTCACATCTCGGCATAGGGATTCAAGTCCTCAAACATCAATCTTCACACTACCTCGGTGATTAACACAAAAGAATTCACCCAATCTCGTGATGAATTGCAACATCTATTCCATCGAATCCAAGTTCATATCATAATCACCTAGAATTGTATGTAATCTGGTCAGCAACTTTGACTGAGGATTCCCGTGGCTACAGGTATCGCCCGAAAACTTGCCACCACTCGTTGGAAAGGTAATTTCAAGGGCTACAACTTTTGTGTTTAGTCGAAAGCCCAGATCTGGTCATATCATACCAGAAATGCAACTCGAAGTCTGCTGCGTACAGGATACAGAATTCCTGGGCATTAACTTCCAATCGCAGCAGATTCAAACGGACTTTCCCGTGGCTACAGGTATTGCATGGAAACGTGCAACCACTCGTTGGAAAAGTAATTTCAAGGGCTACAACTTTGGTGTTTAGTCGAAAGCCCAGATCTGCCCCCTTGTTTCTTAAAAATAGCCAAGAAGGTCGCTGCGTGCAGAATACAGATTCTGCACGCATCTTGAAGCGAAGTGAACGGCATCCGTTCATCTTCCTCCTCAAGCGATTTTTCCCCAAATCGTAGCCAGAAGTTCCTCCACCCTTATTCTCCCTCTTGAGGCCATTTTCTCTTCACGTGACCACCTCTATCATCACTTTGAAGCGAGGGGAGGTTGAAGACGACTAAGCTTTAGAGCACAAGCTCTAGCATGGCCTTCCTAGAAAGCTTCATCTCACAAATCAAGACTCGTTTGAGTCGATGTCTCGCCTAAGAATAACTATAGATCTAGCACCAAGGGAGAGGGGAGGAAACTCACATTATTTCCGGCGTTTCCTCCGTTGCCGGCCATGGATCGGGTTATTCTTCGTGGCGGCATCCTTGGCTTCGTTAGCAGTGTTCTTCCATGGAAACGACGGTGCTTTTCCTCCAGAATCCGGCTCAGGCGACCCCCGATATCTCCTCTTCCGCTCCCGTCGGTTTGCACGGTGACGGCTCGGCAAGAACAATCGGGTGCGATGACTAGGTTTTGGTTTACTCCCTTTTTATATTACATATTAGGCTAAATCCCTTCCGCCACGTGTCACTCTCTAATTGGACCGCCTAAATTAGGTTTCAATTGAAGTGGCCGGTCCAAGGATCATTCAGCACGAATCCCGAAGTCCGGTTCAGTCCGCGTGTACAAGCCGGCGAATCTGCCTGGGCGAAGAAAACGCCCAAGTAAAATTCAGCGGAAATCAGTCGTCATTCTCGCCGATCGGCGAGAATCGTCAGGTCATTCTCGACGATCGGTGAGAACCGTCAGGTCATTCCCGACGAATTCGTCGGGAATCAACAATGATTCCCGACGATTTTCCCTTAGCCTTTTCACCCGACATCCTGCGTTGATTGCGTTGAGTATTCTCAGCGATACTCGATGATCGGTGGGTATAACAGGGGATTCTCGACGATCGGTGAGAATCGCCGAGCATTCTCGCCGAATTTCCCTTAGTCTACTTGCAGCTCTGTGTCCGGCGGGTATCGACCACCGATACCCGTCGAATCGGTGAGAATCAGTCCTCCATTCTCGACGATCGACGAGCATCAACCTCCATTCTCGACGACTTTTACTTAGCCGAGTTCCCTCATCTCGGCTACTGGTTGGGGTAACCTTGAACCCAACCCTACACTTATTCTATGCACCTGACACCTCGCGTCGGTGCACCATGAGCCCTAGTTGAGTCTCTTGACTCAGAACACATGCGAGGGGCCTAGCGCGAATTGGGACGTTACAAATCCTATAAACAAAATAAAAAGATTTCGTCCCCGAAATCAGGCTGAGGTCGTGGGGAGTAAAGCATACAGAAAGCAAAATATGTTTTTAAATAATGTTACCTGAAGCAAACAACTCCGGGTAGCGTCTTTGCATCAAATCCATTGGCTCCCATGTGAATTCCTCCTTCCCATGATTAGACCATAGCACTTTTACCAAGGGGACACTTTTGCGGCGCAAGGTTCTTATCTCATTATCAACGATCCGCACCGGCTCCAGTCGCACAGATCTGTCAGACGCCACAGTATCATCAGCTGTGGGGATGTATTGTTCGGGCCGCAACAGCGCCTTCCGAAGCGACGACACATGGAACACATCGTGGAGATTCTCTAGCTCGGGCGGTAGCTCCAGCCGGTAGGCCAAAGGGCCAACCCTTTCTAATATGACATAGGACCCAACATACAGTGGACTGAGCTTCTTCACTCCTCGCACTCGTGACACTCCATGCATCGGCCGAATTTTTAGAAACACCTTATCACCCGCTTGAAATTCCACCATACGGTGCCTTGCATTGTAATACTTCGCCTGCCGGCTTTGAGCCTCCAACATGCGATCCCTAATTAGCCTAACCACCACATCAGTGTCATCTATGTACTCAATTCCCAAAGTCTTCGGGTCTTCATCTTGCACCCAAGACAAGGGGGTCCTACACCTCCTTCCATATAGGGCTTCATGGGGCGTCATGCCAATACTAGCTTGATGGCTATTGTTATAGGAGAATTCCACCAAGGGCAAGAGTCTTTCCCACGGCTCTCCCCTATCTATCACACACAACCTCAACAGATCTTCCAATGTTCTGATGGTCCGCTCAGACTGTCCATCCGTCTGAGGATGAAATGCGGTACTGAAGGTAAGACGTGAGCCCAAATACGTCTGTACCGCCCTCCATTCCTTGGAGGTGAAATGACCATCACGATCCGAAACTATCGTCTTAGGTACGCCGTGATACCATACAAATTGTTCCACAAATAGGCGTACCAAGACATCCACGTGAGCCTCCTTCTTCATAGGAATGAACCGGGCAACCTTCGTCAAGCGATCAACGATCACCCATACTGAATCATTCCCTGAGAGGGAGCGAGGTAGCCCATATACGAAGTCCATGGATATATCCTCGAACTTCCATTCGGGGATTGGCAACAACTGCAACAGGCCACCAGGGCTCCTACATTCCGCCTTCACTCTTTGGCAGGCTTTACAATGCGTGACAAAGTACCAGACATCTTTCTTCATCCCTGGCCAACACATCGTCTTTCGTAAGCCGGCGTACATCTTTGAAATTCTTGGGTGCACGGAATATTGAGAGCAATGTGCTTCTCTCATAATATCCTCCCGGATTCTTCCACATTTGGGAATGTAGAGTAGGTCGCGAAAGTAATCGAGGTCGTCCTTTAGTGTGTATTCGTCGGTAGTCCCGTCTTCAATTAACTTTATTGCCGGGGCCAAAGCCGCATCTTATCCTTGTTCCATTCGGATCCGGTCCCGGATATCACAAACTATACTCATGCTGGACAGGTACTCCGTATATTCCGAAGAAGCCTTAAATATTAAGGTGATGGCCATCTCCTCGATCATCCGCGCCAACTCCATGTTCATCAATTGAGATTCTGGGCTCGAGCCGGGTACTTTCCTACTCAACGCATCGGCTACCGAGTTTGCTTTTCCGGGGTGGTAGTTCAAGGTGAACTCATAGTCGCATAGAAACTCTAACCACCGCCGTTGTCTTAAGTTCAATTCCTTCTGGGTATGGACGTACTTCAAATTTTTATGATCCGAGAAGATTTCGCAGTGGACGCCATATAGATAATGCCTCCATACCTTCAAGGCAAACACCACCGCTCCTAGCTCTAAATCATGCACCGGGTAATTGATTTCATGCTTCTTCAATTGTCTTGAAGCATAAGAAATTACGTGCCCGTGCTGCATCAACACCGCTCCCAACCCCTGATAAGACGCATCCGTATAAACTTGAAATCCTTCCTTCCCAGACGGAAGGACAAGGATGGGGGCGGAGGTAAGTCTATCCTTCAATTCCTGGAATGCCGCTTCACACTGGGGTGTCCACTCAAATAGCACTCCTTTCTTTGTCAAGGAAGTAAGCGGGAGGGAAATCTTGGAGAATCCTTTTACGAACTTGCGGTTGTATCCGGCAAGTCCAAGAAAACTCCTCACATCGGTCGCCAACTTCAAAGGTGACCACTCCTTCACAGTGCGCACCTTGGCTGGATCCACAACTAGTCCTGCCCTACTGATTACATGGCCCAAGAAAGCAACCTCCTTAAGCCAGAATTCACACTTGCTAAACTTGGCGAACAGGGCGTGCTCCTTTAGCTTCTCTAGAACTAAGGCCAAATGTCTGGCATGCTCTTCCTCCGTCTTCGAGTAGACTAGGATGTCGTCAATGAACACAATGACGAAGACATCTAAATAGGCCTCAAACACTTTATTCATCAAGCTCATGAAAGCCGATGGGGCGTTTGTGAGTCCAAACGGCATCACTGTGAACTCATATAAGCCGTACCTTGAGCTGAAAGCCGTTTTCTGTATATCATCCTCCTGTATTCTCAATTGGTAATACCCCGTGCGCAAGTCTAACTTGGAGAACCAATGCGCTCCCACCAGTTGGTCGAACAACTCATCGATCCGAGGTAACGGGTAGGTGTTCCGTACTGTCAGTCGGTTAAGTTCCCGATAGTCTATACATAAACGCAGGGTTCCATCCTTCTTCTTGATGAATAGAACAGGGGCTCCCCAAGGCGACGAGCTGGGGCGAACAAACCCTGATTCTACCAACTCCTGCAATTGCACTCTAAACTCCACAAGTTCTTTTGGGGCCATCCGATAAGGGGTCTTGGAGACAGGCTTAGCTCCTGGTACAAGCTTAATTTGAAAATCCACTTCTCTATGCGGGGGTAACCCTAGCAGTTTCTCGGGAAATACCTCAGGGAAATCCAGTGCTACCCGCACATCCTTCACCTCTAACTTCATCTCCTTTAGTTCAAATCGTATCATGTAGACTTCATCCCCTCTCATATGAGCTTTCAAGGTCTGGATTGAGGATAACAAGATTCGTGGTGCGAAATTTATACCTTGGAAGACTACATCAGTATCCCCATGTCTCAAATAGATACGCTTCTCCGCACAGTCGATTCTCGCATGGTGCCAATCTAGCCACGCCATACCCAGGATGAGGTCGAACTCTGGTACTCTCAAAATTGTGGTAGGGGTATCAAAGGTCTTTCCCCCAATGGCTATCTCTAACTCACACTTTGCGGTTGCCTTCATCTCAGATCTGTCTGGGAGGCGTACTCTTCGAGCAATACCAGTGAAATATTGCACTCTGTGTATATCTTTGATGAAGTCTTCAGACACGAATGAATGTGAGGCACCCGTATCAAATAACGTATGAGCCGGTTTCCCGCCGACCATCACGGTGCCTAAGTGTCATTAATAATACTAAAGCTAGATGTCTAGTATATCTCAAGCAACTAGAGGATATTAATGAAAGCAAAATGACCAATTCGAATCGTACCTGCAATCATCTCTTGAGGGTTCCGCTCTTGAGTCATGTCCAGGGCATACATCTGATCTCGAGCGGGTCCGGGGTTTCTTCCTCGTGGTCCTCGTCCTCGACCACGCACATATCCCCGCCCCCGAGGGGCTGCTGGAGGGAAATCAAGAGGCGCATCACCAAACAGTTGTGGGCAGTAGCGTCGAATGTGGCCCAGTTGGTTGCATTCGAAGCACACCCGTTCCTGCCTTCCGTCGTGTTGCTGAAACCGTGGAGGTGGAGGTAATGCTGGCGGTTGTGGAACCGGGCGCTCCTCTCCAAAGTTCTGGGGAAAACGCCCGCCACCCCTCCGATATCCTCTTCCTCTTTTATTGTCAAACCTCCTTCTGTTGCTGGGGCCGGCTTCCATCACGCCCTCTGCTGGCCTCTTACCACTTCCCAAGTGGTCCGCTTCCAATCTCTTCGCCATATCAATAATCTCCGCCAGACTAGAGTCCGCTATAAACAAAAGGGCTTGCCTTTGGGCGTCTCGCAAGCCTTTGTAGAATCTTTTGGCGTACCCTCTATCATCCAGCTCATAGGAGTCAGCGAATCTAGCCAGGTGCTGAAACTCCCGTTGGTACTCCGTCACCGACATGGACCCTTGCTTAAGTTGCAAAAATCTCTCTTCCAGGCCATCCCGAGCGGCCGAGGGGATGAAATGCTCTAAGAAGGCTTCGGAGAATTCGCTCCAACTAATGTCCGTGTACACTCTTCCACGAAAAGTGGAGCCCATGAGGGACTTCCATCACCTTTTGGCTTGCAGCTCTAAGAGTGTCACCACAAGGGTCACCACCATGTTGTTTGGACATCTTATTCCTGCCAACAACTCTTGTATAGTGTCAAGCCACTCTTCCGTACGCACTGCCGACTCTGTCCCAACATAAGCGGGAGGGGAGAGAGCTCGGAAAACGCTTAACCAACTAGATCCCGGACACTATTGTTGTACAGGTGTCTGCTGAGATTGGGACCTAAAGGCGTCCAGAATAGCTGTGAGCGTCTGCCCCTGCTCTGATTGTTGGAATTGTGTAGGTACGGACGGGGCGGGGGTGCCCCTTACTGGCTCAACAAGTGCTGGGATCTACACATAAGGTACAAACTTAGGGTTAGGTTGGCTAATCTAAGGTTAAAGACTGACAACTTAGTGTGAATTACATATGGGCACACCACTGCTTCCGCTAAGTCAGCTTGTCCCCAAACTGACCAATCAAACGGGTGTGGTACCATTGTTAAGTGACTTTCGCCTTGGAGGATCGTAGCAAGCTGATACCATTTGTAAGACCCCCCTCCCGGAACACAAGACACGGCACGAGAGGGGTCTTATACACAGAACAGCCGCCTTGCGGTAACACTAGCACTCAGGCTAGCCTATACCACAAGACGCCTATTCTGCCGACTACCAACAATATCAATAGATAAATGCCAACCCAACCATAAAAATATGAAAGTCAAATCCACACCAAGCATATGTCCGTAATATCTTAAATAAAGAAGCTACAACAAGCTTCTAATATCAGAGTACGTAAATAGAATTACCCCGAAGGGCTACAACAAAATCTCTCTCTAACTCACATCTGTAACCGACGGTAGCGACGGTACCGTCCCTTCAGGCCCTGTCACCCTGGCCTGGCTGTCCGTCTGTATAGCCTGCTGCTCCACCTGCGGGGTTTCCTCCTAAAAAGGAAGACGTATCGACCATTAGTAAAAAAGACTAAGTGGTTTCACATCCGCTCCCCCGGCGACTCCTTGGCACCGGGCGGAGAAAGGAACAGGTACAACATATAAATAACAGAAGTACAACAGGTGAAGTGAGTATACCTATTATAAGCAGCCACATCAGTAGTGTATAATAATCAAGCTCTTATTTTTGAATCTATAAACTACAGCAGCAAGAGAGTATATAATTAGAACAGTAAGTAACTCAACTTATATTGATGCCCATACAAGCATATAAGTTGAGGGTCGTTCAGCAGAAAGTAACTCATTCGTATAGGAGTGCCCATACAAACTTATAAGATGAGGGTCTTGTGTATATAATGAAGTGCAATGCTATGTATGCAATGCAATGACACACCCATGCTCAAGCACATTCAATCGCTATATCGACACAGACTTATAGTTCCCCCTATTCGAGCAGGTAGCTAACCTCTCAGGCGTCAACCGTCGTGGCCAAACGGTGACAGTGGAGCGGGCATCTCCACTACTAGGCTGGTCTCCACACTACCTGGCCTAGGCCTTCGTACGCCTCAATGCTAAGAACACAACAGCGGAGCTCACATACGTACTACGGCTCAACGGGTTCTCTCGGGTAAATATGCACCAAGATCCTAGCCCCTGACTGGCCTATGGTATGACACGGAAGGAGCCTCGGAAATGAGCACGAGGACCAAGCCCAACCGTTCACTTGGCACGGAAGGAGCCTCGGGACGTGAACACCGAGGACCAAACCCAACCGTCCAAGATCTATCTGTCAACTCCCATCGGTGTGACGATTGGCGAGCCCGTAGACCTGCAACACTACCCTTAACCCGGGGTTACGACACCGCGTGTCAACTCACACCACATGCAATTCCACAATTCCGTGGCATGGAAGGAGCCTCGGAGAAAGCACGAGGACCAAGCCCAACCATCCATCAAATATGGAAGGAGCCTCGGGATGTGAACACCAAGGACCAAGCCCAACCGTTCAATTTTATCCAACTCAACCTCATTCCCATTCGTGACGATCAACACCGCACTTGTTAACTTCCACCATGCAACCCGTGGGGAGACGACACTCTAAGCATTGGACTATCCATTCCCTTCCATCAATCCATTATACATCCTGGCCGTAGTTCTAATCATTTACAAATCCTTCCAAATGAATTCAACATTTTATAGACAATGCGCATAATGGAGATCTACCAAATATAACAAGCCTTTCAGTCACTTAGGCTTGATTCACATCTCAGCATAGGGATTCAAGTCCGCAAACATCAATCTTCACACTACCTCGGTGATTAACACAAAAGAATTCACCCAACCTCGTGATGAATTGCAATATCTATTCCATCGAATCCAAGTTCATTTTATAATCACCTAGAATTGTATGTAATCTGGTCAGCCACTTTGACTGAGGATTCCTGTGGCTACATGTATCGCACGAAAACGTGCCACCACTCGTTGGAAAGGTAATTTCAAGGGCTACAACTTTCATGTTTAGTCGAAGGCCCAGATATGGTCATATCATACCAGAAATGCAACTCGAAGTCTGCTGCGTACAGGATACAGAATTCCTGGGCATTAACTTCCAACCGCAGCAGATTCAAACAGACTTTCCCGTGGCTACAGGTATCGCATGGAATCGTGCAACCACTCGTTGGAAAGGTAATTTCAAGGGATACAACTTTCGTGTTTAGTCAAAAGCCCAGATCCGCCCCCTTCTTGCTTTAAAATAGCCAAGAAGGTCGCTGCATGCAGAATACAGATTCTGCACGCATCTTGAAGCGAAGTGAACAACATCCGTTCATCTTCCTCCTCAAGCGATTTTTCCCCAAATCGCAGCCAGAAGTTCCTCCACCCTTATTCTCCCTCTTGAGGCCATTTCCTCTTCACGTGGCGACCCCTATCATCACTTTGAAGCGAGGGGAGGTTGAAGACGACTAAGCTTTAGAGCACAAGCTCTAGTATGGCCTTCCTAGAAAGCTTCATCTCACAAATCAAGACTCGTTTGAGTCGATGTCTCGCCTAAGAATAACTATAGATCTAGCACCAAGGGAGAGGGGAGGAAACTCACATTATTTCCGACATTTCCTCCGTTGCCGGCCATGGATCGCGTTATTCTTCGTGGCGGCATCCTTGGCTTCATTAGCAGTGTTCTTCCACAGAAACGGCGGAGCTTTTCCTACAGAATCCGGCTCCGGCGACCCCCGATATCTCCTCTTCCGCTCCGTTGGTTTGCACGGTGACGGCTTGACAAGAACAATCGGGTGCGATGACTAGGGTTTGGTTTACTCCCTTTTTATATTACATATTAGGCTAAATCCCTTCCGCCACGTGTCACTCTCTAATTGGACCGCCCAAATTAGGTTTCAATTGAAGTGACCGGTCCAAGGATCATTCAGCACGAATCCCGAAGTCCGGTTCAGTCTGCCTGTACAAGCCGGCGAATCTGCCTGGGCGAAGAAAACGCCTAAGTAAAATTCGGCGAAAATCAGTCGCCATTCTCGCCGATCGGCGAGAATCGTCAGGTCATTCTCGACGATCGGTGAGAACCGTCAGGTCATTCTCGATGAATTCGTCGGGAATCAACAATGATTCCCGACGATTTTCCCTTAGCCTTTTCACCCGACATCCTGCGTTGATTGCGTTGAGTATTCTCAGCGATACTCGACGATCGGTGGGTATAACAGGGGATTCTCGACGATCGGCGAGAATCGCCGAGCATTCTCGCCGAATTTCCCTTAGTCTACTTGCAGCTTTGTGTCCGGCATGTATCGACCACCGATACCCGTCGAATCGGCGAGAATCAGTCCTCCATTCTCGACGATCGACGAGCATCAACCTCCATTCTCGACGACTTTTACTTAGCCGTGTTCCCTCATCTCGGCTACTGGTTGGGGTAACCTTGAACCCAACCCTACAATTATTCTATGCACTTGACACCTCGCGTCGGTGCACCCCAAGCCTGAGTTGAGTCTCTTGACTCAGAACACGTGCGTGGGGCCTAGCGCGAATTGGGACGTTACAAAAGGTGTGTGAGAGTAGAAGTCGACTATGTTCTTGATCTCTTGAACTTTTGCTCCCTGAGTGTCGAGACCTATAATTCATTTAGTCGACACATCCTTTCTCAATTTATTTCAACTCCAATGGCTTCGAAGAATAATGACAACATTTTCGAAGGGTATAAACTCGTGCGCCATGGATTCAACTCAACGTAAGAAGAAATTAGGAATGTTATTGACCTAATCCATGAAGCTGAAATAGAATATCTACTCTTAAAACTGGCAGATATCTGGAAACATGAAGTTTCTGAGTTCTTCTCTAATGCTAAACTAGATTCAAACTGAGAAAAGATCAAGTCTAAAGTAATTGGAGCAAAAGTGAAAATCACAATCAGAAAATTGGCCAAGGTTTTTTTAATCCAAGAATCGATCAGGAAGATTAAAAAGACACCACCAGGACTGCTAAAGCAATGGTGTGGTGTGGATTGGCTCCAACCACTAAGATTGGAAGTACCTTAAATAGGAAGGGTATGAATACCCAAGGCAAATTCCTGTTTGAAATAGTAGCAAAAGTGCTGCTTTGCAAGACAGGAGCACAAGACAGAATTTCTGCTTCAATGTTTGAACTTATGACAAAATTTATATTCAAAGTCAAGACAAACTGGAGCAAGATTGTTTTTGACAGGATAACATAGAGTACTAAGAAGCCCAACATGGGAAGAATTATAAGTCTCTACCTAGTGCAAGTCATTCATGACTGTCTTAATCTTAAGTCTGGATAAAGATAAACCACATGAGGAAGATGGACTTGAGGATTTTAGAAAGATGGGACAGAGTTTTGATAAGGGAGACACCTATAGTTGAGAAGAAGAAGGAGAAGAAGAATATAATAGTAGCAGAGGAATTAGATTCTTCCAAGAATTCTAAAGCACAAGATAGTTCCAGCTCAAATTAAAATTATGGTGGAGAACAAGAGAATTCTCTAAGACCCTCTCCTGGTATTAGGGATCAGATGTAGTGGGAGACAATATAAGAAAAGGAATACATTTAGGGGGAGAACTTGAATGATCTGCTATAAATAGAAATGGACACAGTAGATATAATAATAATGGAAGTTGTACAAGAGCTGGAATAAACAATGGTTCCTAAAATAGAAAGGCCTGAAAAAGATATTGAAGATACACTTTACAAGTCCATTGAAGAGAAAATTATTCTGAATACTGATTTAGATGTCTTGGGGGAGATAACTACTACTCCAGAGGACCCTGTTCCTGATAACTACTACTCTAGAGGACCATATTCCTGATACTGATTTAGTATTCTAGTGAATACTTTATACTAGACGATACCAATTACAATGGTTGAGGGGGAGATTGAAGATCATCCCCCAACCACTAAAACACCTAAAGAGCCAACATCTGTTGAGGTGGTTTGTTCTTCTGAATCAGAAGAGGAAGAAGCCTGTCAACTAAAGAAAAAAATTATCTGAACTTTAAAAGAGATGTAAAAGTTATAAGAAGATTATTCAGTCTAACACAACACCAGCTCTTGTTGTGGATTAAAGCTCAATTATTGTTCAACTATAGATTACGCTAGATCAACAAAGGAGTCAACTTGAGAAGTATGTAGATGAAAGCAACAAGGAGTTACGGTTTCAGCTAGCTTTGGACAAAAAATCTAAAAGATTTGAAGTAAATCTACTAAAAAGGATACGACAGATTTCTTTGAAAGGGGAGCAAATACTGTGATTTACATTGCTAAATACCAGCAAGAATCACAAAAAGTGGAGAATGACATAGCTATAAAACAAGGCTATGTCATGGAAAATCAAACAAGAATGAATGAGAACATGATAATTATGCATGATACTACATTGGCAGAATCAAAGAAACAAACTACTGATCTAAAAATCAAGATAACTTCTGCCATAAAGGCCATGGAAACTCAGCTGAAAACTCATTCAGCCTCGTTGATTAAGGATATCAAGGCTTCTGACAAGGATTTGGATGACCATTTACTGAAAGTCAAAATTCTTTATCCTCGGGACTCCATTATCTAGATGGTCAAGTGAGATTTCACAAAAATGATTTGAGGGATCATATGGAAAGAGAAGTCATAAAAGGGAGAAGGTAATGATAAAGGCTATCTCTTAGCATGCTACTTGGATTTCAAATAGCATCAGAGACACTCTTGGACATCCTACCCAACGGTATGATGGAGACAAAACTATTGAGTCTGGCTGCCAACCAACTCACTTTGAGGCCATTCAAAATCATGGCCAATTCATGTACAGACCAGCATATTTTGAGGACATCCAAACTGCTTTCAAATCCATGTATAGTTCTCCAGGTCAAATTTAGAATATAATATATGAGGAGGTTGAAATGACTGATTCTGCTATATTAAAAGAAAAGGAAGCTCAATTGTCAAATAAAAGGTTCAGGGAACAAGCAGAAGCTAGGACAGATTTTGAATAATTGATTCCACCTTCAAGATCTATTATACTCACAACATGGAAAGGTGTCAATACTAATACAGCAGATAGGGTAAAATGGTATATAGAGCAAGAGTGGGCTAAGCACTTAAAGTAGTAGGAGGTCATCCAAAAATTTAGAAAAGATCTGAAGGCAGGGAAGATCCTAGCAAATTCATTTGAGCCCAACAAATAATTCCCCAAGCCATATCACTATTTTGAAAGGCCAAGGCTTAAGGAGGAAAAGATCTCTAAAGCCAAGAATTATAGAGGCAAAAAGATAGCTGATGACATTGTGCCTGAAGTTAAAGCCAAGATACAATATGAAAAAGGGATTGTCATTAGAGAGCCAGATCATTCCTAGAATATTCATGAACTTTTGTAATTTTGTTTTTTAAGAACTTTGTAACAAACTGAAAAAAGTAAACTGATAAAAAATTGAATGAAAAGTCTGTTTAAACTTGGTTATATTAGTGTGTTCATTCCTATGTTCTTCATATTTTTGTACATCATTTTTTATATATATCTTTATCATCATATTTTGGTATTATTATGTATATCATTGAATTGGGGTTATTACTTCTCCAAATGGTGGGAGATTGTAAGGTACATTGGGAATAATGTTCCTGATTTGGAGAAGCCCTTTCAACTCAATGATATAGACAAATTTATATTTGATGTATGTTAACTTTACTTGGGCAGTGTCTATGATTGAAGAAAAATAAACTAAGTACAAAAGTGTCGAGAAACTAGACATGTGTCGACACCTTTGTAAAAGCAGTGTTGAGACAAGGAATTAAGTTGTGTCGACACTCAGGACTAGTGTTGACACCCTTATTCAAGTAGTGCTGAGATAGGAAGCAAGCTGTGTCGACACCCAAGACTTGGGTCGAAACTGTCAGTCAAGAAGCAAGCTATGTCCACACTCAGGACTAGTGTCGACTCATTTTACACAAGTTATGTCGAGATTGGATGTAAGCTGTGTCGACACTCAGTACTAGTGTCAACTTTAACACCCAAAAAAGGAGTAGTAAGTAACAGGCTAAAATGTCGAACAGGTCAAACGAAGTTCGACAAACGTTCTATTCAACATTTATCGAACCACTTTAGACGTTTTCGTTGAACTCCGTTGGACGTTCGTCGAACTCTTTTCGACGTTTTAGCCTGTTACTTCCTACTCTTTTTTGGTGTGTTACATCAACAAATTTTACACAAGTTATGTCAAGACTGGAAGCAAGCTGTATCGACACTTAAAACTAGTGTCGACACATTTTACACAAGTTATGTCGAGACTGGAAGCAAGCTATGACGACACTAGGGATTGGGTCAACATTTTACACATGTTGTCGTAAGAAAAGAAGTGGGAAGTGTCGACACACCCTATTGTTGTCGACATCCCTATAAGTTAAATGTCTACAGAATCTAAGTACAGAAGTGTCAACACCTCCAGGAAGAAGCTCACAGATAGAAATTATTCTAAGTCCAAAATTCAAAGCCTGAAGTTCTTAAAATTGTCAGAACTGTAAGATTTCAGTGGATTAACCGGGTTAGCCGGTCACTCTTGCAAAATCCTATATAAAAAGACCGACACCACAGAAATAGAGTGAAATTTTTTATTCTTCTTATCTAAGTCTGTCAGAACAATTCAGTAGAATTCTGAAGGTGGAGAGGAGGCAGATCGTTGATCAACTTCAATCTTCTCCAGCCAAGTTCAACCCTACATTCTCTTTCAAGAAGCATTGAAAAAGCTAAGAAGGGTTGGACCATTTTCTTCACAGCTAAGATTAAGGAAGAAGATTTAAAATCAAGATCTGATCAAGAAGAAGTCATCAGTCTCTTTTTTCCTGGGTAACACTTCAAAACTCAAATTCTTTTTTTCATATTACTTTTGTAAGGTGTATCAGTAGATCTAAGTTGTAGGAGATTGATTTCTCTGAGTTGTAAGACTAGATTATAAAGGTTGAGGTAGGGATGTGATCCTAAGGTTGGAGAAGGGGGTATTTCTCTGTGTCTTAGGAACTAGAAGGTTCTGAGGTATGATGGCATGGGTTTGCCATAGGAGTCGGAGTGGAGGATTACTCTGAGGTATGGTACTTGAAGTGGAACCTGACTTGTAAGATCTTGAGGATCTTAGGTAGGCATTGCTTTTTTTGAGTTATAGGAGCCAGCTAGGATCTAAGGTGTAAGATCTGAGGATCTGAGGAAAAGTATGAAGAAGTTTGGCCGAATCTAATTCATTTCTAGATAGGTGAAGGGGGAAAGTGGTTGTACCCATAAATTGGAGAACCACTATACAACTACTGTGTGTTGTGCTGTGTTTTGTACTGTGATTATTAAAAGTATCTTTGTGTTTTGATTGTTAAAATTAAGTTTATGCTATATTTGGTAGATCAACAGTGTTCTTGAATATTGTGGCTGTGTTAATAAACAGACTAGGAAAATTCTATAATCTAAAAGGAGCCAAGATTTAAATTGGACCTATTCACCCCCTGCTAGATCACTCTCAATCCTAAACAAACACTTTATAGATTCTTAGAGGTATTTATATCTCATGCATATGAACTTGTTTGGTCTTATGCTAATTCATAGTCTAGGTAGGAATGTCTACACACTTATGATAGTTGATGACTATTCTACATTTACTTGGGTATTCTTTCTAATGAAAATGTCTGAAACCCTTCACAATTTTGTGACCTTTATTAGGCAAGTTCAGAATGAAAAAGGATAGTTCTGTGGTCAAAATTAGAATTGACCATGGTACTGAATTTTAGTCTGAAGGGATGACAAAGTTCTGTTTAGAGCAAGGTATTTTTCAGGAGTTTTCTTCTTCTAGAACACCTCAACAAAGTGGGATTGCTGAGAGGAAGAACATGACTCTCATAGAGGCTGGCAGGACATTGCTCAGTTACACTTCTCTCCCAGAATATTTTTGGGCTGAGGTAGTAAACATGATGGCGATGTTGTTGATGCGGCCATTGATCGCTGACATAGGGAATTTGTTAATTGGGAAAATGCGCGTCATGATTCCACGTCAGCCGGGGATAACTACGGACGCTCAGGAAAAACCCCTACTTAACACGTAAAGAATGATCTTTAAGTATTTAGAGAAACAATCCAGTTTAAGTTAAGCAGTTAGTCGTATCCCTCAGCTTAGTTGTTTTTTTAGCCCACGAGGAAAATAGTTATACGCTGCGGAAAATACTTCTTTTATGAGATTAAACATCCTACATGAGAGTAAACGCCCACCAGGGAACAACTCATTGTATGCAAGACTCTAGGTTTATAATAGTATTAAAAATAGATTTTACGGTCACTAAATATAATGAGTTAGAATTTTAAAAATGCAATAAATGAAGTAATAATATTAGTTTTTATACTTGAAAATACCTAACATGCATTTCTAGCAAAAAACATCCCAGAGAGAATGTAATCTAATTCATCACAAAGAAACTTCTAGTAGCTTGCAAAGTATCAAAAATCAACTATCTTGCTGGCGTCAACAATCTGACACGAACCCACATAAAACAAAAGTATGTCTGAACCAGGTAAGGTAAACGAAAACAACAAACTTCCTCGCAACGGCGAGGTGAAAACCACAGCCAACACTGCAACTAAGGAACTCCAAACCAGCTCCACTACCTACTAAAGCTCCGAAACTGAGGAATTCCAAAGATAGAACACCTCAATAATAGGGTACAAGCGGTGGCAGAAAAAGAAAGCCAAAAATAAACAAAGGTCAAAAAGGGGTACCAACCCAAGACCTAAAGTGCTGAAGTAAAGTACCAGGTAAAGTACCAAAATTAGAAAAGAGCACTTACGTGAACTGTCATGTACAAAAAATTACACCAGATGAACAAAAAAGGTGGAGAGTATGATTAAATCCTAAGAAAGAATTCTCAAAACTATATTAGCCACATGTGGTCAACTCTACCCAAAAACACATGAGAGGTGGTCACTCATCTAGACACACCCTCTTAGATATAATATCTGTCTAACTGTAGGGGAGACTCATACACTCCACCATTCACCGTAGATGCCCAAACACCCGGTAGAGTTCCACTGGAGCTAAAAAATAGAACAACTATTGCGGCGGTTGTTTCGTCCACTAACACCCGCAACAAACAAATATAAATTTCAAGACTTGGCACATCGGATTCTACTAAACATTTCTAGACTTAAGAAGCGGTTAATCAACCTTTAGGAAGGATTTATAATCCTAGATAAACTCTAACATTTCCTACATAATAGTTAGGTGCGATTAAAGACAACAATTTGTCATATTATTTAAATCACAAACAACGTTAAAATGTTGAATTGCCATAACCAGAACTTAATAATACAAGTAGATTTCAAAAGGAAGATTAAACATATCTACAAATCAGAATGACAAAAGTGTAGAAAGATTAAAGAAAAAGATATTTACAGTTATCATCAAGATCTAAAAAAAGAGGGAGGGAAAACCACCACTTGCCTTGTTTTTGCCGGAGAAGACCTCCAAATCGTACCTCGGCGTAGATCGGGGCTAAGGAAGATGGGGGAAGTCGAAATCTGAACAAAAATGGCTGAAATATAGGTTAGGACCAAAAATACTAACGAGAAAAAAACAAGAAATAAGGAAAACTTTACCACGATGATGTAGCTCTCGCTGAGAGCTTTCAGGATCTATGTTCGGTTACAAAATTTCGAGCACCGGACCACCTTCATCGGCCACCGGAAGAATCACGGAAGAACCTTCTCTCTCTCGCTCACGCCGCTCTGGTTTGGGAGATGAACGGTATTTCGGTCTTAATTAAGGAGGATAAAGAAGTATGTATATTTATATATAATGCATGTATTATTAAAATAATCATACCTAAGAGAACGAACCGGGGTCGGATGAACCGGATTTTCCGAGACGAAGGTAAGGATTTATCGAGAAAAACAAGACATTTCTCGAGAACAAAGTAAAGCTTTCTCGAGAACAAGACGAGGCTTTCTCGGGAATAAAGGCAGATCTCGAGTACTAGAGGCTTCTCGAGAAATGAAGGAGACTTCTTGGGAACAAGAAGACATTTCTCGAGAACAATATAAAACTTTCTCGAGAACAAGACGAGGCCTTCTCGAGAACAAGGGCAGATCTCGATTACTAGAAGAGACTTCTAGAGAAATGAAGACAGCACATCCCGAGAATCAAAGATGGATTTCTCGAGAATAAGGATGAATTTGTCGAGAACTAAACTTCATTTCCCCAGAATAACAAGGTACTTCTCGAGAATAATACAAGGCTGTCTCGAGAACAAGGAGATGCTTCTCGAGATAGGGTCAAGATTTCTCGAGAACAAGGAAGGGCCATCTCGAGAAAAATTAGGTCATTAACAGAGTATCAGCTTTTTCTAATTTTATAACAATCAGTCAACAATACGGACTAAACGCCCTCTGATTTGGATGAAAAGTTGCACCGTAGAAGGAAGCCAACGCTACAAATCTAACAGCGTAGACAAAAACACTAGAATCTGACGCACCATTCTTAAGACACTAACATCAAATGCTTACACAAGCAAAAATCTACACAAAGATCCAAAAACTCACCGAGACTCAAAAATGCTCGGATCGCAATAAAACTGGACAAGTCCAAAACCTCAAAACTTCATCATTTCAATCAAGAAAATAATTCAATACAAACAAATTCCCAAAATCTAGTCAAACAGACCCAACGGACGCGAAAACGCACTGACGGTGCAGCGCCATCAACATGACATTAAAAGTAATGCTCTGACGTCATAAATATGACGATACCAAATCAAATAATATAATTAGAAAAATCGGGGGCGTTACAGTCACTCCCCCTAAAAAGAAGTTTCGTCCCAAAACTTAACACAAATTTAATACCAAACCAAAATGAGAAATTCAAACACATCCAAAGGCATGGAGACATAAAAGAAACTAAGAGAAGAGATGCAGATGAGATTCTCTCATTGCCGACTCCATTTCCCACATCGCGCTCTCGACGTCTTGATTTCTCCAAAGAACCTTAACCATAGGAATGGTCTTCCTCCGCAACACTCCATCTAGAGATTCCAAAACACGGACAGGCTATTCCACATACGAAAGGTTGGGCTGAATCTGGTGCACCGAGTCAAGGACTTGACGATCATTATGAACACACTTCCGCAATTGGCTCACATGGAACACATCATGGACACCAGGGAAGGTAGTAGGTAAATCCAGTCTATAAGCTTACAATCTGATGCGCTCAAGAATCTTAAAAGATCCCACATACCGGGGGTCAAACTTGTGGTTCCTTCCAAACATTTTAACACCTTACATCGGAGAGACTTTCAGAAAAACCATGTCCCCAATGTCGAACTCCAGATCGACCCTTAGGCGATTTGCGTTCTTTTCATAAATCTCTTGTGGTATACGGAGCTTTTCTCGAATATGAGTTACAGTACAATTCATCTATTCAAGGGTTTCCGGACCAAGCATCGGTCTCTAACCAACTTCAACCCAAAACAAAGGTATCCTACAATGCCTTCCGTACAAGGCCTCAAATGGGTCCATCTGCAGACTCGCTTGATAAATATTATTATAATAAAATTCCATGAGTCTGAGGCGGTCATCCCAAGCACCACCAAACAATTTCCTTCAAATATTTATACATTTTGGTGGAACGAGGATGGTAGGCAACATTGGAACCATGAGCTTCATTACAAATCTTAGCCCGAATGTCACCAAAAGTGGGGATACAAAATCTACCTGATATTTCAGAGTATCTAACTTGTCCAAAGAAAAATCAGGTAGCTCTCCCTTCTCAGTTCATTTCTAGAGATGCAAAAAATCATTGTCATCTTTCTGGTGTACTCTGATAAGAGAAATCCAAGAGGGCTCTTCTGTTTCTAAACTATCGGGCACAGTACTAATCCCAACTTCAATGTCCATCAACAAGAATTCTTCCACCAGGCACAGGAAAGATAGATTGAATATTTTGGCGGTCTTCCTACTCAAAGCATCGACTACTACGTAAGCTTTTCATGGATGATAAAGAATATCCACATCATAATCGGCCACATAGTCTAACCACCTACGCTGGCTCAGATTCAACGTCTTCTGAGTGAAGACGTACTTCAAACTCTTATGGTCTGTATAGATCTTGCACAACACGCCATACAATAAATGTCTCCAAAGCTTCAGCGCATAAATTACAGCAGCAAACTCCAAATCATGCGTAAGATAGTTTCTTTCATGAATATTTAATTTCCTTGATCTGTACGCGATCACCTTTCCTTCTTGCATCAAAACACAACCAAGTCCAATGTGTGATGCATTCTCATACACAACATACTCGACTCCTTCAATAGGAAAGGTTAACACTGGAGAAGTACACAATCTCTTCTTCAATTCTTGGAAAGCTTCTTCACACTTATCACTCCAAATGAACGCGGTGTTATTCTGTGTAAGTCTAGTTAGAGGAGAAGAAATCATAAAGAACCCTTCCACAAATCTTCTATAATATCCAGCTAGACTTAAGAATCTCTTAATCTCCTTAGGTGTAGAAGGTCTATTCCATTTCATCACAGCATAAATCTTGGTCGGGTCTACGGAAATACCATCCTTGCCCACAATATTTACCAGAAAGGAAACCTAGGGTAACTAGAATTCACACTTACTCAGCTTGGCATAGAGTTTGTGCTCCCTCAGGGTTGACAAAACTAAGAGCAAGTGTTGAGCAAGCTCCTCAACACTATGGGAATATATGAGGACGTCATCTATGAACGCGACCACGAAGTGATCCAAGAAATCCTTGAACACTCTATTCATTAAGTCCATGAAAGTAGAGGGGGCATTTATCAAACTAAAGGACATCACCAAGAACTAAAAATGCACGTGCCAGGAACAAAAAGTCGCCCGTGGTATATCGTCCTCACGAACCCTCAACTGGTGGTAGCCTGATCGAAGGTCAATCTTTGATAACACAGCCCATCCCCACAACTGATCAAATAGATTATCAATCCGAGGCAACAGATATCTGTTCTTGATGGTAACTTTATTTAACTCTTGATAATCTATGTAGAGCCTCATGGAACTGTCTTTATTCGTTACGAACAAAACAGGTGCACCCTGATGAGTCCCTATTTTATATCTTATTTTGGACTCATCTAGGCCTTTTTCATCATCTTTGCACTATCTTTTAGCGCCATTAGTACTCTTTTTGGTTAGCTACGGCATTCCACGCTATGTGCACCTTTTTAGCCCATCTCTGTGATGTGTGCATTTTCATTCTTGTCATGATTATTATTGTTTGCTGTGTCTGCCGCGATCGATGTCCCGTGCAGTTTTCCTGCAGGTTCTGGCATCGTGTGGGCGTCCGGGATAGGCATTTCACTGTTTTTGGCAAAGGAGCTAGTGGTCGTGCGTTTTTACCCACGCACGACCATCGACCTCCTGGCGCACGATCACCAATCGTGCGCAGCCCGGACTCATTTCTTAAATCCCTGTCTTGAACATTCCGCACGATCACTTGCCATACCGCGCACGACCACTGTTCGTGCGGCGTTGACCGTGCGCAGGCATATCCCATTTTACGAAAGTTCTGTCTGGCCATCCGCACGATCATCAGCATTGCCTCGCACGATCACTGATCGTGCTCTGCTGATCGTGCGCGACCATTTATTTTCTGATGCAGGTCTTCAGGTTGCTCGCGCACGGGCGCTGACCTTGGTAGCGCACGACAACTGGTCGTGCGCCCGTGGTCATGCGCCCTATTTATTCTGCAAGCTATAAAAAGCGCAGTTCCGCGAATTAGGGCAAGCGGATTATTACGGACCCTATGCCAGTCCGCCGTTTCGCCCTCCAGCATCTTCCTTCGCCTCCACCTTCATCCCCACCATCAGGAGGACTTTCTCCGGCTATTCTAAAGCATTCCGCCTTCTCCGGTGACCCTCCCGGCCATCGAAGCATTCTTCTCTGAGCTCTCCACCAAGGAAGAAGACGAAGCATACCTAGAGAACGGAATTACAGGCCCTCGAGGTGACAGCTCGGTGGTACCGGAAGCCCTCCTCGGACTGCGCTTGGAAGCGGATTGACAACCCGCACCTCCGGCCAACAACCGCGGTGGATCTTCGATCTCGCGGTTTTGCATTCTCTCTCTCTCCTTGTTGTATGGATTGTATATGCATGTAATGAACATAAATTTCTGATGTTAAATTGGATCTTTTGTGCTTCTTCATGTTTGTGAGAATTATCATTTTATGCGCCTCGCTCCATCTCACTCCACTCCACACATTCGTTGCACTCAATTCCACTCCGCGCTAATCACCTCACTCGCTAGACTTCCGTCCACTCGCCAACCGAAGTACGGCATCGCGGCCGCTACATCCATCTCGCCTTGAGAAGCGGTGATTGCGACCCGCATAGTTTACATTAGTGTAATTGGTCGTAAGACCACCAACCAAAGCCCCCCTTCTTTTGCTTATTTCAATTAACTCTCATAACAATAGTTTTGGAGTCTAAATCGTTCGACGCCAATTGCATTCCTCAAGAGACCGACATCCGGGGATTTATTCCCAACTTTATTACTTGTGCGACCGGTACGCTTGCCGTATTTTATGCGCATCAAGTTTTTGGCGCCGTTGCCGGGGAATGCAACTGTGGAACGACTGAGGATTTCTGAAAATATTGGTATTCGAGTTAATTTGTTTTGTTCTGTTTCATTTCCTTTCTCTTTTGTTGTAGTTCATTGTTGGAATTGTAAGTTTTGCGCGATGAATCTTTGCAAAGTAGCTGCTTCGGTTTGACTTTGATATTTCCGCAATGTGCCAATTTTAATATTCGTTGCCCTCATTGTGGAGATATCTCGCATGCAAGTGATCGATGTCCCCAGAAGTATAGTTCCCAGGAAATTCACGACTCTACATTTCGTAGACATAAGCCGGTCATCCACCGACCAGCGGAGCCATTACCGCATTACTTTTTCTTGGCTTCAGCAAACGCTTCACCACGGAAGCCGGCTAAGCAGTGCATCTTTTGTCGAAGCTGGGATCATGCATTGAAGGACTGCACTGCTTATTTAGCTGAATTGGAAGTGGATAATGAGCCGGACTTCCGGATTATTCCCACTTCCACCGTGAGCAGCACCCCTTAAGCCTCGGGATATGCATCGATGCCATCTCCATGTTTTGGAGAAAGCACTTCCGGTACATGCCCCGATGCTTGTGTCGATCCCCATCCCGGCATGGATACGTATACTTCTGATGAACATGCATCACCTAGCATCGAGTCCGGTTGCGAAGAGACAGTTCTTGACTTCCCGTTGAGTTCTGTACCTCCGCCTTCCGCTTTGCATAGTATTCATTCTTTTTCTGATGTTTCTGTTGAGGCTGATTCGCAGGTGGAAACTAGCACTCTCAGCTTTCTGTTAGATCCGGTCGAGGAGGACATTTCCGTGGTTGAGGTTGCTACCTTCACCCCATGTGAGGATGTCCAATGCGCGGACGAAATGGATGCTGCGCTAGGAACTTCTTGCACCATCCTGGACAGTGGTGTTCAGATTTCTGCAATTCCACCAACGGGAGATGATTCCGGGATCATTTCCAAGATTAAGGATTGTTTATGTTATTCTTTTGATTTATTTCTTGACCCCGTTCTTGTTTCCACTTCCCTGCAGGATTCCATCTTGGAACCGGTTCAACCAGTGCAAGGGCTTGTAATGCGGCCTATGTATGCTAGCAACCAGATGCAGGTGGAGTTGGAAATGAAGAACTTCACAAGTTATGTCTTGCCCATGCCTGACACTCATGACAGGTGTACTTATACAGGTAGTGGGACATTTGTTCTGTCTCCATACTGGTATCCGCTACCAACACGCGAGCAAGAACAATTGCCTGGGCATTTCCATTTCCATACGCCAATCAGTTAAGCAATGTCGAGAATTTGAATAAGTCCTGTTGGGAGACAGAAAACCCAATAGTTATCTCGGTAGCGTATTCTTTTCTTTTCTTTTAGAATTTTTGGGCAAGTTTCTTCCACTTTTCTCATCTCATCTTATATACTCTTGCCTTTTAGTCTAAAAATGATTGCGGTAGCTTTGCCTCATTTCTGTATCTCCCTAGCGCACCCTCAGCGTTATCCGAGCGATCTTGGTACAAAAATTGGCTGCCTGTAATTTTTAAGTATCGCGCACGATCAGTGATCGTGCGCGCTATTTATTTTCGCACGATCAGTGATCGTGCGGTCGGCCCAGTTTTTATAAAAAGACCGCTCGGGCTGTGCCGAGCGTGCGCCCTAATTCCCCGCTCCCGAGCTTTCGTCGTGCGTCGTTCTCTCGAGCTTCCGTCCCCCTCTTCTTCTCCGGCAAATCTCCGGGAGATTTCTTCCCTCCTCGCTCCACCGTATCTTCCTCTTGCAATGGCTTCTACCTCAAACCGCAGGGCTGTCAACGCATACCAGCGCTCCACTCCGGCTCAGGTGCTGCAGAGGATGGCGGCATTTCAGAAGGACACCCACCAGCGCCGGTTTACTGATTTGAAGAACAAACCCTTCCTCCCTCAGCGTCTTGTTGACTGGGAGGAGTTAAGGTCCATTGGCGACGGCGGTGTTCTTGCGGATTCTATCCTCCACCTCTACTCATTTGAGAAGTGGAGCCACGTTTTCGAGTGCCGCGAACCCGGATTCAAAGAGCTCACTTTAGAGTTCCTCTCCACGTTTGAGTGGGAATGCGACACTCGCGGCTATCGCCCTGTTGAATGCTCCTTCCGGATTCGGGGACGGGTCATTTCCATGACCATCCATGAGCTTGGCGTCCGAGCCGGATTCTACTCAGATGCCTCGGAACCACAAGGTTTAGGCTCCGGCTTCCATGAAGGGTCCTCCCATGGGTCTGCTTGGCGCGAAATTACCGGTTCCGACGAGGAGTATGTGGCTCGGAAGGCCAAGTCGACCAAGATCATTTCCCCTGCCTTGCGGTATCTTCAACATCTTCTTAGCCACTCACTCACGGCGCGATCACTTAGTCAGAATATGGTTGGGTGGTAGGATTTAGTTTCACTTTATAGCATGCTCCGTCGAGAACCCATCCACCTTGGTTATATGCTGGCGACATTCTTCCATCATGAGGCTACTTTTCGCCACACCGGCGCGATCGGTGGCGCTTACTACAACACTCGCATCGCCAAGAATTTGGGAGTTTGGGATAGTTTGCCGCCGATGGAGCAGGTTACCACCCCTTCTGTCATCACCCGAGCCAACATGGTCAGTTTTCATCTGCTGCGTGTTATTGGGAGGCGATCCGATCGTCGATTCGAGATTGTTATGCCAGGTGACGCCCGAGGAGCTTTGTAGGAGGACGAGGATGATGTTGCTCAAGAATCTTCCGCCATGGGTAGGCGGAGAGCTGCAGGAGGCACTCAGCCACGTCATTCTCGGCCACCATCTGCTGAGCCGGAGAGGCAGCCCGACCCTCATTTCAGTGCTGCGCAGGGTCAGAACATTCCATTTCTGAATGAGCGCCTTGCGGACATCGAGGCCTCCCAGTTGTGGGTGCAAAACTTGGTATATCAGCAGGCGTTGCGTGGTGGCCTAAGCATCCCTCCGCCGCCAGTTCGTTCCGCTCCCGCTCCCCGCCCGCCGCCATTGAGATCGATAGCAGCGACGAGGAATGAGTGCAATTCCTCCACCCCACACCTACCTCTGCATTTGTGTCTTCAGAATCTGTGTTTCTTGTTTGTCCGTTTTATTTTATTTTATTTTTGGTCGTTATTTATCTATTTTGCTGCAAAAACATTATATACAACTGCTATTACAGGTATTTGGTCCACCTTAAGGACGGTAAACAAAAGGGCTATCCGGGAGACAACCCAAGCTTGGACCCTTTGGTCCCCTCGTTTATGTTTTTTATTTTATGTTTTCTATTTTTTTTTGTACTTTCTATTGTTCGGCCTAATTCGCAGGTTCAGCTAATCTTTTGTGCGAAGTAGCAACTCCCGCGAATCATCACGCAATCTTCTGGTATGCTCCCCTCTTTGGAGCTTAGGTACTCTCTCTCGCTTCAGATTTCATCCCTTGGTTGAATGTCTATTTTACTTCCTTATGTTTTCATTCAAGTCGGGGGGGAAGAGCCGCCTGTGCACTCCACGAGCACATTTAATTTCGCATGCCAGTAGTTTTTTCTCTTCTGCTGCACACACGTTGGCACCCACATGAGCGCGCACTTGACCACGCGTGCGGCTCGAGTTGATGTATTATTTTGTGTAAACTTTAAGATGGTGGTGCTGACGTAGGATTTTGATTTAGAGTAGTTCGAAACTCGTGCAGTGCTCCTAATCGAATGCTCGCGTTGTGTAGAAATTATATAGATTTAGTTTTTCTTTATGCTTGCAATTTATATTTTTTCTGCACTCGTAAATACTGTCTGTCCTACTCAAATCTATGAATCCGGAGTAATCACTCGGTAGTGTAGGAATGTGTGTAGGTGTCGCTAGCTTTGTATTGCTCGAGTCGGGAGGACGGATCACTTTTCTCGGTGACTAAGAACTTGCCCCAGGCTACTTTCGAAGCATTGGTGCACGGTTAGTCGAGCGTGAGCGTGACGTAGGCCATCAATTCGGCCCGGTTGTGCCTTGCACCCGTCCTAACATAGCCCTCGCTAGCCCCGTTGAGCCTACCTTCCTTTTGTTTCAGCTTCACACTCAATTCACCAATGCCTCAAGCCACTCCTAGTCGCACACCCGCATCGAGCTCTAGTTCCAAGCATTTTTCTCGTTGGGTTGTTGATGTTGGAGGTGGTTTTGTGAATATTGTGGATTTGCCATCTTGTCATATTTGCTGAAACTCAAGAATTTGAAAAAGAAAGAAAAAAAAACAAAATTTATAAAAGCAAAAATTGTGAAAAAGAAAAGAAAAAGCGAAAATAAAAAGTATAAATGAAAATCTGTTTTTGAGAAATCTGTTTTGGGGTAGGCGGTGCACACACCCATGTTGTAAAAACCAGGTCTGGGGGTGTGGTGCACTCGCCTTCATTCTGCTACTAGGAAATCTATTTTTGTGCGAGCTCCGTTGGGTTGTGTGTAGCCTTCGTTTTCAGCTTTTTCATCCATACCTACGTCTACACCCAAGACCCAACTCTTCACCTAAATTCGTACGGATTTAAGCTCGAGTCGAACTAGCATCGTGGAGAAAGTGTGAACGGGCAAGCATATGGTCCCCGACATTGGTGGATTCCTTTGGAGGTGATCAAGAGCCCCGCTCTTTGTGTAACACCCCTATCCGTCGCATAGCATATAGCAGTAGGTCCGGCCGGTGCCCGACGCCATATACTACGGACAGACCGGAAGGTTACGAATATGGACAACCATTCCAACCAATTTAACAACAACGTCCTACACAACGCATTCTAACGGAAGCATTTTAAAGTTAAACAAGGAACCCATATAGGCATGAATGTCCACTAGTAATAAAATACCACAAAGGAATGACGAACATGAAAATACACAAAAGAGTTCACGGCCTTAAGGCCTTACAAAAGTGTTCTCTTAACAAGATAGCGTCTTTCATACATCGGCGCGCAGGCCGGCCATACATGAATATGAAAAAGCTAATAACTAAGCCTTCGAGGGCTGGCGCTGCAACTTGGGCTTTAGCCCGCTATTTGCCGCTTGGCTCCGCAGCAGCACCTGTAGAAAGCAATCCACCCAAGAGGTGGCAATACAAAAGGGCAACGGTCAGCAAAGCTGACCAAATTATAACGACCCCGTCCCGTTTCTCGGGACGGCGGTGCTCCTTCCCTGCATATAAAACTACCATAGCAATTCTATAAAGTATTCTATTCGCCACAAGTGTCGGCACGCACGGCCTCACACTCCGTGCTCTCAGGGCACTAACCGGTGAACCCGGTCCGGACCCAGTCCGACACCGCGATTCCACCACCATCCCTCGGATGGCAACTCTCGTGAGCATTTAGCCCTTTCAGCCAAAGCCTAGGCCCATTTCCAGCCTCCCGGGAAGTCCCATGTACTTTAGGTCGCTTCTACCGAGACCACTTGGAATGGGTAGAGTTCCACCCGCCCGTTGCTCACTTCACCACGGCCATTTAGCCATCGGTGCGGGCCAAGTTTCTCCTCATTCCCACAATCGATCAAAACACGCACATAACCCCGTTATGTACCGATTTGCCCTCCAAGGCAACATCGTGGCGGCAATGCGATTCCGCCCAAGCTTTCCGGGTGCGCCTCGAGGTTAACCCCCAAGGATCCCTATATGCAATCTACCGCGTAGAAATTTCGGAAAACTAAAAATCATCGGCGCGGAGTCTTCTCCGGCCATGCAATGCAAACATCAACGATCCGGGTTAAACCCGAATAGGCTTCACACACAATGCCTACGCCCGTACTCCGATTCCGGGCTCTAACAACGGGGACTTTACATATCTACCCGAAGGGATTCCGCGCCTCAACGCTCACTCGCGAGAGGGGGATTTCCCCATGCATAGAAAGAAGGGCGACTACACATGCCCTATGAAGAGGATCGTTACCCTCGTAGATTTCCGCGTGCCCGCCATGAAGATGTAGACGGATGGAAAGCTTCGCCTCGCCCTTGCCTTCGAGGATCCGGACTCGGATCGCGAGTCGGTGCTCTGGTGCTCCGCCGGCGGCCGGAACTTTGCTCCTCCTCCGCTTGGCTCTCACCTCTCTCTAAGAGTTTAGAAAGAGAAAGGTAGGGTTGAAATGAGGGAATTCAGCCCCAAACTCAACCCTAATACCCCCTTGGTTAACCCACAGCCATTAGATCCAACATACAAGATCCGGACGGCCCGGATTCAACCCAAAATATCAGTTACGCCGATCGTCACGGGTCCTGACACGGCCGTGTGCCACGGGCCGTGTTACCTGGAGCTTCAGGAACGATCGTCGGACTTCATGAACACGGCTTCGAACACGGCCGTGTTCGAGGCCGTGTGCCCCACACACGGCTTGAGACACGGCCGTGTGTCTCAGGCCGTGTCCTTCTCTGACTCGAGACTGCACAAAACCAAAATAGACCACTGAACACGGGTAGGCACACGGCCGTGTGCCTGGCCGTGTGCCCCTGTTCAGACCTCCAAAAGTGCTGTTTGATCGCCCCGCGATCATCTCCGAGGTTGGGGTCTTACAACTCCCTCCCCCTTAAGAGAATTTCGTCCCGAAATTAAGAACAGAGACTACACAAAAAAAATAAACATAACGAGTACCTGAGGGGAACAACTCGGGGTACTCCTCGCGCATTGTCTGCTCTCGCTCCCAAGAGAGCTCCTCGCATCCGCAGTTATCCCAACGGACCTTCACCATTCTGATTTCCTTGTTCCGAAGCCGCTTGACTTCGAAATCCTCAATAATTATGGGCTTGACTTTCGTTGTCAATCCTTCCTCAACCGGTACTTGGTCGGCCGCTAACACCTGCGAAGGCTCTTGCACTGCCTTCCGCAAAACCGAGATGTGGAATACATCATGCAAAGCACTTAACTCTGCTGATAACCTCAACCTATAAGCTGCTTCTCCGATCCGCTCCAGAATCTCAAATGGCCCAAGGTATCTCGGACTCAACTTTTTCAAGCGTCGAATCCGTGAGACACCCTTGAACGGCTTGATCTTCAAGTACACCCAATCGCCAACACTGAATTCCACGTTCCTATGCTTGGCATTATAAAACTTGGCTTGCCTATCCTGGGCAATCCGCAACCGCTCCCGTATAGTATGCACTAAAGAAGTGGCATCTTCAATGTCTTGACGCTGATAAAGCTTGGACTCACCCGTTTCTAACCATGACAACGGCGTGCGACATTTTCTTCCGTAAAGAGCTTCGAACGGCGCCATCCGAATGCTTGCTTGATAACTATTGTTATAAGCAAATTCGACCAAGTATAGGTGGTCCTCCCACCTCTTTCCGAAGTCCAACGTACACATGCGGAGCATATCTTCCAAGGTTCTGTTGACTCTCTCGGTCTGGCCATCCGTCTGCGGATGAAACGCGGTGCTAAACTTCAGTTTGGAGCCCAACATTTGATGCACTAGCCTCCAGTCATTGGACGTGAAATGCCCATCGCGATCACTCACAATACTGCGGGGCACCCCGTGCAAGCGCACAATGCTATCCACATACAGCTTTGCCAACTTCTCTACTGGATCATCCTTCCTCATTGGTAAGAAATGCGACACTTTCGTCAATCTGTCAACGATCACCCAAATGGCGTCGTTTCCCTTCTGCGATCTTGGCAATCCATGCACAAAATCCATGGATAAGTCGTCGAATTTCCACTCCGGTATAGGCAAGGACTTCAGAAATCCGCCCGGCTTTTGGCACTCCGCCTTCACCAAGGCGCACGCTTGACATTTGGCCACATACAATGCCACATCTTTCTTAAGTCCCGGCCACCAAAACAACTTTTTAAGATCACGATACATCTTCGTGCTCCAAGGGTGGATTTAGTACTTGGTATGATGAGCCTCGTACATCAACTCCGCCCGGAGGTTGCCCCCACTTGGGGCGCACAAACGATGATCCTTCCTTAATAACCCATCTTCTACCGAGAACTGGGAATTTGACCCATCCAGAGCGGCCTCCAAAAGCTCCTTCATGGAGTCATCCAACTCCAATGCCTTCCGAACCCGGTCAGCCAGGTCATACTGCACCTCTGTCCAGTTTAACATTGCCTTGGCGCTCGACTGCTTGTCAACGCAACAGATCTCAAGCTTCTCCAACTCCCGTACTAGCCGCTCATCATGCACCGACAACCAGTTGGCTTGGGCGGGAGCCCTGCGGCTCAGCGCATCCGCAACTGCGTTGCCCTTCCCGGGTACATAATGTATCTTGAAAGTGTAGTCCCCCAGGAACTCCATCCACCTCCTCTGCCTCATATTGAGATCCTTTTGATCCAACAAGTATTTTAGGCTCTTGTGATCGGTGTATATGTCGACCCTTACTCCGTATAGGTAGTGCCTCCACAACTTGAGTGCAAATATCACGGCCGCCAACTCCAAGTCGTGCACCGGATAATTTCTTTCATGCACCTTCAGCTGACGCGATCCATACGCTATCACGCTACCATGCTGCAACAACACGCAGCCCAAACCACTACCCGAAGCGTCGCTATACACCTCAAAGCCCTCGGTTCCACTCGGCGAACTGAGCACTGGCGCCGTGGTCAACCGTCTCTTTAGCTCCTCGAAAGCCTGCATGCACTCCTGCGTCCACAAAAATCTCTGATCCTTCCTGGTCAACTTTGTGAGAGGTAACGCTATACGCGAGAAGTTCTCTACGAAGCGCTTGTAATAGCCGGCAAGCCCAAGGAAACTACGGACTTCCGCTACCGAAGACAACACAGGCCACTCCCGTATCGCAACCATCTTTGCCGGATCCACCGCTATACCTTCTCCACTAACAATATGACCAAGGAATGCTACTGAGGGTAGCCAGAACTCGCACTTGGAAAACTTCGCATAAAGCTCATTCCTCCTCAGGGTCTCCAACACTAAGTGCAAGTGCTTAAAGTGATCTTCCTCACACTACGAGTACACTAGAATGTCATCGATGAAGACAATCACAAAGCGATCCAGGTAATCTCTGAACGTCCGGTTCATCAGATCCATAAATACCGATGGCGCATTCGTCAGTCCAAACGACATGACCGTGAACTCGAAATGCCCGTACCTCGTACTGAACGCCATCTTTGGGATATCACATTCCCTGATCCTCAGCTGATAGTACCCCGACTTCAAGTCCAACTTGGAGTATACAGACGATCCGACTAACTGATCAAAGAGATCATCAATCCTCGGGATCGGGTACTTGTTCTTCTCCGTCAACTTGTTCAATTCTCTATAGTCGATGCACAGCCGCATACTACCATCCTTCTTTTTAACGAAGAGGACCGTTGCGCTCCAAGGCGACGAACTTGGACGCACATAACCTTGCTCCATCAGCTCCTCCAGCTGAACCTTCAACTCCGCCATCTCCTTTGGCGCCAACCTATAAGGAGCACGTGACACGGGTTTGGCACCCGGCACAAGCTCGATCGTAAAATCAATCTCTCGCTGCGGTGGGGCTCCAGGAAGGCTATCTGGGAACACATCTGGGTACTCGCATACCACGGGGATCTCATCCAAAGTTTACTTTGGCTTTGCGGCCTCCACTAATGCGAAGAACAGCTCTGCACCAGCACGAACCGCCTTCACCACCTGAAGAGCAGACATCAGTGTCTTGCTCGACCCCTTAAGCCCCTCGAAAGTAGTCTCCCGCCCTACACCCAGCTTGACCTCCTTACGGTCGCAATCGATCCAAGCCTTCTGCTCTGACAGCCAATCCATTCCAAAGATAACATCGAACTCTACTATCGGCAATAATGACGCTAGCAAGTCGAACTCTTGGCTCCCTATGTGAACCTTCACGGCGCACACTCTGTCCGCACGCATCGAGCACCCATTCGGTAGCAACACATCTAACTTGTCCTTCGCCATCGAAGAAGGGACTCCGATGCGCGATATAAACTGTTCGGACAAGAAAGAATGCGAAGCACCAGTGTCGAACAGTGCCCGTGCCGGACTATCGCTAATCACCACAAAGCCTAAGCAAAAGACATTAGCTTAACAAGCAATAGGTAATAGTATTCTCAAGTCAACTTGCATAAATTAACTCATACCTGTCACCACATCCGCTTGCTTGATGGCCTCCTGCTGGCCCAAGTTGTAGACTCTAGGCTGAGTCGGAGCATAGTGGGACGCGGTCGAGTCCACCGCTTTGCCCTTTTCCTCGTAGGTAGCTCCTTGTTTCCTTTCGGACTTTGAACGTCCACTCCAGCAGTCACGGGCAAAGTGCCCCGGCTTTCCACACATGAAACAAGCGCCCGGGGTTCGATTGGTAGTTGCCCCCGAGGCACCTGCAGAAGGAGCTGGACCCGACGTCCTAGACTTCTTGGAGAATCTGCGGTAGCCCGACTTCGACGTAGTCGGCGCCTTGAACTCTGATCTCTTGCCACCAGATTCCCTCTCCTTCTTCGCTTGCACGTTTCTCATATCCTTCTCCAAGGACCGGGCCGAACTGACTAGGGTCATGAAACCCTGCGCCTTGGGCCCCGACAGTAGCATCCTCAAATCATCCCTTAGCCCTTCATAAAAGCGGCTCGTCTTGCGCTCCTCGTCTGCGAAGGTAGCGCCGGCATATCTCCCCAACCGAGTAAACTCGTGGAGGTATTCATCAACGGTACTATCACCCTGCACCAACTTCTGGAATTCGCTCTCTAGCGCGATCCTCTGCGCCGAGGGGAGGTATTGAGCCATAAATAGTCTCGCAAACTCCTCCATCGGGACTTCGGCCAATGGCCTTCCCCTCAACTGATGCAGCTCTAGGCCCTCCCACCACAGTCTTGCGTCCCCATCCAAAAGGAACGTCGCTATAGTGGTCTTCTGCCACTCTTCAGTTTCCGTCGCAGTCATCACCCTGTTGACCCTTGAGAGCCAATCCTCTGCTTGGGTCGGGGTTTCTGCCCCCGTGAACACCGGTGGATGAAAGCCCATGACATGCTTCAGTTGTCTTTCAGTTGCTCTCCGCGACAACTCTGGCTCCAACACAACTTGCTCAACCCTCCTTTGCTCTGCCGTCTGAAGCGGTACTTGCTCCACAGCAGGAGCAGGCTGCTGCACCTGCCTTGCAGGCTGCGCATTAATCATTACCATGACCGCTTCCGCCACCAACCTAATGGTCTCGGCAGACAAAGGTGTTGCAGGCGTATCGCTTGGCGCACTGCTCGCCTCAGAACCTGGCCGTTCAGACGGCCCAGCGCCACTTCTGGTCACCTATATTCGTGCAAAAACACCAATAAGCGACCAAACACTACTTCAAACAGCAATTAAAGGAACACGCAGGTTCCTCAACAAGTGTATTTTCATTCCTAAGTGGACATTCATGGGTTCTTTTTCATGTTATAACGACGACGCACGTGACCGTGCCCACCACCCCTTAAAAGAATTCGTCCGCGAATTCCAATAAGTTAGACCGAAACCGGTAGTCTGATACCAATTTGTAACACCCCTATCCGTCGCATAGCATATAGCAGTAGGTCCGGCCGGGGCCCGACGCCATATACTACGGACAGACCGGAAGGTTATGAATATGGACAACCATTCCAACCAATTTAACAACAACGTCCTACACAACGCATTCTAACGGAAGCATTTTAAAGTTAAACAAGGAACCCATATAGGCATGAATGTCCACTAGTAATAAAATACCACAAAGGAATGACGAACATGAAAATACACAAAAGAGTTCACGGCCTTAAGGCCTTACAAAAGCGTTCGCTTAACAAGATAGCGTCTTTCATACATCGGCGCGCAGGCCGGCCATACATGAATATGAAAAAGCTAATAACTAAGCCTTCGAGGGCTGGCGCTGCAACTTGGGCTTTAGCCCGCTATTTGCCGCTTGGCTCCGCAGCAGCACCTGTAGAAAGCAATCCACCCAAGAGGTGGCAATACAAAAGGTCAACGGTCAGCAAAGCTGACCAAATTATAATGACCCCGTCCCGTTTTTCGGGACGGCGGTGCTCCTTCCCTGCATATAAAACTACCATAGCAATTCTATAAAGTATTCTATTCGCCACAAGTGTCGGCACGCACGGCCGCACACTCCGTGCTCTCAGGGCACTAACCGGTGAACCCGGTCCGGACACAGTCCGACACCGCGATTCCACCACCATCCCTCGGATGGCAACTCTCTTGAGCATTTAGCCCTTTCAGCCGAAGCTTAGGCCCGTTTCCAGCCTCCCGGGAAGTCCCATGTACTTTAGGTCGCTTCTACTGAGACCACTTGGAATGGGTAGAGTTCCACCCGCCCGTTGCTCACTTCACCACGACCATTTAGCCATCGGTGCGAGCCAAGTTTCTCCTCATTCCCACAATCAATAAAAACATGCACATAACCCCGTTATGTACCGATTTGCCCTCCAAGGCAACATCGTGGTGGCAATGCGATTCCGCCCAAGCTTTCCGGGTGCGCCTCGAGGTTAACCCCCAAGGATCCCTGTATGCAATCTACCGCGTAGAAATTTCGGAAAACTAAAAATCATCGGCGCGGAGTCTTCTCCGGCCATGCAATGCAAACATCACCGATCCGGGTTAAACCCGAATAGGCTTCACACACAATGCCTACGCCCGTACTCCGATTCCGGGCTCTAACAACGGGGACTTTACATATCTACCCGAAGGGATTCCGCCCCTCAACGCTCACTCGTGAGAGGGGGATTTCCCCATGCATAGAAAGAAGGGCGACTACACATGCCCTATGAAGAGGATCGTTACCCTCGTAGATTTCCGCGTGCCCGCCATGAAGATGTAGACGGATGGAAAGCTTCGCCTCGCCCTTGCCTTCGAGGATCCGGACTCGGATCGCGAGTCGGTGCTCCGTCGCTCCACCGGCGGCCGGAACTTTGCTCCTCCTCCTCTTGGATCTCACCTCTCTCTAAGAGTTTAGAAAGAGAAAGGTAGGGTTGAAATGAGGGAATTCAGCCCCAAACTCAACCCTAATACCCCCTTGGTTAACCCACAGCCGTTAGATCCAACATACAAGATCCGGACGGCCCGGATTCAACCCAAAATATCAGTTACGCCGATCGACACGGGTCCTGACACGGCCGTGTGCCACGGGTCGTGTTACCTGGAGCTTCAGGAACGATCGTCGGGCTTCATGAACACGGCTTCGAACACGACCGTGTTCGAGGCCGTGTGCCCCACACACGGCTTGAGACACGGCCGTGTGTCTCAGGCCGTGTCCTTCTCTGACTCGAGACTGCACAAAACCACAATAGACCACTGAACACGGGTAGGCACACGGCCGTGTGCCTGGCCGTGTGCCCCTGTTCAGACCTCCAAAAGTGCTGTTTGATCGCCCCGCGATCATCTCCGAGGTTGGGGTCTTACACTTTGGCAATGCTCCGCCATCCGACTTGCCTATTTTCTTCCTACACATGACCGCGCGATTCTCCGGAAATTCAATCTTTGAGTAGTGACAGTATTTATTTACGTTTATCGAAAATTATAAATTGCTTAGCATGATTAAAAACTCCTTCTATTATATTTTCTATGCACTTGTGTTTCTCGATTTCTCGTCCTACTGTATTTTGAAATTACTACGTCAGCTAGCCATTTTTGAGTCCACGAGGTGATTATTTGCCCGGGACGTGCAAATGGTTAAGTCTGGGGGTGTGATGAGTCCCTATTTTATATCTTATTTTGGACTCATCTAGGCCTTTTTCGCCAGCTTTGCACTATCTTTTAGCGCTATTAGTACTCTTTTTGGTTAGCTGCGGCATTCCACGCCATGTGCACCTTTTTAGCCCATCTCTGTGCTGTGTGCATTTTCATTCTTGTCATGATTATTATTGTTTGCTGTGTCTGCCGCGATCGATGTCCCGTGCAGTTTTCCTGCAGGTTCTGGGATCATGTGGGCGTCCGGGATAGGCATTTCACTGTTTTTGGCAAAGGAGCTAGTGGTCGTGCATTTTTACCCACACACGACCATCGACCTCCTGGCGCACAATCACCGATCGTGCGCAGCCCGGACTCATTTCTGAAATCCCTGTCTTGAACCTTCCGCACGATCACTTGCCATACCGCGCACGACCACTGTTCGTGCGGCGTTGATCGTGCGCAGGCATATCCCATTTTACGAAAGTTCTGTCAGGCCATCCGCACGATCATCAACATTGCCTCGCACGATCACTGATCGTGCTCTGCTGATCGTGCGCGACCATTTATTTTCTGATGCAGGTCTTCAGGTTGCTCGCGCACGGGCGCTGACCTTGGTAGCGCACGACCACTGGTCGTGCGCCCGTGGTCTTGCGCCCTATTTATTCTGCAAGCTATAAAAAGCGCTGTTCCGCGAATTAGGGCAAGCAGATTATTACGGACCCTACGCCAGTCCGCCGTTTCGCCCTCCAGCATCTTCCTTTGCCTCCACCTTCATCCCCACCATCGGGAGGACCTTCTCCGGCGATTCTAAAGCATTCCCCCTCCTCCGGTGACCCTCCCGGCCATCGAAGAATTCTTCTCCGAGCTCTCCACCAAGGAAGAAGACGAAGCATACCTAGAGAACGGAATTACAGGCCCTCGAGGTGACAGCTCGGTGGTACCGGAAGCCCTCCTCGGACTGCGCTTGGAAGCGGATTGACAACCCGCACCTCCGGCCAACAACCGCGGTGGATCTTCGATCTCGCGGTTTTGCATTCTCTCTCTCTCCTTGTTGTATGGATTGTATATGCATGTAATGAACATAAATTTCTGATGTTAAATTGGATCTTTTGTGCTTCTTCATGTTTGTGAGAATTATCATTTGATGCGCCTCGCTCCATCTCACTCCACTCCACACATTCGTTGCACTCAATTCCACTCCGTGCTAATCACCTCACTCGCTAGACTTCCGTCCACTCGCCAACCGAAGTACGGCATCGCGGCCGCTACATCCATCTCGCCTTGAGAAGCGGTGATTGCGACCCGCATAGTTTACATTAGTGTAATTGGTCGTAAGACCACCAACCAAAGCCCCCTTCTTTTGCTTATTTCAATTAACTCTCATAACAATAGTTTTTGAGTCTAAATCATTCGACGCCAATTGCATTCCTCAAGAGACCGACATCTGGGGATTTATTCCCAACTTTATTACTTGTGCGACCGGTACGCTTGCCGTATTTTATGCATCACACCCCACGGAGAAGAACTCGGCCTTATAAAGCCACACTACAGCAACTCATCCAGTTGAGTGCATAACTCTTCTAACTCACGCGGAGCCATACAGTACGGTGCCTTAGAAAAAGGACGAGTACCTTGCCCGAGGTCTATCAAAAACCCACCTCTCTCTCGGGATGAAGTCCTGGAATACTACTAGGAAAGATATCTGCAAGCTCTCACACCACCGAGATATCCTCAAGATGTGGTGTAACAAAAGCTATTTGCAAAACACAAATAAAAACAAGATACGCCTTGCAACCATACTTTAGATCTCGACAAGAATGTACCGCATAAATAATGAGGGAACCCTTGACCTAAAAACCAAAGACACTCATAGGTTGGTTGTTGTCCATCTTGAAGTCCAGTCACTTTTACTTGCACTAGATGTCCGCATCATACTTGGACAACCAGTCCATGCCCAAAACCATGTCAAAATCTGCCAGATCCAACACAATCAGATCCGCAAAAGCTAGTAAATTGCCCAGACAAATAGGGCATCTCTGAATTACCTGATTTGATATCACCAGATCTCCGGAGGGAAGCTTGACGTTGAAGGAATTTCCTAATTGATCCATGTTCAAACGATGTTTATCTACAAAACTCTGCACCACAAAGAAATGGGTGGCACCCGAATCGAAAAGAACGTGCGTCCACCTATTCTTCACCTTAAACTCCCATAAAACCATATCACACATAGCTAAACGAACAAAAACTAGGAAAACAATGGAGAGTAAAATTTAAACTAGAATCCTACCTGATATCACTTGGGTAGTGGTTTGAGCTTCCTTCCTGGTCACCAAATTCAGCTTTCCTTTCCTTCTCTCCTGGTTTGGTGATGGCGGAAGAGCCCAGAGCGGGGCAGGCTGATGTGGGGACTGAGCCTGGGGGCATGAATACTTAAGGTGCCCCTTCTTCCCGCACTGGAAGCAAGCCTTATCCTTAGACCAGCAACAACTCACGTCTTGTCCCTTCTTGGCACAGAACGTGCACACCAGATCTCCTTTGGGTGCGCCTTGGATGTCTAGCACATGCTGCTTTGATAGAGTGGCATTCCTTTTGAAACACCTTTCGTAAGGGTGGTCGGATCGACCATAGAAGCTACATATTTCTCCACTTTTCCTCTTCAAAGAAGGGCCAAAAGCCCTAGAGCTTCCATCCTCATCACCTTTCCTATTCTCTTTTCTCATCGCGACACCTCGATTCTTGGCATTTTCAATCGTCTCAACTCTCAGAGCAGCTTCCACTGCCTAAGCATAACTATCAGCTCTCTAAGTGCATGCCCACTGTTGGACATCGCTTGTTAGTCCTCCAAGGAAATGTTTCACTCTTCCCTCCTTTGAAGCTACCAAATCAGGAGAAAATCTACTTAACTTACTAAACGCAATCTTATAATTGCTCACTGTGAGATGTCTCTGCTTCAGATGCAGGAATTATTTATCAGACGGTCTCGCTCGAACGAGGGTAAAAACTTCTTAAGCACTATCTTCTCAAAAGATTCCCAAGAGCATCCTTTACCTAGGCTCTCCTTTTTCGGAATTCACCAGCTCTTTGTCAGGCCTTTTAGCTGGTAGGCTGCAATCATTACCTTCTGAGCATCTACAATCCCAAAATACAAGAACATCTCCTGGATAGCGATGATCCAATCATCCAAAACCATTAAGTCGGCTCTCCCGTCGTAAGTGGGAGGTCCCAATCGCTAGAAATGCGAGATAAAATTCATCTCTGGTGTTAGCGTCACTGGGGGCACCAGAGGAGAAGAAGTAACGGGTACGGCTTGACCCATGGCAGAATCTTGCACTAAGGGCTGCTGCGCAGGAGCAGTTGACAACAAAGACTGAATTTGCGATTGCATCGCAACTAATTGTCTCGACAGAGCCTCATTGCTCTGATGCAGACTCTCGATCATCGCATCGCTATATGCACCTAATGATTCACCCTCCGACTGGGGAGTCGACCTTGTCGCAGGATGTAACATCCATACCCATTACATGGGATATAGTAGAAGGTCCGGCTAGGCCCCCACACCATATTCCACGAACAGGCGGAGAGGTTATTTTATAATATCAAAACTACCAACGATTCCTAACACAGAGCATTCTAGCAGAAGCTTCAAGGTTGAAAACTTTGAACTCAAGTACAACAAAAGAAATATCCACTACTAAAAATTAGGAATGAAAACAACCAATACACAAGGTACATGGCCTTATGGCCTTTCAAGTTTCTTTTAACAGGAGTGTGGTTTACAAACATCAGCACGCAGGCCGACCACACATGAACAAGAGTAAATCAAGGTAAAGCCTTCAAGGGCAGCATCACAACCAAGGCTTCAGCCCGCTATTTCCCGCTAGGGCCAACTCCAACTGCAAGATGCAATCCACCAAGCAGCGGCAAATAGGGTAACGGACAGCATTCAGCTGACCAATTATAACAACCCTGCCCCTGGTACGGGGCAGCGGAATTCCTTCCCTGCAAAGCATTTTATTAACCAACACATATATACTATATTCCACAACGGCTGTGCACAACCGCACTAGCCAATACATAACACAAATGTCGGTACGACGGCCCGACGCTCCGTGCACTCACGATACCTTATTGGTGAACCGAAAAATCCAGGGTCCCACCACCGTTTCAAGGTCTGTCTCCCTTACGGTCTAGAATGAGCATTCCTAGTCATTACAGTGTGTAGGCCTAAGAATCTCGCTTTGAGATCCTAACAGGGACTTAAGAACACAAGGTTAGACAACCAACGCGGGTACAGATCTGCCTTGCCCATTGCTCATCATCGTCAGTCATCACACCAGACCGACGCGGGTACAACATCTCCTTGCCATTTCGCCACCAAGGCTTTTAGTTGTAGCACAATTGTGGTACTCATGACCACACGAGTTGAACACCAAGTATCAACTCTCACATTTTCCTAGACTTCCTCCAGTACTTCCTGCTGCACCAAGCCACAGGTATTCATCAAGGGAATCCATACAAACAATCAATGAACACTGAATCTTCTCCGATTTGCAAACAAAGCATCACCAATCCGTACTACTCACTTCCGGATGGGCTTCACACAGAATGCCTAACCGTACTACTCACTTTCGGTTCTAATGCAATAAAGCAAGGGATGAACCACCGATCCCACGGGAATCACTTCGCTTTCCAGCTTTTTGGTGGAGGATTCCTATGCAAATGAAGGAAAGAAGGACTTCACATGTCCTAGTGGAAAATCGTTACCCTTGAAACACGTTTTGGCGCCATGGAGAAAAGTACACCATTGGAAAGGACCGCAATGCTCTTGCCTCCGCGAATCTGAATTCGGCACGCGATTCAGACCTCCGTAGCACCACCGGAGGCCGGATTCCTCTTCTACTACCTCCTCTTTCTCTCCCCTCTCTCTTCTCCTTAGAAAGAGAAAGCAAAAGATGAAATGAGGAATAAATTCCCCATTCCCGTCCTTAAACCATAACGAGGCAAGCTAGGGCCGTTGGATTGTATTTAATAAAACGAACGGCCCATATTAACTCTGAAAATCATTTCATATGGCCGAACACGGCTTTGCACACGGTCGTATGCCTTGCTGAGTGCCCTGCTTGCACAAGAAAACATCGATCCAGAGTAGGACACAGGTTGAGACACGCCCGTGTCCAAGGTGACATGCCCGTGTCGACCAACCTGGCACGCCCGTGTTGGTGGGCGTGTTCCGTAACCGCCCTACGGAACTGACACGACCCTTAGTGGACACGGGTCCTGACACGCCCGTGTCAGGATTGACACGACCGTGTTGACCATGACATACCCGTGTCTCGAGCAGTGTACACGCCTCTTGATACAGCCCAGTTTCCAGAGAAGGACACTGTATAATTACACGCTCGTGTCAGCACCCCTTACACTCCCATGACCTCCAGCTGGGAAATTCCCAAGGCTCAAGAACCCATAAAAACACTTCCCATACCTATAGTGTATTTGGGGCATTATAATTCTCCCCCTCTTATAAGAATTTCGTCCCGAAATTCACTAAGCATAAAAAAAATTATATACTATGCAAATATATACTATTGTTCATACAAATGGTTACAACAATACTACAAAATTAGCTCGTGAAATTCAGTACGCATGGCTTATTCCTGCTCCCATGACAACTCCTATAGGCCACAATTGTCCCATCGGACCTTGACCATCCCGACAACTTTATTTCCTAGTTGTTTAACCGTCGTATCCTCGATCTGAATAGGCCTTACCTTCGTCGTTAGACCACTATTGACAAATACTCGATCCGCATCAACCAACTTAGATGGCTCTTTCACTGCTTTCCTTAATACCGAGACATGAAACACGTCATGCAAAACACTCAGTTTTGTTGAAAGCATTAACCGATAGGCAACCTCACCAACACGTTTTACCACTTCAAAAGGTCCTAAATACCTCGGGCTCAGCTTTTTTATACGCCGTATCCTGGACATCTCCTTGAAGGGTTTAATCTTCAGGTATACCCAATCGCCCACAGTAAACTCCACGTTTCGGTGCTTGGCACTGTAGTACTTTACTTGCCTGTCTTGAGCCACCAAGAATCTTTCTCGAATCAATCGAATAGTCGAGTTAGCATAGTCCATTTCTTTTCGCTTGTACAACTTCGGTTCGCCAGTCTCCGCCCAAGCCAAAGGGGTACGACACTTCCTACCGTATAAGGCCTCAAAAGGCGCCATCTGAATACTAGCTTGATAGCTATTGTTGTAGGCAAACTCGATCATATATAGATGATCTTCCCAACTCTTTCTGAAATCTAGTGCACACATTCAGAGCTTATCCTCTAATATCATGTTGGTCCTTTCGGTCTAACCATCTGTCTGAGGATGAAAGGCCGTACTAAAATGCAATTTCATACCCAATAGTTGGTGATTTAGCCTCCAATCTCTCGAAGTGAATCGCCCATCACGATCACTAACGATGCTACGGGGCACACTGTGCAATTGTACAATGTTATGCACATACAACTTTGCCAACTTGTAAACTGAGTCATCCTTCCGGTTCGGGATGAAGTGTGAAACCCTAGTTAACCCGTCCACAATCACCTAAACTTCATCATTACCGCATTCCGACCTCGGTAGCCCATGCACGAAATCCATCGGCATGTGACACGGGCGTGTCACAGGGGAGTGTTGGGCACACGGCCAGGGACACGGGCGTGTGCCTTAGCCATGTCCTGCTCGGGTGATTTGTGCTTGTGTTACAACAGGTGACACGACCAGTCACACGGCTGTGTCAAAGTTGACACGGGCGTGTCTGCCCTCTGACACGGGCGCATGGAACCCGTGTTCTAGTTCATTTTGAGTCGATTCATACACCGCCAGGGGGACACGGCCTGGGACACGGGCGTGTCACAGGCCGTGTAAAGTCAAAAATTGAATTCTGGACAGATCTTGGCCATCCAATTCCTTCTATTTGGATCCAATGGCCTTGGTAATTTCCTGCAGTTATAAGACTGAGTAATAGCTTCTTCTTTTATTCTTATCAAGAGAGAAAAAAGAGAGAGAGCTTGGAGGAAGGAGAATGAGGAGAAGAGCAAGGTTTTGGTGGTGATCCCGCGGTCCGATTCGCGATCCTAGGCTAGTTTAGTATAGGCAAAGCTGTTGCGATGCTTTCCAACCAGCCAGATTTTCGATGGCTCCCAAGAGAGCGTCAAGGGTAACGATCTTCCTTCTTGGACTTGTGAAGTCCTCCTTTATGCATGTGTAAGGAATACTCTCCACCAAAAGGTGGGAAAAGTGAGTGATTCCAGTGGGTGATAGTTGCTTTCCCCAGCTTGAGTCTGCATATAGACCCGTGAAAGTGTAGTACGAGATAGGCATGGTGTGTGAAGCTCATCTGGACATGTTGGTCTGGATTGGTGATGTTGCATTAACGCACCGAAGAAGACTCCGTGTATACTTGTGTAGTGAGTGGGGTCGTTGGGTTATGCCTTTGAAGGGGAGTAGCATGAAGTACGTGATTGTGGAACTCCAGGAAAATGCCCTCGTTCTGTATGTACTGTGGCTACGATGTAGCCAGTCCTTGATGGACGATGAAGCCACTCCTAAGTGGACAGTGTGGCTATTGTGACGCCAGTCCTCGGTGGACGTTGTGGCGATTAGGAGTTGTGAGCTCTAGAAGGCCTCGTGCCGAATAGGAAAGGTGAAGCGGACCCGCGCCTTTTATTATACCCGCAAGTACGATGTGCTTGGTGAGGGCAAGGCGACTTGAGCAACGGGGGTGGAGGATCTGTACCTGCGTTATGTTGACTGTATGCCGACGGTTGTAATGGATTTCTTGTGTACCCAAAAGTGTGCCTGAGAGAACAGATCGTCGGGCCGGGTGGCCGACGGTTGTAATTGATTGCTTGTGTGTGAAAGAACAATATATATGAGCTGTCAATTGCTGTATTGCTTTGCAGGGAAGGAATGACTCTATCCCAGGAAAGGGGTAGGATTGTTATAAATTTATCAGCTAAATGCTGATCGTTGCCTTGTTTGCGACCTTCTGGGTGGATTGTACCTGTGTAGGTGCTGGAGAGCCGAGCAGAAAATAAAGGGCTGATGCCCCTGCTGCTGCTTCTGCCGCTTTTGCTATTTCTACTATCCCTTGAAGGCTAGCTTTCGTAGTTTCTGTTATTCATGTATGGCCGGCCTGCGCGCCGATGTATGTAATCCATAATGTTTAAAGAGGAACTGTAAGGCCTTAAGGCCAAACTGTCATATTTGTTATGCCCTCGTTTGAGTGGTTATATATAACGTTGGTTTATATATATCTAGTGGATATTCCAGCCATGAGTTCAGCTGCTTGTATTTCTATTCCACTAGCATGCTCTGTGTTAGGATGCATTGGTAGTATTATCCTGTGACCTCACCGTCTGTTTATAGCATATAGTGTGGGGCGCCGACCAAACCTTATGTTATATATTATTTAACAGGTGGAGTCGTTACATTTTGGTATAAGCTTGTCTCGGTCTTCCTCTTTCGAATTCGTGGTCGAATTCTTTTGTGGTGTGGCGAGCATGTGTCTGTGCGACCCGCTGTAATGCTAGTGAACTCTAGAATATCCACTAAGAAATGCAAATACACTTGTTTGAGGAATCTGCGCGTTCCTACTATGTTGTTATTTCTTGTTCCTTGTCACTAATATGTGTCTTGTCCAACCATAGGTGACTCGTAGTGGTGTTCTGCAATGTGAGCCCCAACACTCTGATGAGAGTGTGGCACCAGCTGAGGTGCCAACACCTCCTCCCTCTGCAGAAACTGTTCAATTAGTTGCTGAAGCTCTATTTACGATGATTCGGTCGACCGAGCAGGCGCTGCCGGCAGTGGTGCCAGATCATGTTGGTGTCCGACCCGAACCGGTTGAAGTTGTGGATCCGCGAGCAGCTGAACGACAATTGAAGCAATTCATGAGCTTCAATCCGCCTACGTTCACGGGACTGGGATCCCCAACGTAGGCAGAGGATTGGTTATCGCACGTCAAACATATTTTGACGGCAATCAGTACGGAGGAATCTCAAAAGGTCACTTTGGCCACCTTCTTGTTAGAAGGGGAGGCGAGGTTATGGTGGGACAAGGTTGAGTTACACCAGCTGGCGGGCAGGCAATTGACTCAAGTATCGATTGAGGAATTCTCTCGTATGTTTTTAGCGAAACATCTTCAAGCGGCACAGCGCAATGCGATAGAGAATGAGTTCCAGCGGCTAACGCAAGGAGAGTCTAGCATTGATGCATACCTATATGAGTTTACAACATTGGGACGGTATGCAGGAACAATCTTCGCTGATGAACAAAGAAAAACAAATCGGTTCTATGAAGGATTCCGGGACGAGTTGAGGTTCCTTCTTTCTAGTTCAGTGAACCAGGGATTTCAAGCGTTGGTTGATACGGCGGGTGCGCTGGAAAAGGACATGAAGCGGGTGCAAGGCAGGAAGGACTTGGCTGTGGTAAAGCCTGAGTTAAAAGCACCCAGCTCTGGCAAATCATACTATCAAAAGAAGTGGGGCAAGAGGTCCAAGCCATCGAGGCAAACTCTTGGGACGGTCACATCGGGAGCAACGTCGAGGTCAGAGTCTCGTGCATGCTTTATCTGTGGTAAAGTGGGACATTTAGCTCGTGATTGTCGGGTTGCTCATCCCAAAGGAGAAAAGAAGACGGGTGCGTCTTATGCTGAGATGGGCAAAGTAGTGGTTGATTCCTCTGCATCGCAGGCGCAGCCCAGAGTTTATAATCTTTGCCAATAGGAGGATATTAAGCAAAGTGACGTCGTCATAGGTACGAGTTAAGTTCATGCTTGTTGTATTGATTGTATATTTTGTATGTAGCTTGCGCATGATGGGTGTGCTACATGCTTTGTCCTGATTTGGAACAATCCGGCGAGTGCCCTGTTTGATACGGGTGCTTCACATTCTTTTCTATCTAAGGACTTCATAACTCGAGTTGGAGTACCGAGTCATATGACGACAGATTGTGTAAAGGTTCTACTATCGAATGGGTGTATCATGCTTGCGGACAAGACTTGTGATATGGACGTGCATATAGGAAATCGAGATTTCGGATTGAGTGCATCCGTGCTGCCACTATCGGAGTTTGATGTGATCATTGGCATGGACTGGATCTCGGAGCAGCGTGCCTTAATTGATTGCACCTCCAAGGAGATCATACTGGGCCAAAATACTGAACTTGAGACGAAGTTCGCTGGTATGCGAGGAGTAGGCGGGACCTTATTGTCCGCACTCCAAGTCATCAGTGCCGTTCGGAAGGGCGCGGAGTTATTCTTCACGCTTATTCAAGCTGTTGAGCCAAAGGCCAGTGTAAGTGAAGTTCCGATTGTGTCGGAGTTTGAAGATGTGTTTCCTAAGGATCTTCCTGGGTTACCGCCCTAGCTGGAGATTGACTTCGCGATTGAGTTGGTGCCATGTGCAAAACCTATGGCCCGCTCACCATATCGCGTTGCGCCAAAGGCAATGGCTGAGCTGAAAGTCCAATTGCAAGAATTGTTAGAGCAGGGATACATACGCCCAAGTATGTCACCTTGGAGCGCTCCTGTTCTATTTGTGAAAAAGAAAGACGGTAGTTTGCGTTTGTGTATTGACTACCGCGAATTGAATAAGCTGACAGAAAAGAACAAATATCCGATTCCACGGATCGATGACCTATTTGATCAGCTAGCGGGGTCAACCGTCTATTCAAAGTATGATTTGAAATCGGGTTATTATCAATTGCGGATTCGGGAAGGTGATATTCCCAAGACAACGTTTTGGACACGCTATGGTCATTATGAATTCACGGTGATGCCGTTTGGCTAATATAATGCGCCTTCGGTATTCATGGATCTAATGCATCGAACGTTTCAAGAGTACTTATACGAGATTGGCCAGTGTTATCTTCGGTGGCTGAGGTAAGGAGCTTTCTTGGCCTGGCAGGATACTATAGACGGTTTGTGGAAAACTTCTCACAAGTTGCTTTACCTCTGACCACGTTGACGAGAAAAGATCGGAAGTTTGTTTGGACACCAGAGTGTGTGCGAGCTTTGGAAGAGCTGAAAAGCCGTTTGACCACGGTGCCTGTGTTGACATCACCATGTGGTACAGACGGCTATGAGATCTACAGTGATGCTTCTGGGAGTGGCTTAGGCTACGTTCTTCTGCAATTTGGTAAAGTGATTGCTTATAGCTCACGCCAACTAAAGGTGCATTAACGAAACTACCCCATCCATGATTTAGAGTTGGCGGCGGTAATCTTCGCGCTAAAGTTGTGGTGGCACTATCTTTATGGCGTTAAAGTCGATATCTATACAGATCACAAGAGCCTAAAGTATTTGTTAGATCAAAAAGATCTGAAAATGCGACAACGGAGGTGGATGGAGTTCCTTGGGGACTACACTTTCGATATTCACTATACTCCCGGTAAGGGCAATGTGGTCGCTGATGCCTTGAGTCGGAGGACGCCAGTTCGGGCGAACTGGTTGCAGAGGCATGATGTGCGACTAATCCAGGAGATGGAAGCGTTAGAGATATCTTGTGTTGACAAGGATGCTACGGCCGACGCGTGCTTGAACTGGACGGAGGAACAATATGACCTTGCGGATATAGTTCGGCGAGCAACGGAGCTTGATGATAGTCTCCAACGCTATGCAAAGGATGGACCTGGTGACCAATTCTCCTGGGATTATGGCTTGTTGCGAAAAGATGGTCGTTTGTGCGTCCCAAGTACAGGGAAGTTGAGAGAAGAATTGATGTACGAAGCGCATTTTGCCAAGTACTCAATTCACCCTTGGAGCACAAAAATGTACAAAGACATGAAAAAGTTGTTCTGCTGGCCTGGACTAAAGAAAGACATAGCACGTTATGTGGCAAAATGTCACACTTGTGCTTTGGTAAAAGCAGAATGCCAGAAGCCTGGTGGTTTCCTGAAGTCGTTACCAATTTCGGAGTGGAAGTTTGATGATATTTCTATGGACTTCGTGCACGGGTTGCCGAGATCTCAACGCGGTCATGACTCTATCTGGGTGATTGTAGATCGGTTGACAAAAGTGGCTCACTTCCTTCCAAATAAGAGAGATGATTCAATGGAAACCTTGGCTAAACTCTATGTGGAACAGATTATTCGACTGCACGGTGTTCCTCGGAGCATTGTCAGTGATCGCGATGGGCGATTCACCTCAACTGATTGGAGGTTAATTCATCAAATGTTGGGTACAAAATTAGCATTTAGTACAGTCTTTCATCCCCAAACGGATGGCCAGACTGAACGAAACAACAGGACGATGGAAGATATGCTTCGTATGTGCGCCCTAGATTTCGGTAAGAAATGGGAAGAGTACATTTACTTAGTTGAATTTTCCTATAATAACAGCTACCAAGCGATCATCAGTTTTGCACCGTTTGAGGCTTTATATGGTCGTAAATGTCATACACCATTAGCTTGGGCGGAGGTAGGCGAATCCAAGCTGCATGGGCAAAAGGAAGTCGAATAAGCTACCTCGATTATACGCTCTATTCGGGAGAGGCTATTGATAGCCCAGGATCGACAAGCAAAGTACTACAATGCCAAGCATCGGAACGTGGAGTTCGCGGTGGGTGATTGGGTCTATTTGAAGATCAAACCCTTCAAAGGCGTATCTCAGATTCGGCGGTTGAAAAAGCTAAGTCCCAGATACCTTGGTCCATTTGAAGTGGTGGAGCGAGTTGGGGAAGCTGCTTATCGGCTAGCGCTTTCAGCAGAGTTGAGTGGATTGTATGATGCCTTCAACATTTCCATACTTCGCAAAGCCGTCAAGGAACCATCGCATATTGTTGCGAATGATCGGGTACCGGTTGAGTATGGTCTAACGATGAAGGTTAGACCCATTTAGATCGAGGATTGAGCCGATAAATAGTTGTGGAACAAGATAATCGGGATGGTCAAAGTCCGGTGAGACAATTGTGGCCGAGAGGAGCTAACATGGGAGCGTGTGCAGACCATGCGAGCTGAGTTTCCCGACCTTTTTGTATAAACTGTTGTCCATGTACATGTTATATCACAGCTCTTTTAATGTTCTAACTTTGGGATTCCTGTTTATTTGCTGAGTACAAATTTCGGGACGAAATTTATCTTAAGGGGGGGAGGATTGTAACACCCCAAAATCTTAAGATGGAGTCAGGCTGGGTGACACGGCCTGGGACACAGGCGTGTCCGAGGCGTGTCCGGGCACACGGCCTGGGACACGGGCGTGTCCCAGGGCGTGTCCGGGCACACGGCCTGGGACACGAGTATGTCCCAGGGCATGTCCTGCTCGGGAGAAAATCGATGGCATTGAGTGGCGTTGAGTGTGGAACACGGCATATGACATGGGCGTGTCGCAGGGGCGTGTTGGGCATACGGACAGGGACACGGGCGTGTACCTTAGCCGTGTCCTGCTCGGGTGATTTGTGCTTGTGTTACAACAGGTGACACGACAAGTCATACGGCCGTGTCAAAGTTTACACGGGCGTGTCTGCCCTCTAACACGGGCGTGCGATACTCGTGTTCTGGTTCATTTTGAGTCGGTTCGTACACCGCCAGGGGTACATGGCCTGGGACACGGGCGTGTCTAAGGTCGTGTCAAGTCAAAAATAGAATTCTGGGCAGATCTTTGCCATCCAATTCCTTCTATTTGGATCCAATGGCCCTGGTCTTTTCCTGCAGTGATAAGACAGAGTAGTAGCTTCTTCTCTCATTCTTATCAAGAGAGCAAAAAGAGAGAGAGAGCTTGGAGGAAGGAGAAGGAGGATAAGAGCAAGGTTTTGGTGGTGCTCCCGCGGTCCAATTCGCGATCCGAGGCTAGTTTAGTGGAGGCAAAGCTGCTGCGGTGCTTTCCAACCGGCCAGATTTTCGATGGCTCCCAAGAGAGCGTCAAGGGTAACGATCTTCCTTCTTGGACATGTCAAGTCCTCCTTTATGCATGAATAAGGAATCCTCTCAACCAAAAGGTTGGAAAAGTGAGTGATTCCAGTGGGTGATAGTTACTATCCCCAGCTTGAGTCTGCATATAGACCCAGAAAAGTGTTGTACAGGATAGACATGCTGTGTGAATCCCATCTAGACATGTTGGTCTGGATTGGTGATGTTGCATTAACGCACCGGAGAAGACTCCGTGTATACTCGTGTAGTGAGTGGTGTCGTTGGGTTATGCCTGTGAAGGGGAGTAGCAGGAAGTACTGGATTTTGGAACTCCAGGAAAATGCCCTCGTGCTGTATGTGCTGTGGCTACGATGTAGCCAGTCCTTGATGGATGATGAAGCCAGTCCCAAGTGGACAGTGTGGCTATTGTGACGCAAGTCCTCGGTGGACGTTGTGGCGATTGGGAGCTGCGTGCTCTAGAAGACCTCGTGCCGAACAGGAAAGGTGAAGCCGACCACGCCTTTTATTATAGCCGCAAGTACGATGTGCTTGGTGAGGGCAAGATGACTTGAGCAACGGGGGTGGTAGATCTGTACATGCGTTATATTGACTGTACAAGGAAGTGCCAAGGCATTGGGCTTTCGTTAGTAGCATAATGAGAGTCTTAGGCCTGCGCGCCATTAATACTAAATGCTCATTGGTGTTGATCCCGGTTCGCCGGTGTACCCAAAAGTGTGCCTGAGGCACAGATCGTCGGGCCGGGTGGCCGATGGTTGTGATGGATTACTTGTGCGTGAAAGCACAATATTTATGAGCTGTCAATTGATGTATTGCTTTACAGGGAAGGAATGCCTCTGCCTCGGGAAAGGGGTAGGATTGTTATAAATTGGTCAGCTGAATGCTGACCGTTGTCTTGTTTGCAACCTCCTGGGTGGATTGTCCATGTGCAGGTGTTGGAGAACCGAGCGGAAAATGAAGGGCTGATGCCCCTGCTGCTGATGCTGCTGCTGCTGCCTCTCTTACTATTGCTACAAGCCCTCGAAGGCTATCTTTTGTTGTTTTTGTTATTCATGTATGGCTGGCCTGCGCGCCGATGTATGTAATCCATACTATTTAAAGAGGAACTATAAGGCCTTAAGGCCAAACTGTCGTATTTGTTATGCCCTCATTTGAGTGGTTGTATATAACGTTGGTTTATATATATCTAGTGGATATTCCTGCCATGAGATCAGCTGCTTGTATTTCTATTCCGCTAGCATGCTCTGTATTAGGATGCGTTGGTGGTATTATCCTGTGACATCACCGTATGTTTATAGCATATAGTGTGGGGCCCCGGCCAGACCTTCTATTATATGTTATTTAACGGGTGGAGTCGTTACATGTAGTCTCCAAGAAACACCATCCACCTTCTCTATCGCATGTTGAGATCCTTCTGATCCAAAAGACACTTCAGGCTCTTATTGTCCTTGAATATATCCACTTTCACGCCATATAGATAATGACGCCACAATTTAAGTGCGAATATTACCGCCGCCAACTTCAAATCATGGATAGGGTAATTTCGTTCGTGCACCTTCAACTGGCGTAAGCCATAAGCTATCACCTTCCCAAACTGTAGAAGAACGCAGCCTAAGCCTCTCCCTGATGCATCACTATACACTTCAAAGCCGTCCAAACCACATGGCAATGTCAAGATTGGTGTCGTGGTCAACCGACTCTTTAGCTCCTCGAAAGCTCGTGCACATTCGGGCGTCCAAATGAACTTTTGATCCTTACTCATCAGTGTGGTGAGAGGCAAGGCTATCCACGAGAAATTCTATTCGAAGCGCTTGTGGTAGCCCGCCAGTCCAAGAAAACTCCTGACCTCCGCCACAGTAGTAAGAACAGGCCACTCCCGTATTGCATTAATCTTAGCCGGATCCACCGTAATGCCCTCTTCACTAATCACATGGCCAAGAAAAGCCACTGACGATAGACAAAATTCACACTTAGAAAACTTGGCGTAGACCTTGTTCTTCCTCAGGGTGTGCAGCACCAACCGCAAATGATTTGCATGATCTTCTTTTGTTTGGGAGTATACGAGGATATCGTCGATAAAGATGATTACAAACAGATCCATGTATTCCCTAAACACCCGATGCATTACATCCATGAATACTGATGGAGCGTTGGACAGCCCAAACTGTATTACCGTGAACTCATAGTGACCATAACTTGTTCCGAACGCTGTTTTGGGTATGTCACTTTCACGAACTCTCAACTGATAATAACCTGACTTCAAATCCAACTTGGAGTACACAGTCCAGCCAACTAACTGGTCAAACAAGTCGTCAATCCGTGGAATAGGATATTTATTCTTTTCCGTTAGCTTATTTAGTTCTCTATAGTCAATACATCGACGCAAACTACCGTCCTTCTTCTTCACAAAGAGAACTGGAGCGCACCAAGGTGATTGACTTGGAGGTATGTAGCCTTGCTTTAGTAGTTCCTTTAACTGAACCTTCAACTCCTTCCTTTGGCGCTACTCGATATGGAGAGCGGGCCACAGGTTTCGCACCTAGTACCAGCTTGATAGCAAAGTCGATCTCCAATTGGGTTGGTAACCCTGGAAGACTTTTCGGAAACACATCAACAAACTCTGACATAATCAGTACCTCACTAATACTGGCCTTAGGCTTCACGGCCTCTATAAGTGTGAAGAATAACTCCACACCCTTCCGAACTGCCTTAATGACTTGGAGGGCAAATAATATTATCCAACTCATCCCTCGTATGCCATTGAACTTAGTCTCTTTTTCGGTATCTTGACCCAGTGTAACCTCTTTGGAAGTGCAATTTATTCTGGCATGCTGCTCTGAAAGCCAGTCCATACCAAAGATAATATCGAACTCAGATATCGGTAGCATTGATGCGTTCACGAAGAAATCCCGACTAACTATCTTTACTTCCACACTACACGACTTATCCGCGCACAACACACATCCGTTAGGTAGGAGCACCTTAATACTATCTGTCATTGTCCGTGCAGGTACCCCGATCTGTAAGACAAAGTCTTCAGACAGAAATGAATGTGAGGCACCTGTATCGAACAGGGCTCTTGCCGGATGGTCCCGTATAAGGACAAAACCTATATTACAAAAATTAAAACCAGCACAACACAAGGCACAAAGTAAAACTACAAAATACCCGTAACTGTGATGACGTCAACCTGTTTGATAGCCTCTTATTGCCCGAGATTGAAGACCCGGGGCAGCACTTGCGATGCAGAAGACTCCATCATTGTCTTCCCTTTCTCCGCATACGACGCTCCCATCTTCATTTCGCCCTTTGTAGGGCCAGAGCGACAGTCACGAGCAAAGTGCCCCAGATTTCCACATATGTAACATTCGAGAACCATACCCAGAAGATGCCTCTGCCACAACATCTGAAGGGGCTTGTCCAGTATATTTGGACATCTTTCCCCATCTCTTACGGAACACAGACTTCTCCGGACGCGACGTCTTGAACTCTGGCTTTGTCACTGCCAAGTTCCTCTTGCCCTGTGTACTCTTCAAGTCCTTCTCCAAAGACCTAGCCTAACAGACCAACGCTTGAAATCCTTGGCTTACAGCACTCGAGAGCAAAAACCTTAGCTCATCCCGCAGTCCTTCACAGAATCTACTGGTCTTACGCTCCTCTTCGACAAAGATACATCCTGCATAACGTCCCAGACGTGTAAAATCATGGAGATAGTCATCCATGCTCTTTTCTCCTTGCGTCAGCCGTTGAAACTCCAATTCGATACCAATCCTTTGCGGCATCGGCAAATTCTTTTCCAAGAACAACCGAGAAAACTCCACGATCGAGACCTCAGTTAACTGCCTGCCTGCCAAGTGATGTAGTTCGACCTCATCCCACCAAAGTCGAGCCACTCTCTCCAGCAGGAAGGTGGCTAACGTTACCTTCTGCTCCTCCTCAACCCTGATTGCTGTCAAGATCCTTCTTATCCATAAGAGCCAATCCACCGCCTTGTTCGGCAAACCGGTCCCATCAAACATTGAAGGATTGAAGCTCATGAATCACTTCAGTTGTTTATTTGCTGCTCGAAGATCAACCACAACTTCTACCGGTTCTTGCCTTAGCCCAGCCTGATTTGGCACCGCTGTAGGCCTCGCATGTCCAGCCTGCTTAGCATTCATCACAGCAAGTACCATCTCCATAATCATACAAATAGTTTCAGTAGAAGGAGGAGGTGTGGGAACCTCCACTGGTGCCGCACTCTCATCAGAACGTTTGGGTTCTGACTGTCCTGCATGACTCATAGTCACCTATATGTGTAAGAAACACAACTTAGCGACTAAACAAAATGGCAAACAAAAAAAAGGAATACGCAGATTCCGCAAACAAGTGTAATTTTATTCCTAAGTGGACATTCTTGAGTTCATTGTGTTATAACGACATCACTTACACGTGCTCGCACCTCTCAAAAGAATTCGCCCACGAATTCGGAAGAGAAATACCTATAAGCTGGTACCAAATTATAACATCCCTACCTGTTACATGGGATATAATAGAAGGTCCGGCCGGGGCCCCACACCAAATTTCACGAACAGGGAGAGAGGTTACTTTATAATATCAAAACTACCAACGATTACTAACACAGAGCATTCTAGCGGAAGCTTCAAGGTTGAAAACTTTGAACTCAAGTACAACAAAAGAAATGTCCACTACTAACAATTAGGAATGAAAACAAATAATACACAAGGTACATGGCCTTATGGCCTTACAAGTTTCTCTTAATAAGAGTGTAGTTTACAAACATCGGCACGCAGGCCGGTCACACATGAACAAATGTAAAGCAAAGTAAAGCATTCAAGGGCAACAACGCAACCAGGGCTTCAGCTCACTATTTCCCGCTTGGGCCAGCTCCACCTGTAAGAAACAATCCACCAATCGGCGGCAAATAGGGCAACGGTCAGCATTCAGCTGACCAATTATAACGACCCAGCCCCTTGCACGGGGAAGCGGAATTCCTTCCCTGTAAATAATTTTATTTACCAGCACATATATACTATAATCCACCACGGCTGTGCACAACTGCACTAGCCAATACATACCACAAATGTCGGCACGACGACCCGACGCTCCGTGCACTCAAGGCACCTAATTGGTGAACCGAAAAAATCCAAGGTCCCACCACCATTTCAAGGTCTCTCTCCCTTACGGTCAAGAATGAGCATTCCTTGTCATTACGGCGCGCATGCCTAAGACTCTCGCTTTGAGATCCTAAGAGGGACTTAAGCACCCAAGGTTATACAACCATAATGCGGGTACAGATTCACCTTACCCGTCGCTCATCATCGTCAGTCATCACACCGGACCGACGCGGGTACATAATTTCCTTGCCTATTCACCACCAGGGCTTTTAGTTGTAGCACAACGGCCTAACAATACACAATATGGTACTCATGACCACACGAGTTGAACACTAAGTATCAACTCTCACATTTTCCTTAACTTCCTCCAGTACTTCCTACTGCACACAGCCACAAGTATTCATCAAGGGACTCCATACGAACAATCAATGAACACGAAGTCTTCTACGATTTGCAAACCGAGCATCACCAATCCGTACTACTCACTTCTGGATTGTCACAACCCGCATTTTCTCCGAATTCAGGAATTATCAGAGTAAGAGAGAACACGCGTCATGATGTCACGTCAAGCAGGGGATAACTACTGACGCTCAGGCAAAACCATCTACAAGCTTAATGAAAGAAAATCATGAGTTTAATGATTAGAAAATCAGTTATATTTTAGAGGCCGTATCCCTCGGCTCAGTGGATCACCTAGTCCACAATTTTAAAACCATACTTATACGCTGCGGAAAAATACTTTATTCAGGTTCGACATCCTAAAGAGTGCATAAGAGTCCCAAGAGAACCACTTATGCTATGCAAGACCCTACATTTAATTTATATTATATATAAGAAAACGATATTTATACATTATTTGGAAAATAGTGATTAGGTTTTAGAAAAAATGCTGATTAAGAGCTTTACTTATTATAATAATTGTAGTTTAAAAGTAACTAGCAACCTAGCATAAATCCTTCTCAGAGCAAGTAGACTATCTCCAGAAAATGGTAGCAGCATAAGTAATATATCTAGAACAAAGGTAAAAACTACCAGGGGCGCCAACAACCTGACACAAACCCACTAACACATATGTATGTCTGTAAGAAAAGTGCGGAAAAACTACCTCACCAACAAAGCAACAGGATCTCCAAAGCCCAAGAGACCACCTGTAACACCACCGCAACCTAGCCACCAAACTGGCTACAGCTCAGAACCTGAGGCATTCCAAAAGAAAACAGAATACCTCAGCAAGCAAAACAAGGTAAAAACTGCATGAAAGTGTCAACCATGGGGGAAAAAGTAAAAGAAAGAAGAACGACATGTAGTAGAAAAAGTCACAACTATCCAAAGCAGGACAACAAGAAAAGCACTATGTGCAAGGAAATACCAACCACCCTGTCCAGAAACTACATCCTGCAGGGCCTACTAGGCTACCAAGAGCCCAAAGTGCTGCAATCTACCAAGGAAGAAACTTCTAACATCCTAAGCTGTGGGAAGTGGTAGTAGCAAAAACAAACAACGAGGAATCGGGTTGGAGGCAAACTATGTCCCCCACCCACCATTTCCAAGTCAACGAGCTCAAGGGTTTACATGTGAAAGCACAAGGGACCTTCCACCCACTTGCACAGCCCGTACCTGGAGCAAGATAGAAGAACAAGGGTGGCCTTGGCAAAATTACACAACACCTCCCCCATAAAGAGCTTCAACCCGCCACTACTAACCACGACCCACGATTCGGCCTTTAGGAAAGAAAAAGAAACGGCCGACAAGGAAACTCGAAAAAATATAACAAGAAATTTCACTCGGGAACGAAAAACGAGGTAGAGGGAAAGTGTTGAAATGAATCAACACGGCTTGGCGTTGAGTGAGACCCACTCAATGCCTACACAGACCTTGGCGTTGAGTGAGCTAGCCTCACTTCGCACCAGAACAAGCAGGACGTTGAGTGAAGTCCACTCACACAACGCCTCCAGCAAGAACAACTTTGGCGTCGAGTGAGCTAGCCTCACTCAATGCAAAAGATTAGGCAATAACCACAAACAGAGAAAGTGGCATGACAAACCTCTATCGATAATACAGAGCTCGACAATCGTCTCCGGAGATCGACGATCGACGAAGGGGGGTCACGGGCGTGACAAATCGGTCACGGGCATGACAGACCCGCTAGCTCGACGATCATCATCCGGAGGTCGACGATCGTCGATCGGCTTAAGGCAAAAAGAAGCCCGACGATCATCAACCCGGAGATTGACGGTCGTCGAAGTCTAAAGACAAGCGAAGCTCGACGATCATCCTCCAGGAAAACGTCGATCGTCGGTCGGAGATAATACAAAAGCTGAGCTCGATGTTCATCCTCCCGGAAAATCGTCGAGCGCCGAACGGAATTAAGACAAAACGAAGATCGACGATCTCCATTCAGAGATCGACGATAGTCGAATCTAAGACAAATTGGAGCTCGACGATCGTCATCAGGAGATTGACGATCGTCGAACACTGGAGTAGAGAACATCCAGTACTCGAGTAGTTTTCCGATTACTCGAGTATTCCAATTCCACTACTCGAGTAGTTGCCTACTACTCGAGTATTCCAATTCCACTACTCGAGTAGCTGCCTACTACTCGAGTATTATTCTAGCAAATCGGCAATCACACCCTCCTAACACTCTCTCTCGGCTACACCCGAACTAGACTAAAATCTGGAGTAAAGAAAAACGGCATCACGCCTGCGGATTGGGCACCAACAGCACAAAGTAAGGGTGGCTCAATAGGAGGAACTAAGCCTTACAATTTAGCAAGATAAAAAGGACAACTTGGCCTCTACCATAGGGCTAACCGGGATTTTCAATATAGCAAGAGGATATATATAAAAAGAAAAGAATCATGGTAAGGTCAAGAATACAACTTGCCTCGATTTCCGGCGAAGCTTTGGACGGCTTTTCCCTCTCCTTCACTTGGCACTAAAAGCAGCAGCACCTAAAAGCATTCTCCCTAACATTAATGGTGGAAAAACCTCAAAACTGAAATCCCAAATCTCACCAAAACTCCACGAAAATCGAAAATCTTACCGTCGAAATGAAGATCTAAGAGAGAGCAAGACAACGCCGCTTTCGGAATCGAAATCCGTCCACGAACACGCCCGGAATCACCGTCCGAAGGGAAGCAGGAACAGCGGTTTTTCCTCTGTTTTCCACGAACAATAGCAGGCGACGGTTACCTAATTTGTGGAGAAGGAAGGGAGTGGACCCGCTACTTCTAAACAAGGCTCTTAAACAATCCTTAATACGTCGGTTCACAATAACTGAAGCCTAGCCGCCTCCTAAACCGCCGGTTCACCTTTTCAGACATAACTGCTATACACATATTTAATATATCATATTAAATAATGTATACAATAACTCTCAATATTACATAAAATACAAAACGTCGCGAAATCCGAACCTCCTCAGGATTCGACGAAATTCGTACCGTAGCTAAATACCCATGCTATGAACACAACGACGAAGTCGAAATTAACTTTCGACGAACAGAACTCGAGTTATACCCATATAAAGCCAAACACAAACATCCCCCGAGAGGCCACACCGGGTCACCCAAAACGACTCGGCTTGCTAGGGAGATCTTTCCAACAGGCTACAAAATAGGGCACTCAGTTCTAAGGAGCTAAACCACACTCCACAAATGGCACAAGCCCCGGAAACGCGTCATCGTAATGTCAAACGAGAATAAAAATAAACGCAGAAAAATCGGGGGCGTTACAGTCACTCCCCCTAAAAGAAAGTTTCGTCCCGAAACTTTACGCAGAACACTCCTACTAAAGGAGGAAAAGTAACAAACAGGAGTTACAAAAGGGAAACATACCGATCAAATCAGGGAAACAGGTGAGGGTAAGCCCTCCTCACGGCCACCTCTAGCTCCCAGGTCGCGCTCTCCAAACCCTGATTCTTCCATAGAACTTTCACCATCGGAATGGTCTTCTTTCGCAGCACTCGCTCCTGAGTATCCAAAATACGGACCGGCACCTCAACAAAAGAGATGTTGGGCTCCACCTGGGGCACAATGTCCAAGACCTGCCCACTACTGCGCACACACTTCCGCAATTGGCTTACATGAAAAACATTATGAACACCTGGGAAGTTTGCTGGCAAATCAAATCTATACGCTGAAACGCCAATCCGCTCCAAAATCTCAAACGGGCCCACATACCTCGGGTCCAATTTCTGATTCTTACCAAACCTCTTTACACCCACCATCGGGGAAACCTTATGAAATACAAGGTCCCCTACGGAAAACTCCAAGGCAGATCTACGCCGATTGGCGTTCTTCTCGTACCTCTCCTGAGCTATACGAAGCTTCTCCCGAACAAGCTTCACTGCGACTTACATCTCCTCAAGAGCATCTGGACCCAACAAAGGTCTCTCACCCGCCTCAGCCCAAAATAACGGAGTTTTGCAGCGCCTCCCATACAAGGCTTCGAACGGAGCCATCTGCAAACTATCCTGATAACTGTTGTTGTATGCAAATTCCATAAGTCGCAGCCGCTCATCCCACGATCCACCGTGGTCTAAAACGTAGCATCGGATCATATCCTCAACTATCTGGTTCACCCGCTCTATCTGCCCATTGGTCTGTGGGTGGTACGCAGTAGAATACCTCAGATCCGTACCCAAACCCTCCTGCAGACTCTGCCAAAAACGAGAAGTAAACAGGGAGTCTCGATCAGAAACGATGCTAACCGGCACACCGTGGAGTCGGATGACTTCATTCAAGTACAACTACGCTATTTTCTTCATCGGGTAATCAATCTTATATGGCACGAAGTGAGCACACTTCATCAATCTATCCACTATAACCCAAACAGAATCAAATCCCCTCGGGGATTTCGGTAAGCCCGTAATGAAGTCCATAGATATACTTTCTCACTTCCAAGTCGGGATCTCTAACGGGGTCAACTTGCCACCGGGCCTTCCATGATCGGCCTTCACACGCTTGCAAGTGTGGCACTCAGCAACAAACCTTGCTATATCACCTTTCATGCCATACCACCAGGCAATTTTCTTTAAGTCACTATACATCTTCATAGATCCTGGATGGTAGGCAACGCTGGATCCATAAGCCTCTCTGCAAATCACACTTCTAATGTCCCCAACAGGGGGGATGCAAAACCTGCCGCGGTACTTCAAAGTACCCGCATCATCGATAGTAAAATCTGGCAACTCCCCCTTCTCGGTCCTGGTGAATAAGTGTAAAAGATCCGGATCATCCTTCTGGTGCAGTCTGGTCAAAGAAATCCAAGTCGGCTTTGCCACAGATAAACTACTCTGCAAACCACATCATCCCACTCATATATCTATAAGGAGGAACTCCTCCACTAAACGATCGGCGGAGAGGTTAAAGATCTTTCCCGTCTTTCAGCTCAGGGCGTCGGCCACCACATTGGCCTTGCCTGGATGATACAGGATCTCTATATCATAATCAACCACATACTCTAGCCACCGCCGCTAGCACAGATTCAACTCCTTCTGCGTGAACACGTACTTCAGGCTCTTATGGTCAGTGAAGATCTTGCACTGAGCCCTATAAAGTAGATGCCTCCACAATTTCAACGCATATATTACCGCTGCAAACTCATGGTCATGCGTAGGATAATTCTTCTCATGAGTCTTCAGTTGCCTTGACCCATAGGCAATCACCTTTCCAACCTGCATTAATACGCATCCCAGACCTACAAGCGAATCATCCACGTATACATCATAATCCACACCCTCAGTCGACAGGGTTAGAACGGGAGCAGTGTACAATCTCTTCTTTAGCTCAAGAAAGGCTTCTTCACACTTCTCGCTCCAAACAAAAGCCACGTTCTTCTGAGTCGGCTTGGTCAAAGGTGCAGCTAGGGAAGAGAATCCCTCCACGAACCTTCTATAGTAGCCAGCCAACCCCAAGAAACTCCTGATCTCCTTAGGCGTATTCGGCCTACTCCAATCCATCACTACTGCGATCTTTTCTGGGTCGACCGAGACTCCATCCTTTCTCACCACGTGGCCTAGAAATGAGACCTGAGACAACCAAAATTCGCACTTGCTCAACTTAGCGAATAACTTGTGATTCCTCAACTCTGATAGAACCAAACGCAAATGCTGCTCGTGCTCCTCAGCACTGCGAGAATAAACCAACACGTCATCGATGAAGACCACAACAAACTTGTCTAGGAAATCCTTGAACACCCGGTTCATCATATCCATGAAGGCTGATGGTGCGTTGGTCAGACCAAACGACATCACCAAGAACTCAAAATGTCCATGCCTTGATCTAAACGCAGTCCGTGGAATATCTGACTTACGAATCCTGAGCTGATGAAAGCCAGAACGAAGATCGATCTTGGAGAACACCGTGCTACCGCGCAACTGGTCAAATAAGTCATCGATCCTCGGCAGAGGGTACCTGTTCTTAATTATGACTTTGTTCAGATCCCTATAGTCGATGCAGAGCCGCATCGACCCATCTTTCTTTTTCACAAATAGCACAGGAGCACCCCAAGGTGACGAACTCTGCCTGATAAATCCTTTAGCCAACAACTCATCCAACGGAACTCGCAACTCCTCTAACTCAAGAGGGGCCATCCGGTACGGTGCCTTAGCAATAGGATGCGTACCCGGCTCTAAATCAATCACAAACTCCACATACCACTCGGGAGGGATACCAGGAAGATCATCCGGAAAAACATCGGCGAAACCACGAACAACTGGAATCTCCTCCAAGCGCGGTACACTAACAGCGGCTCCAACCACCGAGACAAAACAAGCACAACAACCAGAAAGAAACAACTTCTGAGCACATACCACAGAGATGACAGGAGAATCCTGGCATAGATCAGCATACACGCTGCCAGGCTGACCATCTTCCCTGATGAAGTCCAAGCGCTTTCCTTTGCACTGAATGACTGCATCATACCTAGACAGCCAGTCCAAGCCCAGTATAACATCGAAGTCCTCCAGATCAATCATTTTCAGGTCCGCCATCGTAAGAAAGTCCCCCAACAAAACAGGGCAATCCAATATGCCCAAATCTGACAACACAGATTCACCAGAGGGGAACTTGACACGGACGTAATCCCGAACTCGATCTAAAGTCAACCGATGTCGCTCCATAAAGGCTCTAGCCACGAACGAGTGGGTAGCGCCGGAGTCAAACAGAACACGCGCCCAGCGGTTCTTCACCTTAAATTTCCCTATAGGAGCATAGAAAACTAAGGAACTACCACAACAAAACCGCAAACATACAAGCAAAACAAGAACAAAACTTTCAGGCTGGAAAAACAACTAACCTGAGATGACCTGAGTTGAAGCTTGAGCCTCCTCGGAAGAGATCACGTTCAGCTTCCCCTTTCCCTTGTCCACACGCTGAGGTGGAGGTAATGCCTGTAGTGGAACTGCAGGAAGAGTTGGCTGGACCTGAGGACACCTAGACTTGATGTGGCCCTTCTTCCCACACTGAAAGCAGACATTATCCTTGGACCAACACTGAGCCGCATCATGCCTGGGTCGCTTGCAAACAGAACAGGAGACATCTCTCCTACGAGCACCCTGAATCGCATGAACCTGCTCCTTCCTCTGAGCTACTGCCTTCTTGGAACATCTCTCGACAGGGTGGCCTGACCGGCCACAGAAGCTGCACACCACCTTGCTCCTCTTTCCCAGAGCAGCACCAGGTATCACGGGTTTCTTCTCCTCCACATACTTCCTCTTGTCCTTCCTCATTTGCTGGCCTCTGCTATTCGCGGTCTCAATAGCCTCCACATTCAGAGCAGCCTCTACTACTCCTACATAAGTCTCTGACCCATAAGCACTGGTCAACTGTTGTACCTCGCTCCTCAAACCACCGAGAAATCGCTTAACTCGATCAGCCTCAATGCTGACCAATCCAGGGGCAAAACGGCTCAGCTTGCTGAACTCTATCTCATACTCACCCACCGTGAGTTGCCTTTGCTTCAGATGGAGGAATTCATTCATGAGGCGGTCACACTCGACCGAGGGTAAGAACTTCCTCAACAGCATCTCCTTGAACACTCCCCAAGAGCATCCAGCTACCAAGCCCTCCTTTTCTCTCAGCCACCAACTCTTAGCCAAACCTTTAAGCTAATAGGCTGCTATCATCACCCTCTGATCATCTGTAATCCCTGAATACGAGAACATCTCCTCCATGGAGATCAGCCAATCATCTATGACCATGAAATTTGCCTTCCCATCATAAGTGGGAGGGCTCAGCCTCTGAAACTGCGAGATGAAGGCCATCTCTGCTGGAACCACCACTGGAGGTCTCAAGTGTACAGGAGGAGGAGGAACAGCTAACCCCCCTGCAGGGACTTGCACTCCCTGAGTCTTCCCTGCCACAATTGCCACCAAAGACTGAATCTGGGCTAGCACCTCCTCCAACTGCCTGCTCATGGAATCGCTACTCTAACGCAGGCTCTCGATCACCGCATCTTTCTGAGCTCCAGATGACTCACCCTCAGACAGGGGAGTCGATCGAGTCACAGGACGCCTTGCCATTCTAAAATCATAACAACACAAATTAGATCCTACTACAACGACTAGAACCAATTACATGTACAGGCAATACATATGTAGATATAGACTTAAAGCTGCTAAACTTGCTCTGGGAGTTTATCTTTTTACAAAAATTGATGTTATGCCCTAACCTAGGATGGTTAACCACCACCCTTCCGACCCTTGTGCCTAGATCGGGAATGCATGACTTTATATTACTTTTGACTCGAAAAACTTATGTGTGTATATATGTTATCCTGCCAGTCTTTAGCTTGGCACGTTGTGCTTATGCAATGTTATGCTATGCATGATTGTGCTATGCATTATAAAAAGGCCCTAAAGCATGTTATGAGCAGCGTAAGCATGAAAATATTATGCATCCCATACTACATAACATTCTCATGCAACGAAAAAGAAAACGAGCTAGTCGCAGCCATGTGGTGAGGTTATGCATCCCATACTACATAACCCTCACATGTTGCCCCTATGGTGGATCCATATACGAACACATATTATGCATCCCATACTACATAATATGCCCCGTATACTTCATGTTATGCTATGAGTGTAGTGTTCGTGCTTTTGCCAAGACGTGCTGATGACATATCGGTGTGTGAATGACATGATACTGAACTATTAAAAGCAAACAAAGGAAGGTTGCCCGACTAACTTGTCAAGCAACCTCCCTCTGATACCAACTCACAACCCGCATTTTCTCTGAATTTAGGAATTATCAGAGTAAGAGAGAACACGCATCATGATGCCACGTCAAGTAGGGGATAACTACTGACGCTCAGACAAAACCATCTACAAGCTTAATGAAAGAAAATCACGAGTTTAATGATTAGAAAATCAGTTATATTTTAGAGGCTGTATCCCTCGGCTCAGTGGATCACCTAGTCCACAATTTTAAAACCATACTTATACGCTGCGGAAAAATACTTTATTCAGGTTCGACATCCTAAAAAGTGCATAAGAGTCCCAAGAGAACCACTTATGCTATGCAAGACCCTACATTTAATTTATATTATATATAAGAAAACAATATTTATACATTATTTGGAAAATAGTGATTAGGTTTTATAAAACATGCTGATTAAGAGCTTTACTTATTATAATAATTGTAGTTTAAAAGTAACTAGCAACCTAGCATAAATCCTTCTCAGAGCAAGTAGACTATCTCCAGAAAATGGTAGCAGCATAAGTAATATATCTAGTACAAAGGTAAAAACTACCAGTGGGCGCCAACAACCTGACACAAACCCACTGGCACATATGTATGTCTGTAAGAAAAGTGCGGAAAAACTACCTCACCAACAAAGCAACAGGATCTCCAAAGCCCAAGAGACCACCTGCAACACCACCGCAACCTAGCCACCAAACTGGCTATAGCTCAGAACCTGAGGCATTCCAAAAGAAAACAGAATACCTCAGCAAGCAAAACAAGGTAAAAACTACATGAAAGAGTCAACCAAGGGGGAAAAGTAAAAGAAAGAAGAACGGCATGCAGTAGAAAAAGTCACAATTGTCCAAAGCAGGACAACAAGAAAAGCACTATGTGTAAGGAAACAGCAACCACCCTGTCCAGAAACTACATCCTGCAGGGCCTACTAGGCTACCAAGAGCCAAAGTGCTGCAATCTACCAAGGAAGAAACTTCTAACATCCTAAGCTGTAGGAAGTGGTAGTAGCAAAAACAAACAATGAGGAATCGGGTTGGAGGAAAACTCAGTCCCCCACCAACCATTTCTAAGTCAATGAGCTCAAGGGTTTACATGTGAAAGCACAAGGGACCTTCCACCCACTTGCCCAGCCCGTACCTAGAGCAAGATAGAAGAACAAGGGTGGCCTTGGCAAAATTACACAACACCTCCCCCATAAAGAGCTTCAACCCGCCACTACTAACCACGACCCACGATTCGGCCTTTAGGAAAGAAAAAGAAACGGCCGACAAGGAAACTCGAAAAAATATAACAAGAAATTTCACTCGGGAACGAAAAACGAGGTAGAGGGAAAGTGTTGAAATAAATCAACACGACTTGGCGTTGAGTGAGACCCACTCAATGCCTATCTAGACCTTGGCGTTGAGTGAGCAAGTCTCACTCAGCACCAGAACAAGCAGGACATTGAGTGAAGTCCACTCACACAATGCCTCCAGCAAGAACAACTTTTGCGTCGAGTGAGCTAGCCTCACTCAATACAAAAAATCAGGCAAAATCCACAAATAGAGAAAGTGGCATGACAAACCTCTATCGACAATACAGAGCTCGACAATCGTCTCCTGAGATCGACGATCGACGAAGGGGGGTCACGGGCGTGACAAATCGGTCACGGGCGTGACAGACCCGCTAGCTCGATGATCGTCATCCGGAGGTCGACGATCGTCGATCGGCTTAAGGCAAAAAGAAGCCCGACGATCATCAACCCGGAGATTGACGGTCATCGAAGGCTAAATACAAGCGAAGCTCGACGATCATCCTCTAGGAAATCGTCGAGCGTCGATCAGAGATAAGACAAAAGCTGAGCTCGACGTTCATCCTCCCGAAAAATCGTCGAGCGCCGAACGGAATTAAGACAAAACGAAGATCGACGATCTCCATTCAGAGATCGACGATAGTCGAACAGCTCTAAGACAAATTGGATCTCGACGATCATCATCAGGAGATCGACTATCGTCGAACACTGGAGTAGAGAAGATCCAATACTCAAGTAGATTGCCGATTACTCGAGTATTCCAATTCCACTACTCGAGTAGTTGCCTACTACTCGAGTATTCCAATTCCACTACTCGAGTAGTTTCATACTACTCGAGTATTATTCTAGCAAATCGACAATCACCCCCTCCTAACACTCTCTCTCGGCTACATCGGAACCAGACTAAAATCTGGAGTAAAGAAAAACGGCATCACGCCTGCGGATTGGGCACCAACAGCATAAAGTAAGGGGGGCTCAATAAGAGGAACTAATCCTTACAATTTAGCAAGATAAAAAAGGACAACTTGGCCTCTACCCTAGGGCTAACCCGGATTTTCAATACAGCAAGAGGATATATATAAAAAGAAAAGAATCATGGTAAGGGCAAGAATACCACTTGCCTCGATTTCTGGCGAAGCTTTGGACGGCTTTTCCCTCTCCTTCACTTGGCACTAAAAGCAGCAGCACCTAAAAGCATTCTCCCTAACATTAATGGTGGAAAAACCTCAAAATTGAAATCCCAAATCTCACCAAAACTCCACGAAAATCGAATATCTTACCGTCGAAACGAAGATCTAAGAGAGAGCAAGACAACGCCGCTTTCGGAATCGAAATCCGTCTACGAACACGCCCGGAATCACCGTCCGAAGGGAAGCAGGAATAGCGGTTTTTCCTCTATTTTTCGCGAACAATAGCAGGCGACGGTTACCTAATTTGTGGAGAAGGAAGGGAGTGGACCCGTTACTTCTAAACAAGGCTCTTAAACAAGCCTTAATACGTCGGTTCACAATAACTGAAGCCTAGCCGCCTCCTAAACAGCCGGTTCACCTTTTCAGTCATAACTGCTATACACATATATAATATATCATATTAAATAATGTATACAATAACTCTCAATATTACATAAAATACAAAACGTCGTGAAATCTGAACCTCCTCGGAATTCGACGAAATTCGCACCGTAGCTAAATACTCACGCTACGAACACAACAGCGAAGTCGAAATTAACTTTCGACGAACAGAACTCGAGTTATACCCATATAAAGCCAAACACAAACATCCCCCGAGAGGCCACACCGGGTCACCCAAAATGACTCGGCTTGCTAGGGAGATCTTGCCAACAGTCTACAAAATAGGGCACTCAGTTCTAAGGAGCTAAACCACACTCCACAAATGGCACAAGCCATGGAAATGCGTCATCGTAATACCAAACGAGAATAAAAATAAATGCAGAAAAATCGGGGGCGTTACATGGATGGGCTTCACACAGAATGCCTAACCGTACAACTTACATCCGGTTCTAATGCAACAAAGCAAGGGATGAACCACCGATCCCACGGGAATCACTTCGCGTTCCACCTATTTGGTTGAGGATTCCTATGCAAATGCAGGAAAGAAGGGCTTCACATGTTCGAGTGGAAAATTGTTACACTTGCAGCACGTTTTGGAGGCATGGAGAAAAGTACACGGTTGTAAAGGACCGCAACGCTCTTGCCTCCGCGCATTTGAATTCCGCACGCGATCCGGACCACCGTAGCACCACCGGTGGCCGGATTCCTCTTCTCCTACCTCCTCTTGCTCTCCCCTCTCTTCTCTCCTTAGAAAGAGAAAGCCAAAGATGAAATGAGGAAGAACTTCCCCATTCCCGTCCATAAACCATCAGGAGGCAATCCAGGGCCGTTGGATCGTATTTAATAAAAACGAACGGCCCAGATTAACTCTGAAAATCATTTCAGATGGCCGAACATGGCTTTGCACACGGCTGTGTGCCCTGCTTGCGCACGAAATCGTCGATCCAGAGCAAGAAATGGGTTGAGACATGACCGTGTCCAAGGTGACAATCCCGTGTCTCCCAAACTTGCACGCCCGTGTCGGTGGGCGTGTTACATAACCGCCGTACGGAACCGACACAACCCTTAGTGGACACGAGTCCCTACACGCCCGTGTCAGGATTGACACTGCCGTGTCGACAACGACATACCAGTGTCCCGATCCGTGTACATGCCTCTCGACATAGCCAGATTTCTAGAAAAGGATACGGCATGTTAACACGCCCGTGTCAACTTTGACATGCCCGTGTCGGCACCCCTTACACGCCTGTGTCGGCACCCCTTACACGCCCGTGACCTCCAGCCGAGAAATTCCCAGGGCTCCAGAACCCATAGAAACACTTCCCATACCTATAGTGTTTTTGGGGCATTACACAGGATGCTTATGCGGCATTTCTAAAAGGTCAAATGAACAACTCATCATAATCCTAGCTTACAACTAGGCCACACAGCTTAGTTCAGACCATACTTAAAAGACACTAGCTTATGCTAGAACTTTCTCTGGGATTTTAAAATGATTCTATGTCCTACTTAGGATGATATCCTCTTATCCTATTGACTTATGTGCCTATGATATGAATGCATGGATTCTTTATTCTGATTTAAAATCATGTGTGTACATATGTCATCATATAAACATTAACTTACCATGCATGCTTATGCGATGATATGCTATGTATGCAGAGTTATGCATTATAAAAAGGCCTTAATGCATGGTATGAGGGGCGTACACATGAAATGTTATGCATCCCATACTACATAACATCACATGACACGAGAAAAGGAAATGTGTTAATGGGCATCCATGTGATGGTCGTTATGCATCCTATACTACATAACCGTCACATTTTGCCTCCTATGGTGGATCCATATACAAAGATATATTATGCATATCATACTACATAATATGCATCGTATACTTCTTATCATGATATGAGTGTAGTGACTATGCTTCGACTAAGACATACTGATGACACATCAGTGTGTGTGTGTATGAAAATGAATGAAGGAAACCAAATCTATAACAGATTGGCTGGTTTGACCAACTTGTCAAACCACCCTCCCTATGATACCAACTATCACAACGCGCATTTCTACCGCATTTAATGATATATCAGAGTAAGGGAAAATGCACGTCATGATGCCACGTCAGCAGGGGATAACTACGGATGCTCAGGAAAAACCCCCTACTTTACACGTAAAGAAAGATCTTTAAGTATTTAGAGAAAAAAATTCAGTTTAAGTTAAGCAGTTAGCGGTATCCTTCGGCTTAGTGGTTTATCTAGCCCACGAGGAAAATAGTTATACACTGCGGAAAATACTTCTTTTATGAGATTAAATATCCTACATGAGTGTAAATGCCCATAGGGAACAACTCATGGTATGTAAGACTCGAAGTTTATAATAGTAGTAAATATAGCTTTTACGGTCGCTAAATATAATGAGTTAGAATTTTAAAACATGCAATGCATGAAGTAATAATAGTAGTTTTTATACTTGAAAATACCTAACATGCATTCCTAGCATAAAACATCATAGAGAGCAAGTAATCTAATTCATCACAAAGAAAACAACTAGTAGCTAGCAAAGTATCCAAAATCAACTATCTTGTAGGCCTCCACAATCTGAGACGAACCTACATAAAACAAAAGTATGTCTGAACTAGGTAAGGTAAACTAAAACAACAAACTACCTCGCAATGACGAGGTGAAAACCACAGCCAACACTGCTGCTCAGGAACTCTAAACCAGCTCCACTATCTGCTAAAGCTCTTAACCTGAGGCATTCCAAAGGCAGAACACCTCAGCAAGAGGATACAAGCTGTGGCAGAAAAAGTCAGCCAAAAGTAAACAGTGGTCAAAAAGGGGTACCAACCCAAGACCAAAAGTGTTGAGGTAAAGTACCAAGTAAATTACCAAAATCCGAATAGAGCACTTATATGAACTATCATGTACAACAAATTACACAAGATGCACAAGGTAAAAAGGTGGAGAGCATGATTAAATCATAAGAAAAAATTCTCAAACTTTATTAGGCACATGTGGTCAAATCTGACCAAAAACACAGGCGAGGTGGCCACTCATCTGTACATACCCTCACAGATATAATATCTATCTAACTGCGGTGGAGACTCATACACTCCACCATTCACCGCAGATGCCCAAACACCCGGTATAGTTCCACAAGGTGCTAATAAAAGGAACAACCATTACGACGGTGGTTTCGACCACTAACACCCGCAACAAACCAATATAAATCTCAAGACTTGGCACATCGCATTCCTAGACATTTCTAGACTTAAGAAGCGGTTAATCAACCATTAGGAAGGATTTACAATCCTAGGTAAACTCTAACACGTCCTACATAATAGTTAGGGGTGATTAAAGCCAACAATTTATCATATCATCAAATTCACAAACAACACTACAAGGTTGAATTATCATAACCAAAACTTAATAACACAAGTAGATTTCAAAGGGAAGATTAAACAAATCTACAATTCAGAATGATAGAAGTGTATAAAGATTAAAGAAAAAGAAGTTGGGTACATTGAAAAATATGTACCAGATTTGGAGAAGCCTCATCTTAGTCAACGGTATGTATAAATTTGTATTTGATAGATATTTGAGTTACATTGTGCGGGTTCAAGAATTTGAAGAAAATTTTCTAAGTACAAGTGTCGACACTTGTGAAGAAGTTGTGTCGACACCCAAGCTAAGTCGACACTTATGAAGGAGTTGTGTCGACACCCAAGCTAAGTCGACACTTTTGAAGAAGTTGTGTCGATACTCAAACTGAGTCGAAACATAAAGAAGCACCTGTGTCGACACCTAGAATTGTGTCGACACCTGAGGCAGAATTTTTTTCGACACCTAATACAGGAGCTGTGTCGATACCAAGGAGCTATGTCGACACTAGAAGCAGTTGTGTCGACACACTGTACTTGTGTCGACACATCTACTCTCAAAGTGTTGTGACGAGATCAGAAGCAATTATATCGACACACAGGACTTGTGTCGACACACACTCAATGCCATCTAGACACACTCAACGCTATCGACACACACTCAACGTCGTCCGTCGGCAAAAGCTATGTCCATACCAGAAGGACTTGTGTCGACACACAGGACTTGTGTCGACACACACTCAATACCGTCTGACATACACTCAATGCCATCTGTCTGTAGCAGTTATGTCGAGAACCTGCAGACTTGTGTCAACACACTGGACTTGTGTCGACACATACAACAGAAGAAGTTTCGAGTAGCAGAAGATTGACTGAGTCGACACATTGAATGCTGTGTCGACATTATGAAGACTTGTGTCGACACTTAGCCTATATGTATCGACACATGTGAAGCAGTTTGTAGAGTGGAATGTGCGGAGTTGGAAATTCTTTGACGAATCAACTGACTTGACTGATGACTCGACAACTATCATAACCAACCGGTCTGACACCTCTGTCAGAATTGTTAGAAGGTTGTTACAAACTAGATCAGCCGGTAACCATTGGGAAACTCTATATAAGAGTCAGATCTGTGACAAAGAAAGAAAAAAACATAAGAAGAAGAACAACACTAGAGGATTCTTTAACAAGAACAGGGAAAACTCTTACGAAGGCAGATCCAGAGCTGTCAGCAAGAAAGATTCAGAATTTATTCTGAATTTTAGGAAGAAGCTGACTGAAGATCACCTTCTACATCAAGTGAAGATCAACCTTTTTTTGTTCTATCAAGAAGCTTTGAAAAGCTAAGTTAAGTATGATCAGAAGGGTCAGTTCATTCAAGAACTGATCAAGAAGGCTACACCAATAGAGAAATCTAGCTGGTGAATTTTCATTATCTTTATATCACTAAATTTCTTGTAGGATCTATTAATAGATCTGTGTTGCAAGCCTGAAAATATAAAGGCTGAGGTAGGGCTGAGAGCCTGAGGTGTAGGACTTGTGAAAAGTCTGAGTTGTAAGCCTAGTGATAAAGGCTGAGGTAGGGCTGAGTCCTGAGGTAGGATTCTTAGGAAGAATCTGAGGTAGAACTTGTTTAAGTCTGAGCATTAGGAACCATTCTGGTTCTGAGTTATAAGATCTGCGGATCCGAGCCATTGGAAGGAAGTTAGGCTTAATCTAGTTATCAACTAGATATGTAAAGGTGGAAAGTGGATGTACCCATACCTTGGGGAACCACTATAAATCTTGTGTATGCTGTACTGTGAAATGTGGTCTGTGCTTTGAATTATATGTGCAGAATTTAATCTAGTTGTTTGCCAATAAAAATTATTTTAAAAGTTTAGAACCTATTCACCCCCCCCCCCCCTCTAGGTGTTTAGGCTCTTGAAATCAAGTCTTTCAAGTGGTATCAGAGGGAGGTTACTCAAAGATTGACCTAACAGTCTTTGTGAATCTCCAAGGAAAATAATAGATATCAAGAATGGGTTCAAATAAGAATCAAAAGGAGTTTGGATCTATGAAACTGCCAATCTGCAGGAATGAATCCTTCGATATATGGAAGGAAAGGGTAAGGTTATTTATGGAAGCATCTGATCCAAGAATCTATATAACAGTACTGGAAGGCCCCTTCATTCCAATGAAGGTATCAGTCCTGGATGCAAATGTTAAAACTCCTAAGAGTTATTCATAAATGACCAAGGATGAGATCATCTTGGCAACACTAGACAAAAGGGCACAAAACATTATTGTAAGTGCTATAGATGATGCCATATTTTAGAATCTGGTGCACTGTATAACCTCCAAGGAAATATGGGACACATTGATTGTCTACATGGAGGGCAAAGAAGAAGTCAGAGAGGACACTGAGTCTATGCTGAATCAGGAATATGAGAGCTTTAAGCAGACCAAAACTGACAGCATAGCTGAATGCTACAAGAAGTTTTCATAATAGTGAATGAGCCGATGACCAATGGAAAAGTCTTCAGCACTTATGAACTAAATGACAAGTTTCTTAGGTCCTTAACAAAGGATTGGGACACAAAGATATGTGCCATCAGAGAAGTGGCCAGGCTAGCTGATACACCTCCACCCACACTTTTTTGAAAGCTGATATCCTATGAAATACAGCTTACTGCCAGAAAAGAGGAGGAGAAGGGCAGCAGATCTGAGTACAAGGAAATGTCAATAGCCATCAAGGCTGAAGGCACAAGAAAGGGTAGGAGAAAATCTCCTTCTCCACCCAGTAGGAGTGCTTAGGCAGAAGAAGGAAATCCTGAAAACAACACATCAGATAGTCACTCTTCTGATGAGAATTTTGCAGCCTTCACAAGACAGTTCCAAAGATTCATGAAGAAGAAGAAGTGGAAATCCAGACCTTCTACATCCTTTTCCAAGGATTAGTACTACAAGAAAAGGAAGACTCCCAAGGAGGACAGGTATGCTTCTAAACCTAGTAAACAATCTAATTCTAAGATTGTGTGTTATTGTTGCAACAGACAAGGACATGTCATAGCTGACTGTGCTGACAAAAGAAAGGATTCAAAAGACAAGAATAAACAACAAGTAAAAGGCAAGAAGGAAAATCCCTTGTTGCCCTGAAGCATAATAGTTGGACAGATTCTTCATCATCTGAATCAGGAGAAGAAGAAGAGGCTGAAGCATATGTTGGGCTATTCTCTACTGAAGAGGATTCTAAGGTGTTAGAATTCCTATAAATGCTGGACTCCATAAATGAAATGGAAGAATATTGCTATAGAGGGTTGATGACCCTATCAAAAAATGATTAATGCCAGGATCAGGCTGGTCCTAGTAAGGTATTCATTTCTCCCTTAGATTTTGATTATTTTACTGGGTCAGAATAAGTAGCATCAACTTCAAGAGAAGGGGATGGTTCTGATTCTGAGGGGGATGTACATCAACTCATTAATGAGTATGGTGGGTTGTTGCATGCTCTGAAGAAGAGCAAGTTTCTTGTCAATGAGCAGACCAAGGAGATTGAGTCTCTTAAGCTGGCTGTAGCAGATTCAGTAAAGTTGTTGGATGTAAAATTGAATGAGGTTGCCAAACTGAAAAACATTACTGTTATTCAGATGGGCACAATCTCTTTCAAGGAGAATCATATCAAGAAACTGGAGGCAAAAATTCAATAAGAAAGAGAGCTAGTGGCTAAATTCTCCAAGCCAAAATTTGTCTTACCCTTAATAGACAATTTCATTTCACAAAAAGGGAAGACTAGTCTAGGTTTTAAGGGAAGATCTAGGGCCACCAATTCACATAGAAAAGGTAAAGCCCCAGTTCTGCCTCTAGCTGGAAAACCCCCTATCTTCTTTAGGAAGGTGATGAGTCGTACAAACAGGTATGATCATGACACTACTCATGGTCACTGTGAGTATGGAAATCTCATGGGAAAGGGTGCAAATACCAATAGGCCACTCAATAGGCATGCCCATCCTGTACATGAGAAATTCTTGAAGTTTGCTGCTCTAGCACCAACACTAAACAAGACTGCTGGCAACAAAGTAGCAAAGTCTATACCTAAGAGAAGGTATAATAGATTTGAGTGTTGGTGTTGTGGCAAGGTGGGCCACTTTACCATGGATTGCTGGTTTAACACAAGTATATAAATCAAGATTAGTTTTCCTGCTAGAACAGCTACAAGATTACAAACTAACAAGGACCTAGGACCCAATAGCAAATTGGGTTCTAAGGGTATGTGATTCTTTATTTGATGTAGGTGAATCCAAGTGACCATACCCCTATATGGTACTTGGATAGTGGCTGTTCCAAACACATGACTGGAACAAGAAGAATGTTGAGGGACTATGTACCCATAGAGAATGGACCCAATGTAATCTTTGGTGGATCAGAAAAAAGAATCATCAAAGGATTTGGTAACATCTCTATTGATTCAATTACTATCACTAAAGTGGCTTATGTGAAGGGCCTAAAACATAACCTGATTAGCATATGTCAACTTAGTGATCTAGGTTATGACATCTCTTTTCCCAAAGGGGAGTGCCAAATAAGAAGGTTAAGTGATCAAGAGATCATTTTGACTGGCACTAGGAAAGGAAATGTGTATTGCCTTAACCTAGATTGTGAGTTTAACAACTCACCCATTTGTCTAGTAGCAGGAGAAAATGTATGTCTTTGTGTCAAATGGCACAAGAGGCTTGCTCATCTGAACTATAAGTCAATTAGACAGCTGTTCAGTAAGGGGTTAGTGAGGAATGGTCCTCAAGTCAAGTGCATTAAAGAGGGTGTGTGTTCAGCTTGCCAAAAGGGCAAGCAGACTAAATCCTCTTTCCGGGCACGTGATATCAAAGATTCAATGAGATGTTTATATCTCTTGCATATGGACTTGTTTGGTCCTATGCCAGTTCACAGTCTTGGTAGGAAAGTATACACACTAGTTATTGTGGATGACTATTCTAAATATACTTGGGTTTTCTTCTTCAGGCAGAAATCTGAAACCCCAACTATTTTTCAGACTTTTGTTAGACAAATTCAGAATGAATATAACAGTTCAGTGGTAAAAATCAGAAGTGACCATGGAACTGAATTTCAGTCTGAATGTATGACAAAATTCTGTGAAGAAATTAGGATTCATCAGGAATTTTCTTCACCTAGAACTCCTCAGCAAAATGGTGTTGCTGAAAGAAAGAATAGGACTATAATTGAGGCCAGTATAACTCTACTAAATGACACTACTCTCCCTGAATACTTTTGGGCTGAGGTAGTAAATACTGCATGCCATGTGCTCAATAGAGCATCCATCAATAATAAACACAAGATGACAGCCTACTAGATTTTGAAAGGCAGAAATACAAACATATCTTACTTCAGAATCTTTGGCAGCAAGTGTTTTGTTCTAGTTATGGTAAGCACTACCAAACAAAGTTTGCTGCCAAATCTCTAGAAGGGATATTTGTTGGGTATAATAACCAAAGTAGGGCATACAGAATCTACATCTTGACTACCCAAGTTGTAGAAGAATATGTTCATGTTGTATTTGATGAGTCAAAGTTTATTAACAGTGAATTGTCTAGTTATTAAGTTAGTTCTACAGATCTAACAGACATGCTTGCAAGCTGACCATCAATGAAGAAGTTCTTGCTAGGCTGGATGAAGAAAAGATGCCAGCTATCTAGGGGGAGAACAAGTCCAACTGGATGAAGAAGGCAATATGGGGCATCAAGTTGAGGAAACTAAAGAAAGCCACATTGCTGACAAATTTCCTTCAGCAAGAAGACACTTGAAATATCATCTAACTCACCAGATCATTGATGATGCAAGTCAAGGGGTTCTAACTAGGAGCAAGATCATGAACACAATTCAATGTTCTAGTTTCTTGTCTCAAATAAAACCCAGTAATATTGAAGAAGCAATGCAAGACTATAACTGGATTGAAGCTATGCAAGAAGAGCTCAGTCAGTTCAGAAGATGTAAAGTCTGGGAACTGGTGCCTAAACCTAAGGATAACAACATAATAGGAACTAAGTGGATCTACAGGAAATAACTTGATGAGAATGTCACCATAGTAAAGAACAAGGCCATACTGCTAGCTAAAGGCTACAAGCAAGAGGAAGGTATTGACTTTGATCAAACCTTTTCTCCAGTGGCAAGGCTGGAGGCTATAAGGCTGTTATTAGCCTATGTTGCCTATCAAGGGTTCAAGGAATACAAGATGGATGTGAAATCAAAATTTCTGAATGGGGATTTAAAAAAGGAAGTCTATGTTGAACAACCCTAAGGTTTTGTAGATTCTCATTTTCCTTATTATGTATATAGGCTTAGGAAAGCTATATATGGTTTGAAACAAGCTCCAAGGGCTTGGTATGAGACCTTGTCATCTTTTCTTATTGAGAATAAATTCTCTATAGGAAAAATAGATAAAACTTTATTCTATAGAGAATCTAAAGGCAGGATAATACTAGTCCAGATAAATGTGGATGACATTATCTTTGGTTATATTGAAAATAACCTTTGTAGAAAGTTTGCCAAACTTATTCAAGGGAAGTTTTAGATGAGCAGTATGGGTGAGCTGAAGTTCTTCTTGGGACTTAAAGTTAGATAGACTGATAGTGGTTGGTCCATATCTCAGTCTAAGTTCACCAAGGATTTGATTAAGAAGTATGGTATGGACTCAACTTCTACCATGAAAACTCCAATGGGAACAAGTATTCCTATAGGCAAAGATGAGGCAGGGAAACCTGTTGATGAGTCTTTATATAGAGGGATAATTGGCTCCCTACTTTACTTCACTGCTAGCATACCTGACATCATGTATGCAACATATGTCTGTGCTAGGTACCAAGCTTGCCCAAAGGAATCTCATTATACTGCAGTTAAGAGAATATTGAGATATCTTAAGGGAACACCTAATCTAAGCCTTTGGTACCCTAATAATAGAAATTTCATTCAAACTGGTTTCTCAGATGTAGACTTTGTTGGATGCAAAGAAGACAGGAAGAGTACTACAGGAACTTGTCAATTCCTTGGTGGGAGGCTGGTGTCATGGAGCAGCAAGAAGAAAACCAGTGTAGCTATATTAACAGCTGAATCAAAATATATAGTTGCTGGTAGCTGCTGTACAGAATTGATGTGGATAAAACATAAACTTGAAGACTATGACATCTAGGTAAGTAGAATCTCACTGTTTTGTGATTCTATGAGTGCTATTTCTATTGCTAAGAATCCTTTATCATACAGTAGGACCAAGCATATAGAAATCAAGTTTCATTTCATTAGAGAACATGTAGAGAAGGAAAATATTAGCCCAGAGTTTGTGAAAACAGATGATCAAATAGCTGATATTTTTACAAAACCTCTGGATGAAACTAAATTCAATTATTTTAAAATTGAATTAGGTATGTTGAACCTAGAATAGGTTAGCACAAGATTCCCTAAGTAGCATATGTAAGCACCAAATTTCTCTGGAAATTTGTTTAAGTACAAAGTTTGGGTCGACACAAGCAAGTTGTGTTGACACACTCAGTATGTTGTGTCGACACAGAAAAAGGATGTGTCAACACAGAAACAGTATCTGTGTAGACAGAAGAACTTGTGTCGACACAACTCTGTCGAGACTTAAATGACACATGTCGACATAGACACAAGTGTGTCGACACTGACACAAGTATGTCGACACATAGATTTGTCGACTTAATATAAGTATTTTCGACTCAGACATTAGTATGTTGACACATAGTCATGTCGACTTAAACTTAGTATTGTTGAGACCTAGGTCATTTCTGACGACACGTATGTTGATTTGTCGACTAAGGCCCGTCTTTTGACCTGCCCTTGACACTAATACTATAAATAGGTGAAGCCAAAATCTGTTTTACTACGCTTTCGGAATTCTTTGCTCTGCACCTTCTGTCGAAAAAGACCTTCTCTTCTTTTCTCTCTCATCTCTCTCGTCGATGGCGCCTCATCAAGAAGAAAAAGTCAATGAAGGATATGAGATGGTTCGTGAAGGGTTCACGACAGCTTCAGATAAATTCAGGGTGTAATTGCCCTAATTTCTGGGAATGGTTTGGAGTACTTGGTCTCTTAACCAACCAAGATTTGGAAGAAGAAAGTTTTGGAATTCTATTCAATAGCAAGAGTGGATACAAAAGTGAAAAAGATCAAAGCAACAGTTCAGGATTCCCAAATGAAACTTACACTGAAGATAATTAGGAAATCTCTTTAGCTTCCTTTGGTTAAGGATACAGATGAAATAACTCCATCCATGACAACAAAAGCATTAATTTGGTGCGGGCTGAGCCCTAATATCAAGGTTGGATCATCCATAAATCGAAAAGGGATGAATTCCCAAGGTAAGTTCTTATTTGAAATAGTTGGGAAGGTGATACTATGTAAGACTGGTGGACATGATCGAATTTCAGTCCACATGTTCAATCTGATGACACAGATCATATTCAAAGTGAAAACTGACTGGGCAGCAATAGTGTTTGACAAGATCCAAGAAGGAGTGAAGAAACCAAACTTGGGAAGGATCCTAAGTTTATGTTTATCTTCAGTAATACCAGATGTTTTGAAATAAGTGGCTGGATCCAAAATCAATCACATGAGGAGAATGGATGTGAGAATTTTGTCAAGGTTGGATAGGGTTCTTACCAAGGAAGTCACTACTCCTCATAAACAAACTAAGAAAGATAAAAAACAGAATAAAGTTGTTCAATAAGCAGAATCCTCTAGTGATTCTGAAGAGGAAGTAGTCTTCAGCTCAGATGAAGACCAGCAACCAAAAGAAGCCCAAGATCAAGTGGAGGGAAGTGAACCCCTGGAATAACATATAGTCTCAACTCCAGGAGAAGAAAACCCTAAACAAACTGAGTTGCCTGCCCAAAGGGGAGGCATTGCTGAAGCTGCCCTAGAGAGTGAGTTAGCTGCTGATATTGTTATGAACATAGTATCAGAAATCAATAATGAAGCTCAAGACAATGTTGAGAAAGAAGCTCAAAATGAGCAAGTAAGTATCCCATTTAAAAAGAGGGCCCTGGACAAAAATTTGGATGTCTAGGGAAAACCTTTTGCTGTTTAAACTAATCTTGTTCCTCCTATATAGGTGCAGTAAGAGTTCACAATGGAAGACCTCTTTTTCGATTTACCTGATGCAAGAACTGAGGGGGATCAATCCCAGCTTGAAAAGGATTTGCCAAGGACTGAGGGGGAGGAGATGATATATGTCCCATCTACTAAGGAAACTATTGATATAGAAAGCTCCTCACAACCTTCTGATGATGAAGAAGCCTCAATGGATAAGAAAGGAAAAATGGTTGCCTTAAGGAAAAAGAGTTCTGGCTACAAAAAGGCCTTGCAAACAGGCACAACACCATCTGCTCCAAGTATGGACTTCAATTCTCTACTGGTCCAAATACAAATTAAGTTGGATGAGCAAAGACAATCTCTGGAGAAATATGTGGATGAAACTCACAAGGAGTTACAATTCCAATTGGCTCGGGATATCAAGTCTATTAGATTTGAAGTTAATCAAAATGAAAATGAAATGACAGATTTCTTCCATAAGGGAGGTAATGCTGTGGTATTCCTGGCCAAACAACAGTAGGATCTGAACGTACAAGTGGAAGATATTGCAGTAAAGCAGGGTTATATACTAGAGAATCAACAAAGAATGAATGAGAATCTTAAAGATTCACACCATGCTATCTTGACAAAAATCAATGATCTAACAACTACTGTCAAAGCTGAAGTCTCAAAGAAAATCAAGGAAGATATAGTTGTTGTTCATGCCACATTTCAAGCCTCACAGACGAATATATCTGATTTCTTGACAAAATTCAGAGATTATTATAAAGAAGGAACTGACTATGTTATTAATCAAGTCAAATTTCAAAAAGATGATATGAGGGATCATATTGATAGAGAAGTCATAAAGGGGGAGAGAGTTGTAGTCAAAGACTGCTCTGATCATGCTTAATGAATATCAAATAGCATCAGAGAAACTTTTGGATATCCTCCCCTATGTGATGATGACAATGTTGCGGAGTCTTGAATACAACCTGCTCATACTAAAGGAGATCAGCCTGAAGTTGCTCAGGTGATTTACCCCTTAGAAGATTTTGAAATGATTCAAGAGGAAGTTCAGAAAATGTATAGTCCTCCACTAGAGGCACACAATGTTATTATGGAGAAAGTAGAAATGTCAGAAGTTGCAATAGAAGCTCAGAAGGAAGCTTAGCTATCCAAGAAGAGGTTCAGGGAATAGGCTGAGTTGAAGCCAGACTTTGAGCAATAGTGTCCTTCTTCCAGAAACATTATACTAATTGCCTGGAAAGTTGTGAAGGATAAAACCCATGATAGGGGTAAATGGTATTCAGAGCAGGAATGGAATAAGTATCAGGCTGGGAAAGAAACCATTCTTCAATACAGAAGAAGTGCGAAGGCTGGGAAGCTAACTGCTAATGCTCAGGAGCCAAGTAAGTACTTCCCAAAGCCATTTCACTATTTTGAAAGGCAGAGAATAAAGGCTAAAGAACAAAAGAAAAGCTCTGAAAGGAAAAAAAAGCCTGCTGATGATACTGAACCTCCTTTGCAGGCAAAGATAAAGTCTGGAAAAGGCATTGTAATTAAGGATCCTAGTCAGTAATTGGATAGTTAGGCTTATGTAAAAGAATAATGTAATATTTTGTTTTTTGTTCTAAAATATAATCTTGTAAACATATCATTTTTCTGAATTAAATGAAACCAGTTTTAGTATTAATTATTGTTGTTTACAATGATTATATGTTAACCTACTGTGAAATTTATGTACATCTATTTCTATTATGTTTTATTATAAGAGATGTATATCATTGACTAAGGATTATGACTTCTCCAAATAGGGGGAGATTGTTGGGTACATTGAAAAATATGTACCAAATTTGAAGAAGCCTCATCTTAGTCAATGGTATGCGTCAATTTGTATTTGATAGATGTTTGAGTTACATTGTGCAGGTTCAAGAATTTGAGGAAAATTTTCTAAGTACATGTGTCGACACTTGTTAAGAAGTTGTGTCGACACCCAAGCTAAGTCGACACTTATGAAGGAGTTGTGTCGACACCCAAGCTAAGTCGACACATATGAAGAAGTTGTGTCGACACTCAAACTGAGATGACACCTAAAGAAGCAGCTGTGTCGACACCCAAAATTGTGTCGACACCTAAGGAAGAATTTTTGTCGACACCTAATACAGGAGCTCTGTCGACACGAAGGAGCTATGTTGACACTGGAAGCCGTTGTGTCAACACACTGGACTTGTGTCGACACATCAACTCTCAAAGTGCTCTGACGAGATCAGAAGCAATTGTGTCCACACACAGGACTTGTGTCGATACACACTCAACGCCATCTGGACACACTAAACGATGTTAACACGCACTCAACGTCGTATGTCAGCAACAGCAATGTCGAGACCAGAAGGACTTGTGTCGATACACAGGACTTGTGTCAACACACACTCAACGCTGTCTGATATACACTCAACGCCATCTGTCTGCAGCAGTTATGTCAAGAACATGAAGACTTGTGTCGACATATACAACAGAAGAAGTGTCGAGTAGCAAAAGATTGACTGAGTCGACACATTGAATGCTGTGTCGACATCATGAAGACTTGTGTCGACACTTAGCCTATATGTGTCGACACATGTGAAGTAGTTTGTAGAATGGAATGTGCTGAGTTGGTACGTCTTTGACGAATCAACTAACTTGACTGATGACTTGACAGCTTTTATAACCAACAAGTCTGACACCTCAATCAAAACTATCAGAAGGTTGTTACAAACCGGATCAGCCAGTAACCATTAGGAAACTCTATATAAGAGTCAGATCTGTGACAAAGAAAGAAAAAAAACATAAGAAGAAGAAGAACAACACTAGAGAATTCTTCAACAAGAACAGGGAAAACCCTTACGAAGGCAGATCCAGAGCTTTCTACAAGAAAGATTCAGAATTTATTCTAAATTTAAGGAAGATGCTGACTGAAGATCATGTTCTACATCAAGTGAAGATCCACCTTATTTTGTTCTATCAAGAAGCTTTGAAAAGCTAAGTCAAGTTGGATCAAAAGGGTCAGTTCATTCAAGAACTGATTAAGAAGGCCACACCAATAGAGAAATCTTACTGGTGAATTTTCAGTATCTTTATATCATTAAATTTCTTGTTGGATCTACGAGAGAAATAAGTTCAATAAGGAGCATTCTAAGTTTTATCACGATCGAAAAATCAAGCCCCAAATTTTTTTTCTCCGAGCAATCTTGTCCTTCTTTATAATTCGCGTCTTAGGCTTTTTCTGGGTAAACTAAAATCACGATGGTCCGGCCCCTTCAAAGTAGAAGAGGTTTGGCCATATGGGACCGTACTCATCTCCCACCCAGAAAAACACTCGTTTAAAGTAAACGGTCATCGTTTAAAATAATATATAGCGGGCGACGCAGTGGGCGTTAATAATGAAACCATAACCCTCCTCAAAATATAAACCCTTCAAAATAATCAAGCTAAACGACTATAAACAAAGCGCTCCTAGGAGGCACCCCATGTTTATCTTTTTCTCTCTTTCTTTATTTTTTTCTATTTTTTCTTAACAACGCAGGGTTTCTAAATGGGCCTCCCTGAACACGTTTCAGGGAAGTTCTTTTCTCCCCTTTTTGTTATACATATTGCATTTTATTTATTTTTTGTCCCTCATACTTATATTGCAACATTCGAGACAATGTTGCAATTAAGTATGAGAGTGTTTTCGTACTTTCTTTTCTGCACTTCTATTTTTTGCACTCCTAAGAATTTAAAAACAAAAAAATCGAAAATAAAAACAAAACACAAAAAAAGTATAAAATGAAAACTCTAAAAATGTTTTTGGTTTTATCATCAAAAATTCAAAAAAAAATTATAAAATAAAAATCCCAAAAATATTTAGTTTTACTTTGTAAATACTCTTTGTAAATATCCTTTGTAAATTTTTTTTTTGTAATTATCCTTTTCTCTTTCCCCTCTTCGTTTCTTTCTCCTCTTTATAAAGAACTTCTTTCTCTTTCCTCTCTTGTATATATTTGCTTAAAAATCTTTAAAAATATATATAGAAAATAAAAAAAATAAAGAGTTCCTAAAATATATATATCTTTTTCGCATTTTTAGAATGTATATATTAAGAAATACTTCAAAATCCAAAAAAAATTATGATAACTCTAAAAATCCCCCCCCAAAAAATTATTATGAAACAAATAAATTGAATATACCATTCTTAGCCTTTTTGCTCTCCAAAAATCTTGTTTTGAGTTATTTATAAGCAAATTCTATTAATTCTGTGTTTACTATCTGTTTATTAATTGGAGATTGATAGATTTAAATATCCGGGGTTAAGTTTTAAAGAATTTCTTATGTTTTTTTTCTTAAGATATGAGACTTATTTTAGGCACTACTTCTAATTTATCTAAAATAAAGGCACGTGTATTATGTTAGAAAAAACCCTTAAAATTCAATTATGTTTACTTCAAGCTTTTTGAAATATAGGAACATTCAATTTATCATGGTTGCTCTTAAATTTTTTTTATTAAATTCTAGTTTTCTCTTTGAAAAAACTTATCTCCCCATATTTATCATGTCTTATTTGGCATGATAAAATTTTTATCCTTAAAAGAACTCATGTCAATGGGAATAAGATTTCATTCCATAAACATAGACATCCAATATTTTTAAAAGATTATATGTTACAGAGTAAGAGGATAAAATTCATTACTCCTATACATATACATAGGGTTAATATGAAGTTGTTCCAAAATTTACATATTATGGAAAATAAGATTTCATTTTCCTAAAAACATCCACATTCAAAGAAAAATTCTTTAGAGGTTTCAAAAAAAATACCTCACCTCTAAACCAAAGCCCTCCTCATAAACCAAAACACCCTCAAGACATATTCAATGATTCTAGACTTACTATAAAATCTTTTTGAGAGCATAATTTTTAAATTGCATTATTTCCTTTAAACTCTTATAAGCTAAAGTTTCTGTAATTCCAATCTATTTTTGTTAGCTAACAATTATAATTTATGATTGCTATTTGGCTACTTCAAGAAGTATTTTTGGACAAAACTTTTCTTCTATTTAAATCATTTTCATGATTTAGGACTTAACTCTTATACCTATGATGTTTATTTAAATCTCTCTTTTAATTAATTCAAGCGGCAGCAAAATTTAGGATTTATTTTAATTCGTTATAAATATATCTCCAACATTTGCTCTGGAATAGTAAAATCTTAAGTATGAGGGTATTTGACGAGTTGTAAATATTCGTATTTTTCAGTAACTTATTTAGGTCGTTTTAGTTTATTTTCGTTATTTTTAGTTACTTGTGTTCAATAAAATGTTCCTTTTTTATATATACTCTTCTAACTTAGCTTTATTTTGTTTTCTGAAATTTTTGCAAAAATTGGTGAATTTTCAAAGTACATGCCCGTGTCAATTGGGACACGCCCATGACCGCGTCTTGTCACTTTGATTCCTGTGGAAAACTGCCGCCTGCAATGTAAAAATCAAGACACGCCCGTGATCTTTCCGACACGCCCGTGTCTGTCATTGAGTTTTCAACCCGGTTCAAATAGTTGATGCTGACATCAAATTTCTATCAGGTGCCCATTCACGCCACCCTACACGCCCGTGATCGTAGAACACGCCCGTGACCAACACGTGGACTTTCCATAAGCTTCCAGAATTTTGCCAGTCACTAGGTTTTCTGGTTCACCAGCACGCCAGCCCGACACGCCCCCCCTGTCACGTCGGTGACCAGGGCATGTAATCCGAAATTTTTGCTATAAATAGAACTTTTTTATAAGGGCCAAGAGTTCAGCTTTTTTGGACCATTTTGGTGTTAGTGGGCTGCCTAAGTGGATTTTCTTGCTATATAAGGAGATTTTCTCCCCTATCTTTAGTGTTTGTTTTAGCTTTTTATAACTCCTTTTGTCTTAATAAAATATGTTTTTTCTCTCCTTATGTTGGAATGGATTTTATTTGAGTGCCCACTTATCTTCCCCTTTTATCCTTTATTTAACTTAGTTTTCTATGTGTGTGTGTGTATGAGAGTAAAGTTATTTTTTTGTTTTCTTCTTTTTTTTACTTAGCTTGTTCTAGTTTTTTCTATCTAATTTAGTGTTGTTATAATAGCTTTTTTTATCTTGTTCCTTAAGCTTTGTTTAGGTTTAGTTTTTTAGTGCTTTTTATTTCATTCTTATGAATTTATAAAAGGGTTTTAAAAGTGGTTTTTATCTTTTCACAAAGGGATTTTAGCTTGTAAAACTTTTCGTTCTTGTAAACATTTTTCCACTTTTTAAGCATTTTTATAAAGTTATAAAAATAGATTAGTCGTTATTTTAAATTTTGAAACACTTTGATTCTTGCTTTGTTTTGAAAAAAAATTCCTTCTTTAATTTTATTTCTTCTTTTTATGCCTTTTTAGAAAGTTCTAGGGGTAGAAATGTAATCATTTTAATTTTTCGATCACTTTGTTTTTCTCTTTTTGTTGTGTGTGTGAGTGTATGAGTTAGTTTGTTTTAGCTTTCTTTATCTCTTTCTTTCTTTCAAGTAGAGTGTGTGCGTGTATGAGATAACATTTATTGCTTTCTTTAAATTATGTAGAGTGTCTGTATGAGATGGTTTTTATCTATTTCATTTCCCTCCTACTCATTTGAGTAGGACTTGCAATTTACTGCTTTCATTTCCCGTCTACTCGTTTGAGTAGGACTTGCAATTTACTTCTTTCATTCCCCGCTTACTCATTTGAGTAGGACTTGCAATTATATTTCTCGTCTACTCGTTTGAGTAGGACTTATATTTTCAATTATGTATTTTTATTTTTTGTAACTTAGTTTTTTCCTTGGCTTTGATGAGTGCGTGCATTCTCTATTTAGCTAGCTTTCCTTTTTTTCTAACGTCGTGTTATTTTTTATGTACTTTTTTTATAACCCTTCAGCGCTTAGTTTAGAACTCACTCCTCACCAAACTCATAAGCCGTCCCCATCCTGATGAGTGGCTAATCACTCTTAGCCCTCAGTATCGACGAGCATTGGAATATAAAAATCTTTTTAAATAATTAAAGGTCCTTTTTCTCTTTAATTAAAGCACTTAAGGTTTACCCAGGGTTTACGGTGCGTAGAACCACATATTGATGTGTGGGCTCTATTTCCGTTATCCATATTCTATCTAGTTGAGAAGCTGTGTGTGTGGACTAATCACCCTTGGGTATAAAGAGTTTTGGCACTAAACCTCGAGAGAGGAGGAGCAGAATTCATTCAAATTGGGTCCCCCCAATAGCGGGGTTCTTAGTGTAAAGAGGGCATTAAGAGGAATCCTTCGCCGAATGAGAGCTCGGTCGAATAGTCTTATTGTTCAGGTGAACGAAAGACCTAGAGATAGGTGAGCTCATGCTTGTGGAACCACCGCGACCAAGTTGCCCCTTTAATTGATTTGAAACCTAGGATCTCTAGTTAATTAAAAATATTTTAGTCTTAATCAATTTGATACCGAGCGTTATTTCTTCATCAATTTTTCTAAGTCTATTTTAAGCCTTTTCTTATAACCATCCTAGTTCATTAGTTAATCCAACACCTTTATTTTCAGTAAGATAATAGTCCCTCCGGGAGGAGTAGAAATAATCAACCCGCCACAGGGAATGTACGATCTTAATATTCCCCCCAAATATCCTGTACTACTTGTTATAGGTGCACTTGCCTCCTTTCGTTCCCTCCGCAAAACTCGACCCCCACACTACTAATTAAAAGAAAGGTCGGGCGGCATGGAGGGCCATCAAAAACTCTCATGGGGTCAAGTATGCCTATAGACAAAGATGAGGAAGCGAAACCTGTTAAATGAAACTTTATATTGAGGGATAATTGGATCCCTTCTATATCTTACTGCAAGTAGGCTATACATAATGTATGCTACATGTGTTTGTGTTAGGTATCAGGCTAGCCCTAAAGAATCTCACTACTCTACTGCTAAGAAGATTTTGAGATATCTTAAGGGCACACCAGATCTTGGCCTATAGTACCTAGAAATAGGGATTTTGAACTAACGGACTATTCACATGCAGATTTTGCAGGCTACAAAGAGGACAGGAAGAGCACATCAGGCACCTGTAAGTTCTTGGGAGGATGACTTGTGTTTTGGAGCAACAAGAAGTAGACCAATGTTGCAATTTCAATAGCTGAGTCTGAGTATATCTCAGCAGGAAGCTGTTGTGCATAGTTTCTGTGGATCTAGTATCAACTCTAGGACTACAACATCCAGATAAGTAACACTCCCATGTACTGTGATTCAACTAATGCAATCTTTATTGCTAGAAATCCTATCTCACACAGCAGGACTAAGCACATAGAGATTAGGTATCATTTTATTAGGGAGCATGTGGAAAAGGAAGATATTAGTCTTGAGTTTGTCCCAATTGACAAGCAAGTGGCTGACATCTTTACTAATCCACTAGATGAAGTCAAGTTCAACACCATCAAGTTTGAGTTGGGTATGTTGAACTTGGTATAACTTCAGTTGCTCTTTATAGCGTTTCTGTTGTAGGGCACATTCTTCTTTCAGGTTGATAAGTCTTTCAAGTGGTATCAATACTTACAATTGATATAAAGACTTAGATGGACTCAAGTGTCCAGTAAAGAGAATGACAGCAGATGCTCCAGTTGAGGGGGAGCAAGTCAAGATGCTCTTGTTGAGAGGGAGAAAGTCCAGTAGCTGCAACAATGGATCAAAGATCAATATGTCCTTAGGACAACGCACAAACTGAGGGGGAGATCAACACAAGTGGATAACTGATAGCAGCTAGCTAAAGTAGATAAATGGACCACTCAAGTGTCAAATGGCTGCAGTGATGTGTTGTATCTATGGTATCAACAAAAGAGGTATGATATTTAGTCAAGTAGTTTGATCACTAGGATAATATCTTAAGTGGAATAAACACAAGATTTTTGTTAGGATCAAGAGATAAATTCTCTGGTTCATGATCCTTTCACCTCCCTCATTAGATATTTTTTTTGAAGAAGCCAGAAAGGGGGAGGTGTGGGAAATACCCTATACTCAAAAGGGGGAGGTGTGGGCAATAGTGTGGGCAATACTTGACATGACCAGGTAATGTTGAGTCAATGCATATTACTTGAAAAAATTCAAGTAGTATGAGGAGTTCAAGGAATGCATATTGGGCCATTGCATATTACTTTCCCACCTCCAAGTGGCATGAAGAAATTACTTCTAGTGGTATGAGGAAAGTGCAAATGCTCTAGTAGTATGAGAAAGCAATGACTTGACATATTGAGTCAGTGCATTTAAATGAATAACATTGAATTATTATGCTGGAAATTAAAGTGGTATGAGAAAGCTACATTTGCCAGCTTACAGCTGCTTTGAATTTTCAAGTGGTATGAGAAAGCTAATACTGCTAGCTTACAACTACCTTGAGTTTATATGCTTTATGTGAAAATGCTTCTTAGTATTGTTGTGTGTTCTGCCTTCTTCAAATAGGGGGAGATTGTTAAGAATATTGCCCTCAATGTTCCCTAGATTTGAAGAGGAATCACAATTAATACTAATGATGCAGCGCCGCCGCTAATTGATGAAGACCCGTTTGTTGAGGCGCTACGACATAAAGATCTGAGATGCTGTGATGACGCTGAAGGAAGTGCATGTTACAACCTCCGCCCGTGGCGTGCTAAAACCGTCATGAAGAATTAGCCTTAATTATCTTATTTCATGGACTCTATTTTATATTTTTGGAATATAAAATTATCCTATGTTTAAGTGATAATTTTATATCCATGGCATGCTTTTATATTTTTTATTTGAACAATTTTAATTTTTTGTGTGCACTTAGCCATTCGGATGGATGAGATTACATCTCCATCATGGAGGGTTAAGGCTTGTTGTAAACTCCTATTTAAGGAGATGATTAGGAGGAATCAAGTATTGAAATGTTGAAACCTAAAATTCCCTCTCCCTAGAGATTTCGTCCAAGAGGAGAGCCTCCTTGCCGCCGCCCCCTTTGTTGTGGTGTGAAGCCGCCTCCCCCCCCTTGCTCCCTCCATCCATTTCGGTGCGACTCCGGCGCGGCTTCCTTCGGTACGACTCCTTGGAAGAAGGTTGCAAACCCTCGGTGTGACGCCGGCAGATCTGTGGAGAGAGTGATTCTCCCACCTTATCTTGTGTGAACTTTCATCCCGGTTGGGTAATCTCTTCCCCCTTGTGTGATTCATGCTTTAGTTTGTGGAGGTTTTTCACGCATCTCTTTCTCCGTGGCTTTTAAATTCATCGCTTGCAAAATTCTGAAATCGAATTTGTTGTTATTGAATCTCTTGTTATCCGGATCGGGTAGATCCGTCGCGGGAGCGCAACTTTGCCTAGCCTTGATTTGCTCTTTTGATTGGTGCACTTTATGTGCCAACAAGGGAATTAATCACGACTCGAATTTTGATCGCTCTTCAAAGTTTTCTGCCACTCCAAAATAAAATTATTGTTGTGTTTGAAACGGCTTATATTGAAATGAATAGATGCTTGTGTAGGTGCGGTGAGTTGTGTGCTTGTTGGAGAGGTAGGTCTTAATGACGTTGTATCGAGTCCGGATTACGGCGAGTTGTGTGCTTGTTGGAGAGGTAGGTCCTAAGGACGTGGTATCGAGTCCCGGATTTTTGGGAGCAAACCGACCCCTTTACATTCGCTTTTGGTCGGAGCTCTCTCTTTTATTTCTTGTTCTGTGATTGTTAGGTGTCCATTGTGCACGCACGTCCGTGTCACGTTGACACCCCACATTAATTTTGTATCAGAGGCGGTCGTTTCAACTCCCAAGTTGCAAACATCCTCGCTGCGTTCTTCGTTGGTCGATCTCATCTTTCAAGGATCTGAAATTTTCGGATTGGTCTGTGTTTAGTAAAACCCTCGGAATTTTAAAACTTATCAAAAAAATCTGAAAAAAATTATGTAGCTTTCTGCACTTATTTCCAGCAACATTAAAACAGAAAATTTTTCGATTCTTCCTCGTTAGGTTAGCCTGCAAATTGGAACATCGTAATTCTGTCCAGCTGGTCTGCAAATAGCGGGCTTAAATCTTTATTTTTCAGCGAAATTTCAAAAAAAAAAAATTTAACGATCTACGTGTTAGTCACGTTGGGAATCTATAAAAATATCTTATTTTCAGTATAGCTACAGCCCTAGGAAAAATCATCTTTCCAAGATTTTCTAAACCTGAATGCGCACTACGCTATGATCGAAATATTCGACTCCGTCTACGGCTAGGATGGCTGTGAATGAGCATGTAGATCCCAACACCGAGGCCATAGCGTGGCTGCGTAACGAGATGACTTAACTTAGGAACATGTTAACCCAGTTCATACAAACCCAAGCTAGGCCACCCCCGCCACCTGTTAATGTTGAGTTGCCCCGCCGGCGCCAACAAAGCTCCGATTCGGATTCTAATGGGGACTCCCCATGAGTTCCCCCTCGAGGCCGTCGCCACGAGCGAGAGTTTGGCATTACTAGGGCCGTCAAGATTGAGGCCCCCACTTACGACGGCATGGGAGATCCACAAAACTTCCTTAATTGGACGGTGGATATGGAATGTTACTTCGACCGGCACCATCTCACGGACCCCCAAAAGGTCCAAGTTGCCAGGATGAAGTTAACTGGTCGTGCCAAGACTTATTGGTTGAATGAAGAGCGTAGGCTAGGAACTGAGAACGGAGACCCAATTGTTGGATGGGCCGTAATGAAGAATTTGTTGACCGATCAGTACGTCCCCGCGTACCATCGGACACAGATGTTCGATGAGCTTGCCACCCTGCGGCAAGGCTCAAGTTCGGTAGCTGACTATATGGGTGAACTTAAGGACCGTATGGTGCGATGTGACTTGAAGGAGATCCCCGAAGTCACTTTATCTAGGTTTCGAAAGGGGCTTCACCCCGATATCCAAAGGAAGCTCTTGCGATATGGGCACACGGATTTGAACGCAACTTTCAATGCTTTCCTGGACATTGAAAAACACTTAGCCTCTAAGGCTCACTCCCGTTACACTCACGCGAAGAACAAGTCCACCACTGGGACATCATCTTCCATATATCCTGGTAAGGGAAAGTTCAAATCCCACGAGTCGAAGTCTGTTGTGATCAACGCTCGAAACACTAAGAACCCCGTCAGTGAGCGTGTTCCTATAGGGAAGGTTAGCAAGGCTAACACCACTGTTTACTCTTGCGGCGTTCAAGGCCACTATGCCTACGAATGCCCCACCAAGACGAAAGCACTAGCCTTATTAGATCCGGCCGCCGACCCTGACGATTATGAGTACGAGGCCGCGGAGGAGAGTGACCCCGACGGAGTCCCTAGTGACTTGGAGGACGATCACCGCCTTATATTGATGCGTTGTATTTTGACCACTCCTCGTCCCGTACACGACTGGAAAAGGACGAGCATATTTTCCCTGATCTTTAAGAGTGGCAAAAAGCTATGCAAACTAGTTATTGATGGTGGTAGTTGCGTGGATGCCATTTCTGAGAACGCCATTAAACGTATGTCCTTAACTGTTGAGCCGCACCCGACCCCCTGTCAGGTTGCTTGGATCAGTAAGGATACTATTAAGGTAACCCAACGATGCCTAGTCCCCATGTCTTTCAAATCCTACACGGATGAGGTTTGGTGCAACGTCCTGCCGATGGACATTTGTCATGTGTTATTAGGCTGCCCCTGGCTCTATGACCGTGATGTGACGCACTATGGTCGTGCCAACACATATGAGTTCAAATTCAATGGCAAGACCATCACCTTGAGACCGACTGTGCCAAAAGAACCGGTAGTGATGACTAAGGATACCACCGTCCCTATAGAGAGGAAGGCATTGAGCTTGTTTGGTAGGAAATAATTTGTGAAGGACCCCTTCATTAAGGGCATGATGTACGCTCTCGTTCTCATGGGTACCAAAACTGATAGTGGTGTGTTGGATGATTTACCCCGAGAGCTACGGGTATTGTTGGATGAGTTTAGGGATGTTTACCCGGATGAGTTGCCATCGTCGTTGCCTCCACTTAGAGATATACAACATGCCATCGACCTTATCCTCGGATTGTCCATACCAAACCAACCCCATTTTAGGCTTAATCCCGCTGCCCACCTAGAGTTACAAACCCAGATAGAGGATTTACTGCGTAAGGGATTTATTAGGGCGAGTATGAGCGTGTGTGCTATCCCGGCACTCCTTGCCCCATAGAAAGATAGCACCTTGCGCATGTGTGTTGATAGCCGGGCTATCAACAAAATTACTATAAAATATAGGTTTCCAATCCCGCGATTAGATGATCTCTTGGATGTCCTTTCGGGTGCCACTATTTTTTCAAAGCTAGACTTACGGAGTGGTTACCACCACATTCGGCTCCGAGAGGGGATGAGTGGAAGACCGCGTTCAAGTCTAAGGATGGGTTGTATTAGTGGCTTGTGATGCCCTTTGGGTTATCCAATGCCCCTAGCACCTTCTCCCGGATGATGACGCACATCTTTAGCCCGTATATGGGGAAGTTTGTTATAGTATATTTTGACGACATCCTAGTCTTTAGTACCTCCCCCGCCGAACACCTCTCCCACATCAAAGTAATCCTCACCACTTTAAGGAAGGAAACCTTATTTAAGAATCTTAAGAAATGCACATTTTATGTTTCGGAGGTAGAATTCTTGGGGTATATAGTTGGTTCTGATGGAATTCGTGTTGACCCAGGAAAGGTCCAAGTGATTAGAGATTGGCCCGAGCCCACTAACCTTCGAGAGGTGCGTAGTTTCCATGGCTTAGCTACCTTCTATCATCATTTCATACGCGATTTTAGTAGCATTATGTCACCCATTACCGACTGCATGAAGAAGGGCGAATTCACATGGACGAAATCCGACACGTTTGCATTCCGTCGTATTAAAGATCTCATGACCGAAGCCACGGTGTTGCGTCTCCCCGACTTCACCAAGGTCTTCGAGCTTACGTGTGATGCATCAGGCATTGGAGTTGGAGGTGTCTTGAGTCAAGAGGGACACCCCGTGATTTATTGTAGAGAGAAGTTGGCGGGCGCCAAATTAAACTACTCAAATTATGATAGAGAGTTATACGCTGTCATTAGATGTATGCACCATTGGAGGCACTACCTCCTCCCTAAGGAGTTTGTGATCCTTTCCGATCATGAGGCATTACGATTCATCAACGGTCAGCACAAGATCAGCCCGCACCATGCTAAATGGGTATCCTTTTTGCAAGAATACACTTTCAATTTTAAACACCTTAAGGGAGCTGACAACCGAGTCGTGGACGCTCTTAGTCGCTTAACCTTGTTAGTCACCACTATGGAGGTTAATGTGGTAGGATTTGAACGAATCAAAGATGAGTACTCCATGTGCCCCGATTTCCAGGACGCATATTTGTCAGCCCAAGATAGCTCCCCCACGAACATATCGGCTTTCGTCATTAAGGACGACTATCTATTTAGACTTGGAAAGTTATGTATTCCTCTGTCATCATTACGTCTCCATATCATATGGGAATTGCATGGCGGAGGGTTGAGTGGTCATTTCGACAGAGAAAAGACCATTACGTTAGTTGAATAAAAATTTTATTGGCCAAAACTTAAGGCAATGGTGGGACGAGTGGTGAGTAGTTGCCGTACTTATCAGATATCCAAGGGCACCAAAACCAACGTCGGTTTATATACTCCGTTGCCTATTCCTTCCACCCCATGGAAAGATGTGAGCATGGACTTTGTCTTAGGCCTACCCACTACGTTACGGCATCACGATTCCATTTTTGTAGTTGTGGATAGGTTCTCCAAAATGGCATATTTTATCCCGTGCACTAGAACTAACGGCGCGTCTCATATCGCCAAATTATATTTTAAAGAAGTAGTTAGTCACCGGAGAGTGCCGAAGACAATAGTCTCGGATCGAGATGTTAAGTACACGAGCTATTTCTGGAAGACACTTTGTGTCTTAATGGGTACCAAGTTATTGTTTTCCTCTGCCTATCACCCCCAGACTGATGGGAAGACGGAGGTGGTGAATCAGAGCTTGGGTAGCCTTCTTAGATGCCTAGTGAGCGATCACAAAGGCACGTGGGATCTTATTATTCCCCACGCCCAGTTGGCTTATAATAATTCCAAAAATCGGTCCACTAGTCTGTCACCAAACGAGATTGTCCATGGGTACAAGGCCCCTGTGCCTATTGACTTGGTACCGTTGCCCCCAATATACAAGACAAGTCAGTTTGCGCAATCCTTCGCCCAACATATTCATGACTTAAATGCACGTATACGAGCTACCTTGACTGCTCAATATGAGTCTTATCAGTCGTACGCTAATTTACATAGGAGGGTTTCGCACTTTAAAGTTGGCGATTTGGTCCTAGTCCGATTAGTTCCCGAACGCTTGCCATCTGGCACCGTTAAGAAGTTGGCACTGAAGCGCGCAGGCCCTTTTCGGATTATCAAGAAACTAGGTGACAGTGCTTTCGTTTTGGATTTGCCGGCTGATTGGGGTATCTCCCCTATTTTTAATGTCTCGTATTTGACGCTGTTTGTTTTACCTCCACCTGAGTTGAATTCTCTGTCGTCTTCTCCCTCCACTAAAAATTCTGATGGGTTGGGGAGTGATAGTTCGGATGATCACTCTCTTTCGGTCCCCGCAGGTATAACATCAGATGGTACGTTGCCTTCTTTTACTCCTACTGCTGACATGTTTCCCAGGTTCCCCAGGACCTTTCTCACTCCAGATATGATACTCGCTGTGGAACCGTTCGCTTCTCCGGATGGTACTACTTACCTCTTCCTTGTCCGTTGGCGTGACCGCCCCCCTTTGGACGACTCTTGGGTACTCACGACAGAGCTTCAACGTTTGGATGCCGAGTTTATCTGCCGCTATCTCTCCACTCACGCATCAGAGATACGTGATTTTGAGTGGGGGAGGATTGATGCAGCGCTGCCGCTAATTGATGAAGACCCGGTTGCCGAGGCGCTACGACATAAAGATCTGAGACGTTGTGATGACGCTGAAGGAAGTGAAGGTTACAACCTCCGCCCGCAGCGTGCTAAAACCGTCATGAAGAATTAGCCTTAATTATCTTATTTCATGAACTCTATTTTATATTTTTGGAATATAAAATTATCCTATGTTTAAGTGATAATTTTATATTCATGGCATACTTTTATATTTTTAATTTGAATCAATTTTTATTTTTGGTGTGCACTTATCCATTCGGATGGATGAGATTACATCTCCATCATGGAGGGTTAAGGCTTGTTGTAAACTTCTATTTAAGGATATGATTACGAGGAATCAAGTATTGAAAAGTTGAAACCTAAAATTCCCTCTCCCTAGAGATTTCGGCCAAGAGGAGAGCCTCCTTGCCGCCACCCCCTTGGTTATGGTGTGAAGCTGCCGCCCCCCTTGCTCCCTCCATCCGTTTCGGTGCAACTCCGGCGCGGCTTCCTTCGGTGCGACTCCTTGGAAGAAGGTTGCAAACCCCTCGGTGTGACGCCGGCGGATCCGTGGAGAGAGTGATTCTCCCACCTTATCTTGTGTGAACTTTCATCCCGGTTGGGTAATCTCTTCCCCCTTGTGTGATTCATTATTTAGTTTGTGGAGGTTTTTCACCCATCGTTTTCTCCGTGGCTTTTAAATTCATCGCTTGCAAAATTTTGAAATCGAATTTGTTGTTATTGAATCTCTTGTTATCCGGATCGAGTAGATCCGTCGCGGGAGCGCAACTTGGCCTAGCCTTGATTTGCTCTTCCGATCGGTGCACTTTATGTGTCAACAAGGGAATTAATCACGACTCGAATTTCGATCGCTCTTGAAAGTTTTCCACCGCTCAAAAATAAAATTATTGCTGCATTTGAAACGGCTTATACTGAAATGAATAAATGCTTGTGTAGGTGCGGTGAGTTGTATGCTTGTTGGAGAGGTAGGTCTTAAGGACGTTGTATCGAGTCCGGCTTACGGCGAGTTGTGTGCTTATTGGAGAGGTAGGTCCTAAGGACGTGGTATCGAGTACCAGATTTTTGGGAGCTAACCGACCCCTTTACGTTCACTTTTGGTCAGAGCTCTATCTTTTATTTCTTGTTCTGTGACGGTTAGGTGTCCATTGTGCATGCACGTCCGTGTCACGTTCACACCCCACATCAACTAAGAGCATAATTATATTTGATGTTGTTCAAGTTCAATATGTGCAGGATGTTCCATGGAACAAGTTTAGACAGGTTGTCTAAGTGATTGTGACAGGTGTCCATAAGGAAGGAAGGGGGAGAGACAGAAATTTGTCTAAGTCCACAGGCGTCGAGTGAAGCACGTTCACTCAATGCCAGATATCAAGGAAGGATGATGGAAAGACTCAAATTCGTCGAAGTCCACAGGAATTTTGTGAAAGCAGTTCACTCGACGCTATATAACATGAGGCGTCGAGTAAAGCTCAATCTGTCAAAGCTTCAGCTTTGGCAAGGGAGAAATTTGACTAAGACCAGAATTGTTGAGTGATGACAGCTCACTTAATGCCTGAATAAATAAGCATTGAGTCAAGCTCAAGAAGTCAAAGCCTTTGAAGAATCTGTCAAGAATTCTAGCTAAGTCCAGAAGAGTTGAGTGAGGACAGCTCACTCAATGCCCAAAGAAGAAGGCGTCGACAAACCAGTGTTCAGTCAAAGCTTAAGAAGAGATAGACAGAAAAATCTGTCTAAATCTAGATGCAATGTGTGAGGATAGCTCACTCAATGCAAGCCCATCAAGAAAATCGGCTAAGTACAGAACCATTAAGTGAAGGAAGTTCACTCAACACCTCATCAAAGAAGACAGGCAAAGGCAGAAGCATTGAGTGATGAAGGCTCACTCAATGCATTCATAAAGAGAGATACAGCTAAGTATAGAAGCATTGAGTGAAGCTAGTTAACTCAATGCCTCAGTATGAAGGCAGACAGTCAGTGAAGCAACTAAGTACAGAAGCGTTGAGTGATAAAGGATCACTCAAGGCACTCAATGCCTAGCAGTGCAGAGATATTGGCTAAGTCCAAATTCATTGAGTGATGAAGTTTCACTCAACGCATGGCAGTGCAGAATATTTGAATAAGGGTTTTGCACTAAGTGAAGGCCATTCACTCAACGCACTCAACGTCTGGGATGAACTAGGTGAATTGTGCTAAGTCCACAGAAGGTTACGTTAGCATATGTCAGCAAAGTTAAAAATGTTGCGGGAAGCCTACAATACACGACAAATGGTATTGCAGGCCTATTTTATGACTTTTCCTATAAAAGCAAAGTTGCAGTCAACAACTTCATTTAGGCCCACGAGTCAAATAGTCGTTGGACGGCGGATAATAAAAGGATAGAGATCGGCGGAAGCAAAAAAAACTTTTATTGTTTTACATTTTTGCAAAGAGACAGAACTTCATCGTTTTCTTCCTCGCCATTGTTGCAGAGCTTGAAGCTGAAGTTCAAACCCGTTGATCTAAAAGTTCACCCAGATAGCTCCAGCGATCTTCACCTGCTACAACAAGTTCAGAAGAGATTTCTGAGAAAGAAAAAGATGTAGAGCATTCTAATTTCTGCAGTTAAGGTTAGCTGATTGAAGAACAATAAGAACTGTCAACTCATCTGTCTTCATCAAGCAAGATCAGGAACTTGAGTTTCTAAGTTTCTTCTAGCACAAGCAGCAGCTTTCAAAAGATCATTATTCTTGTTGCTGTGAAGAAGTTAGGGCTGAGATTTTATCAGCTCAGGAAGCAGTAGACTCAGAAAAATTTCTCTGGAATCAAATCATCAACAAACTCTTCATCTCTGTAGGATCCTTTGAATCTGAGTTGTAAGCCTAATATTATAAAGGATGAGGTAGGATCCAGTTTTGGATCTGAGCTGTAGGATCATTTATTTATCTAAGGTAGTGCCTTGTGCCTGAGTTATAGGAGAGTCATCATCTCTGAGTTGTAGTGTTAACCTCCTAGCCTGAGTTATAGAACTATTAATTTAGTCTGAGGTAGGTGATCTTTTGATCACTGAGTTGTAGGATCAAGCTTGCTATGTGGTAGTGCTTTGTGTCTAAGGTAAGTCATGGAGGAGAATGAGAGATCCTGAGGGATCATTGTTGGAGCTCTTAGGAGCTTTGTTTTGGAGAAGTGTCTTGTCTAACACACTGTTAGAAAGGTGGGAGGGACAGTAGATGTACCCATAATTTGGGAAACCACTATAAACCTTGTGTGTGCTTTTGTAGTGTGTCTTGAAAGCATAAAATAACTAACCAGCAACACACTTAAAGAAGGAAAAATATAAAGAGACTAAAAACCCTATTCACCCCCCTAGGTGTTTAGTTATCCTTGAAACTAAAGACTTTCAAGGGTCGCAAGAGGGAGCAAGCTCGCCAGCCAAAAAGTCCTAAGACTCATGAAGTGTACCCTCTTATATTTAATTATGAGTTGTTGAATGTTATGCTCCGTGAACTGTAATTCGGCTTGCATGCCGAGGTAGCCTAGGAGTGCTAAGGTAAATTTCTCTATTTGTTGTTGTTACAGTTTTTGGCATTTTTTAATTGTTGTAAGGTCGTAAGACTGTTTTGGACTCTTATAGTTGTGGAGGACTTCTAGTTTGTGGTGTGTATCCGCTGTCTTGTTTTCTGAGTTTTGAGATGGATAGTTCTTTATACCATTTTAAAATGCTAAAGCTGTGGAGTATATATGTTGTGGGGCCCCTACCGGACCCATATTATATTGTTATTGCAGGGGAGGCGTTACATTTTGGTATCAGAGGGAGGTTAGTGTCCAAGGTAAGGTTTAGTGGTCGATTTAACATAATCAGATCGCGTAAAGAAGTAATCCATATTGGAGTATTGTGGTACCATGAGTGTCCTTGTGTTTGAGTTTTGCGAATGGAACCTGATTCCTATTTTACCTTGCTTTTGCTAAGGGTACTAGCAATGAGGCGAGGACGTCGAGGCCGCGAGAGGAGCCTTCGGCAAGTAGTGCTACTGCTTTAGGTCTTATGGGCATGGGTGTATCCTCGACCGATTTCTGTTGCATGTTAGCAGATTGAATGGTAGCAGCCCAAGCTGCGGCGGAAACACAAGTTGTGACCCCTTCTGCGTAGGTAATGACTCCCGTTACCCCAGATACAATACCGGTCATACCAGGAGGAGGAGCCAGGCCGGTGGAGTTGTTGGCTGAGAGAGTTGTCATCGGGCAAGGAGACCATCAGATGAAGTATTTCCTAAGTTTCGATCCTCCAATGTTCAAGGGTGTAAGCACACTGATTGATGTCAAGAACTGGTTGGTAAGTATTCAGGAACTCATGGGAGCAGTAGAAACACCAGAGGATAAGTAGTCCCAACTCGATGTTGAAACCGAAAATCGGCTTCTTGTGGAGTCCGAACCCTTGGGGAAGGGGTGATCTCACACTTACTTCTGCTCACAAGCTCAGATGACCAAAAAATTAGAACTAGAAATGGACTAAAGGCTCCAGCACGGAGGTCCCATCACACACCCGGAAGGCCTTAGAGTTCTTCCCCTCCTTAGCCAAGTGCTGAGCTAAGGATTCCTCAGAAAGCACTAGAAGACTAGAGAAAAAGTAAGCATGCCTTTTGAGGTACCCCCTTGGGTCTATTTATAGTTTTTAGATGTTGTTCTACCAACAACGTAAGTCCACTATTTGGAACGGCTATATACAATCTACTTTGTCCTACCACCAGCGTAACTCCACTGTTCTGAAAAGCTACATGCAGTCCAACAGGGGTGGAATGGTAAAAATACAACACACATCACTGTGCGAGTGGCCCTTGAAAACCTCAACTCAAATAGGGCAGAGAGTGCTCGATGGGGCTGGCACTCACCTCCACCCCAGGGCCCTGGGCGAGTGTAAGCCCGACCCGCTTCACTCGTATCCTTCTGTCGAGAGCTAGGGCGAGTGCGAGCCCACTTGCTCCACTCGCCTACTGCTATCGAGAGCTAGGGGTGAGTGCAAGCCCACTTTCTCCACTCGACCTACTTTCATCCCACCCCGCCTGGATGAGTCAATGAGGCTGTCAAGCTCTTACCTCCCACTTGACTCACTTAGAACTCATCCCACTCAACGCCAAGGGCAGAAGGCGTCGAGTGAACTCGCCTCATTCAATGCTAAAGGCAGAAGGCATTGAGTGGACTCGTCTTACTCAACGCCAAAGGCGGAAGGCGTTGATTGGACTCGCCTCACTCAACGCTAAAGGCAGAAGGCGTTGAGTGGACTCGCCTCACTCAATGCCAAGGGTGGAGGAGCTGAGTGCACTGGCCTCACTCAATGCCAGGAGAGCGAGCTGAAGGCATTGAGTGGACTCGCTAGGCTCAACGCCAGAATCTCGACTCGTGTGAATGGCTCGCAAAACACTTAGAGGGGGCTCGCTTTGGGTTCGGCTTTTGAAGATCTCGCAAATCACTAATCTTGGAGGGGTACTCGCTCATCGAATACAGGGTTGTACACAATCCCCGCTCTTTACGAGCTTCTGCAAAGTTCGAAAAGAAATATCCAACCCTAGGTATTTGATGAGCGTTGTGAGAGCGGGAGAGAATCTTTTGGTAGGGTCCACAAGCTACTATAAATATACGCCCCCTTACCTAGGCTACCCTTGTCATTCCCCTTATTTTGATTCTATCGAGATGCCTCTCTCCAAGGAGCTCCAAGAGAGGCTTAGCCTCGCCCAGGAGCTTAATGCTGCTCGGGCTGCTGAGCTAGGCTCCTCGTCATCCAGTCCTCTACCGCGCAAGCCGCCAAAACCTCAGCCAGCCAAGAAGGCCAAATCTTCCCCAAAGGTTATCGACTTGGTCAACTGTGATCTAGAATTAACTCTACATCATGGTCTCGCTTCTTCCTCCAAGACCGTCGATGAACCAAAAGGAAAAGTGATCATCGACCCTCCTGCCGACCCGGGAACTCAACAGAATGGTACTAAAACCCCTATGCAGCGAGTGGACTCTCCTTATGGCAACTCGCGTCCCCAATCATCTCCTAAAGGCCGAGCGAGAAACACATCGCCTCTCTTTAGTGCCACTGGGTTGTTCTTGCTACCACTGAAGTCGCCAGCTTGCGAGTCACCACGAGTTTCAACCCCAAGTCCTTAACTCACAGGGGGAGGTGTCGGGGACATCCCCATCCCGAACTTCAATCTGATCTCCCCAAACTCTCAAGTCCCGGGTCGTGGCAAGGCCCTTTAACCTCCTCTTGCTCGTCCATTATAGGGTCAACCAAGTTCTTCTCGATAGCTCCACCTTGGCGGGACCATATCGTGAAGTTAGACTTATCATTTGTTATTTCTACAAACCTCAGCTCATCTGAAATTTTTTATTCTTGTAGGCCTTCCTGACCACTCTAAAGCTGATGAATCTTCTGAGACAGCTCGCCACTCGCCACCTCCTTTGCCCAATGCACTAGAGGAGTTCCTAGACGCCTCGGTGGACCCTGTCGAGCTGAGGAGGCGAACTGTGGAAGCCCTCAAGAAGAAAGGACTCACGCTACGTCGGATCAAGGAGGAGAATGCTCTCAACGAGCAGTGGCTGCAGGTGCTAGAGCGAGACTGTGTTACTGGCAGACAAGGTGGGGCGCTACTCGGCGAGTTTGATGACTTCTTCGACCCCCCTTATGGATCGAATCAATGAGAACATGCGATTCATCCACCAAGACCTGGAGTGGGTCCGCGAGTGCAATAACCCGCGACGACCTCTGGGGATGGGGATGTGAGGCTGGGGTAGAGAGAAATGGCTCCCTAGCTGATCCTACCGGCATTTGCCCCCCAGACCCCGATCTCGCATATTTTAATAACTCCATTGAACTAATTTCTTGACATTTGTGTGTAATAAGTGTTAACAGTTTTTTGTGTATTTACTTTCGAATGTGTGATTTATAAATCACGTTGTGCTTTAAACTCGGCTCGTGCTAGGATAGAGCAGGTTGCATGATGGCGACGCTGTGTTGGAACCCCTATTTTAATTTGGGCTAGGTTCACTTATTAGGTTGTGTTGACCCATGATGTATAGTTAGGGTCACTATTTTTCTAAGTTTTAGGCCAGTCCCCAAGTGTCAAACTTCATGGACCTGTTTGATGTGGACTTTAGATTCAAGACTAAGAAGATTTTCAGTTATCTGGAAATTAGTTCAACGTTCGTCAAACTCAGCTCGATGAACTTAGAGCTCAGGTACATGATATACATCAGAAGGATATATTCTGTGGTCGACGTTTTCTCCCAAACAGATTCTCAGCTCGACTAATTCTGTTTGTTGAAGTTCTGTGGTCGACAATCTTTGAGTGTAGAACAGATTCTCAGGTCGACGTTCTTGGAGTGCAGAATCAGTTGTTTATATTCAGTGTTTGCTTCGTAGAGCTAAGATCGACGAACAGGATTTCTCAGGTCGACTTTCTCTGAGTGCAGGTCGACGAAATCTATTCTCTGGTCGACGAATTCTGTAAGCTGTTGGTTCCTTGTTCTTTCCTTATCTGTTCCCTCTTTATTATTATTTTAAGTCATAAATTCCCTAAGTAATCAATGCTTATATTGCCTATGAATATAGTCATTCATGGCAGCATTTATTATGGTATTCATCAGGGATTTATTTGATATATTTCTCGGGACAATTGAGGAAATAAATAATGACAAATATGTTAGCCGTTTTCCTACCCAGTTTTCCAGCAAGGCATTAATTACAGTTATTCAAATTTCTAAGAAAGATTGGTTGTCGAATAGAACACAGAGAGAATATTTTTCAAAAGGGAAAGAGACTGAGAACAGAAATTCATTCTTACAGAGCAGAAAAATCGCAGAGAGATATTCTTAGCAAGAGCAGAAAATTCACAGTAGCTCTCAATCTTCATCTCTCACTTTGCTCTCAAGAAAATAGAAGAAGAACAACACAAACTGATCAAGAGTCTTCTTCATCTTCTCTTTCCAGGAATTTGCATAGACAATAAAGTTCCATCTGTCTAAATTTCCTGGATCTGCTTTACACAAGCTGAAGACCTACACAGTCCTGAACAAAGCTTCTACATCATGAACAACTCTACATCTCAGGGGGAGCTTTGACAAGATCTGGAATCCACACAAAGTCTTCTCAAATTGTTTTTGAGAAAAGAGAAGACTAACATCACTTTCTTTCCCACCCCACTGTATAGGGTTTTAACTCGCTTCAAAAGTTAGCCTGGTTCACAAGTCACCTTCCAAAAGACTTGAGTTTGGTTTTTGGGCACCTGATCAAAAGCTAAAAGGGTTGCAATATCTCCCTATAAATAGATATTATGGTGGCAGGCACCTGATCAAAACCTATAGTAGATATCTACCAGGATGGTAGAAGAGTGGATGTACCCAGTTGGGGAACCACTATAATATTCTTGTGTTATCTGTGTGTTTGATGTTTTCTTTTTGTCTTGTGTTGTGGTAGCTTAGTGTAGCTTTTCTTTGCTCCTGTTAACATCTCATAGCTATTACTATATCACCTATTTTATCACTTAACTTTATATTTATAAAAAGTTGCAAAGGAATTTTATTTAAACTTTATTCACCCCCCCCCCCTCTAGAGTTAATCAGAGATTACACTCCATTTTCTTTCTCGCTGTCCAGCCACTGGTTCATGATGATGTTACTGATGCGGCCATTGATCCACGACATAGAGAGTTTGTTGATTGGGACGATCATTATCGCAAGCTTAAAGATGAGATTCTCCCGTAATATTCATCACCAACGTCTTGCCCCGCTATATATTATGCATGTCGTCTGCCATCGCCGTTACTCTCATATAAAAATATATGATTATAAATTAAATATTTATAATTATATTTTTTTTAAGCATTTTTATTTTAAAGCATTTTATTTTAGCATTTTATTTTTATGCATTTTTATGTATGGTACTATTATTATTTCATTTCATGTTTATGATGGGTGCTTATAACCATCTATTGTTTATTTAATTTTGAATGGTGGAGATTGAGTGGTGTAGCCTATATAAGGCATTGGTATTGATGAATTTAGTAAGAATGATAAGAAATTGAAAAATCTAAATCTATTGAGATTTTTTCCCTCCTCCCTCTTGAAATTCAGCCTCCTTGCTCCTCCCTCTCTCCAAGCCGCCCTCTACTTGCTCCTCCCTCTCTCCAAGCCGCCGCCCCTCTCCTCCTCCTTTGTAAAATTTCGGCCACCCTCTCCCTAGGAAAATTTCGTCCACCCTTCTTTCTTTTCCCTCTCTCCAAGCCGTCGGCCACCTTCCTCTCTTCTCTCTCTCTCCAAGCCGCCACCCCCACTCTCCCATTCAATCTCTCGGCCACCCTCCTCCACCACCCAACCCGAGTAGCCCTCCTACTTCTACCACCAAAACTGATCTTCCTACTTTCGTCACCAAGATCCGAAGATAATCTCTGATTAAATCTTGTTCCTTTCATATTTTATATCATGGCATAAAACAAAGATTATGCTAGCACCAGACCTCTAGTTTCAACTTAACCAAGTTTGCCATCTAGAAGGCAAGAATAAAACTCTGTATGAACTCTATTGATGAAGACATATTCAATTCAATTTTAACAGGACCACAAACTCCAGTGGCCTCCACTCCATCTACTTCAACAAATCTGAGTGTTGTTCCACTTCCAGTTTGGACAGATGCATAGAGGAAAGCTAAGATTGCAGATTCCAAAGCCTTGAACATCCTAGCTCAGACTATGTCTGATGATATATTTCAAAAGATGGTTGAGTGCACTTTAGCCAAAGCCATCTGGGATTCTCTAAATCAGATGGTGGCTGGATCTGCTAATGAGAGAAAGGATAGGAGATCCAATCTCATCTCACAATATGAGAACTTCAAGAAGGATTAAGCTGAGTTAGTGAGTGATATATACAATAGGCTTAGCTTAATCATCAATGAGCTAAAGACCTTGGACAAGGACATCACTCTGACAGAAGTCAATGATAAAATCCTCATGTGCTTCCCTAGCGCATAGGATTCAAGAATCTGGCCAATCAGAGAAGCCAGAAGCATGACAGAAATCTCTACTGAATCTCTTCTTGGAAAGCTCAAATCCTATGAGCAATTAACGAAGACCTGAGAAGCAACAACTGAACAGAGGACTCCAACACCTATCAGGAAGGAGCACAACATTGCATTCAAGGCTGTTTAAGAATCTGAAGGGAATCCAGTCAATGAAGAGCTGATGAGCCTTTTTGCCAAAAGATTCTTCAAGATGGCAAAGAATGACTTTAGAAGAAAGTCATCAAGGCAAGATGACAAGCCAAGGTATTACAAGACTCCATCTAAAGAAATTGTTTGCTTTGGTTGTAGGAAGCCTGGACATTTCATCTCAGAATGTCTAGAAACTCAGAAGAAGGACAGGAGAAGAGAAAAGGATTCTAAAAGAACACATCACAGCAAGCCCTCCTCCAGCAAACACAAGAGGAAGGAGAAAGGGTTTGTTCCAAAAAATTAGAGTGATACTAATGAAGATTCATCATCCTCCATCTCCAGTGATGATGAAGAAGAAGAGAAGGCAAATGAGGTTTGCCTAATGGCAATAGATGATTCCAGCAGTCAGTTAGAGGTTGAAGCTTTAGAAGATGAAGAAACTCTATCTACAGAGGACCAGGTAATAGTATCCTATGATTTTGATTCATAAGAATTTAAAACTGAATTTAAAAATCTGTGCTTAGATCTAATAGGCTCTGAGAAGGAAATCAAACTTCTCAGAGAAAGATTAATTGAATAAGATAAGTACATTGCTGAAAATACTAAACTAACAGATTAACTTACCTCAGCAAATGAACAAATTGCTTTCTTAAAAACTGAATTATGCAAAGCCAAGAAATTATAAGAATTACTTAATGGTAGAAGCTTACAACTGTTAGATATAACTAGTACTCTAAATGCTAGGGCAAATAACAGTAAACTAGGACTAGGTGCATCATCTAATGAACCACCTATAATCTAGAAAAATAACTTATCTAAACCTGTAAATTTCATTTCAGATAAGTGTAAGAAGAATACTGAACAAGTAGACAAAGTAAATAAAGTCTTAAAACAAATGGAACTCAAACAAAAATCTAAGAACAAGAAGAAAAATAACTACAACAATGTTCAATATATTTCATCGAACTCAGATCGATGAAATGTGTACAGTTCGTCAACCTCAGAACGACGAACTCTAAACGCCAACTACAATAATAGTTATTCTTCGATCCACGATCGAAGAAACCAGTCTGGTTCGTCGACCAGAGATCGACAATATTAGTGCCCTAAGAATGAATACCTTCATTCTTCGAGCAGATATTGAAGATCTTATCCCAATTTGTCGACCTCAGGTCAACAAACTTACCAGAGTTCGTCAATCCAAGATCAATCTTACAAAAACTTGACTCTAATAGAAACTCTAATAATAACCTTAACCAACCTAGGGAAAATATAAATCCATTCACCCAATTTATAATTCCTCCCAGAATATTTCACCCCTTAAATTATAAAATCCAACCTGAATGTTCTTACATTTCCAATTTTTCTTATGAAAAAATACAAGGACCCAAGGTGACCTGGGTCAAGAACATCTAACTTATTTCCTTGCAGGTGAAGAACTATTCTATCACTCATAATAAGTGGTATTTGGATAGTGGGTGCTCAAAGCACATGACTGGATGCAAGGATAGCGTAATCAATTTCAAGACAAAGTTGGGTCCAAGAGTGATCTTTGGAGATTCCAGTTTTGGACAAACTAAAGGCTATGGAGACTTCAACAGTGGAGCTGTCACTTTCAGAAAAGTGGCATATGTAAATGGTCTCAAGCATAACCTAATATCCATAAGTCAGTTATGTGTTGCAGGTTATCAGGTTTGCTTTACTAATTTCCAATGTATTATATCTTCAAATAACCAAACTGTTTTAACAGGATGTAGACAAGGAAATATTTACCTAGTAAACTTTAACTCTGCTAGTTTAGAAATATGTCTATTCAACCAAGTTAGTAATAACAATATTCTTTGGCATAAGAGACTATGTCATGTTAACCTTAAGAACATCTCTAAGCTATCTAGGGACAACCTTGTAAGAGGATTGCTTTCTGGCCCCTACAAGAAGGAAAGCATATGCAAGGCTTATCAAGTAGGCAAGCAAACTAAAAATAGCTTTAAATCAATTAATAAGAGTGACTCACCTAAGATTCTGTACTTACTACATATGGATCTTTTTGGACCCATTATTGTACAAAGCTTAGGAGGGAAGTCTTACACTTTAGTTATTGTAGATGACTTCTCTAGATTCTCTTTGGTGTTCTTCTTGAAAAACAAGTCAGATAACTTTAAAGTCCTTACAGACTTTCTTAAGAGCATAAGGATTGAGTATTCTACTCCAGTTGCATTGATGAGAAGTGATCATGGTACTGAGTTTTAATCTCTTCCCATGCAAAGATTCTATGAGGAGGAAGGTATCAGGCATTATTTTTTTGCTTCTAGAACTCCTTAACAAAATGGGGTAGCAGAAAGAAAAAACAAAACCCTCATTGAATCTGCAGGAACATTTCTTGTAGATGCACACATGCCCCTATACTTTTGGTCAGAGGCTGTGAGCATAGCAAACTATGTGTTGAATAGGAGTTTGATACACAAACTTAAGAGTAAGACCCCCTATGAATTACTCAAAGGGAAGTAACCTAAAATTGATTACTTTAGAATATTTGGGTGTAGATGTTTCATTCATAATAATAATAAGAAACACATTAGAAAATTTTTAATATAAGGCTACTGAGGGAATTTTTCTTGGATATTCCCAAAATAGCAAGGCTTATAGGGTATTCAATAAATCATCTTTAAAAATGGAAGAATTTCTACATATTTCTTTTGATAAAGCTAACATGTTTTATAAGGAGAAGGATTCTTCTAACTCAGATTTATTACAGGTACCTCACTTGTGTGAGAAATAACTCAGATTTATTACAGGTACCTCACTTGTGTGAGAAATTGGATGAGTTAAACCTTACCCAAAAGGTCATATCACATCCTCCTCCACAAGCTGATGAAGAGAGTGAAGAAGAAATTTTGGATGTAGTTGAACCTCATTCAATAGCAGACATTATTCCACAAGAGGAATTAATTCCAAATGTTGTTGTTGAACCAACTCCACCCACTGAACTTGTCACACTAAGGGATCACCCTAGATCTCAAGTGATTGGGGACATGTCAGCAGGTGTATAGACAAGGCATCAACTCAACTAAGATGTGATGCATGCTTGTTTCTGAAAGTGGAGGATAAGATCAGTCTGACTCTAGAGGGGGGTGAATAGAGTTTATTAAAAAAAATTCAGAATAAAACATTACAGAGGAAGAGTTAAGTTAATATAGTATGTGTATTGTGCTACAGCAATTAAACAAAAGTAACAATAATAAGAAAACAAAAAATTCACAGCACACAGCAAAGAATACACACAAGCAACCAAACATAAGAAGCTATAGTGGTTCCCCAATCAACCTTGGTACATCCACTCTTCTACCACCCTTGGTAGGAATCCACTCAGGATGAGTTGATCAGGTGTCCTGGCACCAATGAGCTTTTATAAGGTGCTCAAAAACTAGATCTAGATTTTTTTATAAGGTGTCTTGCCACCACTGAGTTTTGACAAGGCTCTCAAAACAAGATTCAGAACTTTTGAAGGGAGTTTTGATAACCCTTTTACAACAGGAAAAGAAAATGAAATAGATGATGATGTCTTCTCTATCTCAAATCACTGAGAGACGACTTGTGGATTGTTGGTGTTGTCAAAGCTCCCCCTGAGATGTAGAATGGTTCAGGAGTGAGAGCTTTGCTAGGGTGATAGGCCTTCAGAAGCTTCAGATCTCCAGCAAGAGATGATTCCAGCAGATGCTGAAATATTTGGTATCTGGAGTCCTTGATGTTGAAGCCTTTGAACACTTGAAGATTAAGTAGATTTGTAAATCACAGAAGTTGAAATCTTGATCAGAGAAAATTGTGTTGTTCAATCTTCTGTATATTTTGATATCTTAATGTCTCTTGATGTCCCTTGCAGACTGAAGAAAAAAACTCTTATATTCTCTGATAATTCTCTGTCCAAGATAGCCGTTAGCAGTCATAAATGTCTTCCAAAAATATATTTTGTCTTCAAGAGGAAAGTCCAATAAACATTCCCTGAGGAATCCCTTGAAACTTGCTCCAGAATAAATGAAAATGGCTAACAAATCTCTGGTAATAAATGCTGAGAGAATTTGAAAAACATTCCAAAAGCTGACTGAATTTCAATCCTTAAAGTCATCGATCTCTCAGAAAAATGTCGATCTGAGCTCTACGATCGTCGAACTAAGCTCAGAGATTGGATTTGAACATCAGACAGAAAACGTCGAACTGAGCTCTACGATCGTCGAACTGAGCTCAGCGATCTGGAAACAAACTAGAGATAAGATCGTCGACCTGAGCTCGAAGATCGTCGACCTTAGCTCGACGAAATGCCTTAGTCTCTGAACAAAACTGTCTGGCTTGAGAGTCTTGAGGGCAGCTACCAAACCTAGTTACTAACCCTTAGACTCAAACTAATTGACCTTTAAATCTATACAGGAAGGTCAAGATAAATGTCCTAAAGCATATAGTGATCCTAGCCCAAATTAGTAATAGGGTGTTCTAATAATTTCTCTTATTTGGGTTGGGATTACTATTTACAGACATAAGAATTTAAAACATATAATGCAGAAAGAATAAAAATTGGAGCATTGTAGAATCACATATAAGTCTCAGATATTTCATAGAAACAACATAATATCTGCTTACAAAATTAATCCTTCTCTTTGCTTTGCTTGAAGATGATATCTCTGTTAGGATTTAAAGCTTCCTTCTTTGATCTTCTATCATCATTTACACCTAAGGTTGTCTGCTGCTTTGTTCTTGGAACTATAGCCTCAGGATGCAGTCTCATATAACTTTCTGAATCAAAGAACTTGCTTGAAGCATACCTTTCTAGTTCCTTCTTTCTTTGATCTAAGAGAGTTGTGAAGCTGGAAATATCTCTAGCTTGTTCTCTTGCTTTTCTAATTTGTTCTAGTGCATCTGACTCTTTCATTCTGGCTGTTCAGGAATTAGGATTATTCTCTGGATCTTCACATTGCACTGGAGCTTCATATCTGTTAGAAGTCACTTCAGCAGGGGATCTGGTAGACACAATGTCTTTGAGTTTATAAGGAAAAGGGCCAGAGGAAGGATCTCTGGGGCCTTGTTCCTTTTTTCTTGAATAAACCCTTAAGTCTCTCTGATTACCTCTGAATTGACCTCTTCTAGGTTGATAACCTCTAGAGTGGACTCCCCTAGGCTGAGATCTGCCCTGGAACTGATAAGAGCCTTGGCCTCTTTGAGTAGATGAGAAGGCAGAGCTGCCACCTGCACCTGCATCAGGAGGAGGTGGAGGAGGGGGAATATAAGACTTGGAAGATCCTTTATCAAACTTTCTTTTCTTTTTCATTGCCTTAAGCTGATTTTTGGAGTATTGCATCCAAGATTCAGTGATTTCACAATTATGCAATATATAATAAGGTACATCATTTGCATCTATAACTTTTTCTGGAGGAACTCTTTTCATGGCTTTGCTTCTAGCTTTTCTTTTCCTTGCTATGATAGGTGAGGAGTCATCACTGTCTGTTCTGAACTAGTCACTGTCAGAGCTTTGGGGATCATCATATAGAGCATCTATTCTCTTAATGTATTCTTGTTGAAGATGTTGGGCTTGAGAGAGTATTGGAGCAGAAACAATAGAGCAGAAACTTGAACAGGAGAAATAACACTTTTAGAAACACAACTAGCAGAATAAGCAGGCTCATCAATACATGCCTCTGTCATCATAATATCTTTAGGAACAATTACAGAACTAATAACAGAATCAACTGAAAAGTCATTAGCATTATCAATAGCAGCAGCAGCAACAGCAGTAGTGGCCTTGTCCTCAGCTTGGACAAATTCTATAAAAGAAGCTAGCAAAGTTTGCTCACATACTGGAACAGGCATAATTGCCTTGGAGAGATCTTCATACTATTGAGCTGGTAGATAGTTGAAGTAAAAAGCATCAAAAATTGAGAGCAGGCTCTGGAGATCCACTGCAAAAACAACTGAAGCTTCATTAGGCATCTCCCCCTTCCTGGATTCAGTATGAACTGGATCAAGGCACCCATAAGAAGGGATTGCCTGAGAAGAGAGAAATGAAGAAAGCCTGTCAGACAGCTCCTGAACATGTTTCAGAAGTGGGGCCATTTTGGTCTCCAGCAATGAGGATAGCCTGGGGGCTATCAGCTCATACAGCCTGTCTGCCAATACAGGAAGATCTACATGCTCAAGATGGGCTTGAGTAGAGGTAGGAGTTGATGTTGCTGGCATAATGTTTGATGGTGTGGTGGTAGGAGGTATAGGTATGGATGGTTCAGTAGTAGAGATTGTGGGGATGGATGGTACTGGAGTGGAGATGGATGATATGGGTGTGGAAATGGATGGAGTAAAGGATGGTTGTGAGAGTATATCCTGAAGGAGTTGTTGGTAGGAGGAGGTAGATGGAATATCAGGAGGAGAGGAAGGAGAATCATCCATGAAAGATTCTTCTAGGAGGTGGAATGATGGAATGGTGAGAGGTGGATAATAATGGAGAGGGTGTAATGATTCTGAAGTGGCTGGAGGAGATAAGGGTGATGAAATGGGAATGGGGGAAGAGATAGATAAGATTGAGGTGATTGTTGTTGTTGATGAGGAGATGGTTGTAGAAACAGGTGGAGAGAAAGCAGGCAAATCTTTTGCTGGGGCAGAGACCTGAGGGGAAGTGACTGTAGTAGTCCTTGTGCCTGAAGACGGAGTTGATGTAGGTCTGCTGGGCTTGACAATCTGTCTATCCCATTTTCCAAATAAGGCACAAGTCAGCCTCTTGGAAGCATTGATATGCATTCCACTTGAAGCTAACAATTCAAGACACTTAGCATGAAGAAATAGCCCAATTATTCTACCAAAATTAACAAAATTCTTGTTTAATTTCTTTTTGATTAAATCAAAAAAGAGTTCTCCCCAGTTTAGGTGCTTTTTATCCACAAGAGCTCCCATCAAACAGAGCTGATATCTGGAAATTGTATCATGAGCAGAGTGCTTAGCCAATAGTACTTTCCCTACCACATCTTCCAAAAATCTGTATTCCACTGACAGATTTTTCTTCAAAAGCTTGTTGGGGTTAGCTGCTGTATGCCCCATCCTTTCAAGCATATTAGAGAATTCTTCTCCAGACAAATCGATGCAATCTTCTCCTGTACTCAACTGAAAAACTTCTGATAAAACCTCAGGTGAAAGTGATACCTGATTTCCCGAGATCGTGCTGACGATGGTGTTGTTATTCAGATTATGTGTTGTATATACCCATTCTTTAATTTCATCTGCTGATATCTTGATTCTTGTTGTCATGATGTTCTCTAGTTGCTGTTCTTTGAAGAGCTCGAGTATGTCTTTGAATATTTGATCACTACTTTCAAAGGAATCCATATCGATGTCAAATCTGGTGTCGAATTTCATTGCCGACAGAACTGCAACTGAAATGGACATTTGATCCTGCAAAGATGAACAAACAAAGAACAAGTGCAGCAAGAGTTTGGAGGGAAAAAGAGTTTTTCTGCAGAAACTATGAACTCGCAAAGGAGAACGATGGCCGAAAAATGATTTTTATATTAGGGTTTGACGCAGAAAAGGAAGGATCGTCAATCTCCGTTCGACGATCTGGGCTCCTAAGGGAAGCTGAAAGGTCTTCAACATCGTCGATCTCAGTTCGACAATCTTGAGAGCGTCGATCTACGTTCGACGATCGTTGACCTGAAAGAGATAGTATAAAACTATCTGACAAGCGCTGAACTCCAATCGATGTTTTGGGAAAACATCGATCTCCGTTCGACGATCTTGAGGAAAATCATCGAGCGCAGTTCAGAGACAGAAACTATTTTATAGACACAAGAAGAAATAAGTTTTTAGCCTAATCTTGGTCTGTTTTTAGCTTTTAAGATCTTGCAATTTATTTTAGGCTTCCTCCATCTAACATGCCTAACTGATTTAGGAAGAATGTATGTTTCTTCTCATCCAAGGGTTTGGTGAAAACATCTCCCCTTTGCAAATCAGTTGGGATATATTGAAGTTCAATTTTGTTTTTCTCAACATTATCCCTTAGAAAATGATGCCTAATTTCTATGTGTTTTGTCCTACTATGGAGGACTAGATTTTGTACAATGGAAATAGCACTGGTGTTGTCACAAAATATTTTAGACTTCTCTAAGTTATAACCATAGTCTAGGAGTTGATTTTGTATCCACAATATTTGTGAGCAACAACTACCTGCAGCCATATATTCAGCTTCAGCAGTTGAAGTTGACACAGATGTTTGTTTCTTACAAAACCATGAGACAAGTCTATCACCAAGAAACTGACAAGTTCCACTGGTGCTTTTCCTGTCTATTCTGCATCCAGCATAATCAGCATCTGAGAATCCAGTTAAGTCAAATGCTGAATATTTTGGATACCAGAGACCTAGGTTTGGATAACTTTAAGCATATCTAAGAATCCTCTTTACTAAAGTTAAGTGTGACTCTCTAGGGCTTACTTGGAACCTAGCACATATACATGTAGCAAACATTATATCAGGCCTACTAGCTGTAAGGTATAATAAAGAGCTAATCATTGCTCTATATGTTGTCTGATCAACTGGTTTCCCATGTTCATCAGCATCCAATATAGCATTGGTAGGCATGGGTGTTTAAATAAATGATGCATCAGACATACCAAATTTCTTAACCAGCTCTTTTGTATACTTGGTTTGGGAAATAAATATGCCTTCAGCATGTTGTTTGACTTGCAATCCTAAGAAGAAGGAGAGCTCACCCATGCTACTCATTTCAAATTTAGAGTGCATCCGCTTTGAAAACTTTTTGCATAATTTTGAATCAGTAGAACCAAAGATAATGTCATCTACATATATTTTTACTAGTAGGGTATGGGACTTATGGGTTCTAATAAAAAGAGTTTGGTCTACTCTATCCCTTATAAAATCATTTTTCAGAAGAAAGCATGCTAGGGTCTCATACCATCCTCTAGGAGCTTGCTTTAGACAAAATAATGCTTTATGTAGTTTGAAAACATAATCAGGATGAGTTAGAGAGATAAAACCTGGGGGTTGTCTGACATAGACTTCTTCTTTGATCTCCCCATTGAGAAATGCACTCTTTACATCAATCTGATATACCTTGAATTCTTTGTGAGAAGCATAAGCTAGGAATATTCTGCTGGCCTCTAACCTTGCAACTGGTGCAAAGGTCTGGTCATAGTCTATTCCTTCTTCTTGATAGTAGCCTTGAGCAACTAGCCTTGCCTTGTTCCTTACAATGACTCCCTGATCATCCAACTTGTTCCTGAACACCCATTTTGTTCCAACAATGGAATGATCCTTTGGCTTAGGCACTAGTTCCCAAACTTTGTTTCTTTTAAATTGATGCAACTCCTCTTGCATTGCAATGATCCAGTGTGGATCTTGCTCTGCATCTTGAATGGATTGAGGTTCAATTTGAGAGAGAAAGCAAGTGTGCATCAGGTTTTGGTTGACCTGATTTCTGGTTTGCACACCAGCTGAGATGTTTCCAATCACTTGGGAGATTGGATGATCTCTTGATGTTACTAAATCAATAGGGGGTGTTGATTATTCACCAACCTGTGTTGCTGTTTCCTCTTGTGGGACAGCAACTGGCTCTTCAAGAAGATTTTCTTCCAGATGTTGAGCAACTTCTTCATCTTCACTACTTTTATCCTTTTGAGTAACTTGCAATCTGTCCAAGTTTTCAGCTAGAGAGTGTACCTGCAAATATTCTATGGTAGATGTATTCTTCTCCTTGAAAGTCATATTAGTTTCATCAAAGGAAATATGGACAGATTCTTCTATTTTTAGAGTAGTTTTATTATAAACCCTATAAGCTTTACTGATCATGGAGTATCCCAGAAACACTCCTTCATCAGCTTTTGCTTGAAATTTTGCTAATATCTCTTGTCATTATTGTGAATATAACAAATGCAACCAAAAATTTTGAAGTAATCTACTTTAGGTTTCTTCCCTTTGAGTAATTCATAGGGAGTCTTTCCCTTCGGTTTATGTATCAAACTTCTGTTCAACACATAGTTGGAGGTGCTCACTGCTTCTGCCCAAAAGGATAGAGGAAGGTGAGCATCTGTCAATAATGTAGTTGCAGATTCAATTAGGGTTATATTTTTCCTTTCTACTACCCCATTTTTTTAGGAGTTCTAGGAGCTGAGAAAGTATGATTGATCCCTTCACTCTGACAGAACTCTTGCATAAGAAGAGAATCAAACTCTGTCCCATGATCACTTCTAGTTAGGGCAATGTGAGTATTGAACTCAATCTGTATACATTTGAGAAACTCTGTCAGACACTTAAAGTTATCAGACTTCTTCCTCAGAAAGAATACCCAAGTGAATCTTGAGAAGTCATCTACAATCACCAAAGTATAAGATTTCCCTCCCAAGCTTTGTACTGTAATTGGTCCAAAAAGATCCATGTGTAACAGATACAAAATCCTAGGTGAATCACTCTTATTAAGTGACTTAAAACTGTTTTTAGTTTGCTTGCCTAATTGACAAGCCTTGCAAAGTCCTTCCTTCTTGTAGGGGCCAGAAGGTAGTCCTCTAATAAGGTTGTCCTTGTATAGCCTAGCAATAGTTCTAAGGTTAATATGCCCTAGTCTCTTATGTCAAAGTATATTAGGTCTAGATATGGAATTGAACAAGCAGATATCTACATTAGATGAATGAAAATCTACTAAGTAAATGTTACCTTTTCTGTTACCTGTCAACACAGTTATGTTGTCTTCTGACTTGACCTTGCATATAGCTTTGTTGAAAGTCACTTGATATCCTTCATCACAAAGTTGACTGATACTTATCAAGTTGTGCTTGAGTCCTTCAACATAAGCTACTTTCTTGAAGGTGACTGTTCCAATTTGGACTGCAACATATCCTTTTGTTGTTCCAAAGTTTGAATCACCAAAAATTACTTTGGGTCCAAGCTTGGCTTTAAAGGATGTGAAGTTGTCCTTGTTCCCTGTCATGTGCTTTGAGTACCCACTATCCAGATACTATTGCTGGTTTGATGTTGGATAGGTCTTCACCTGCACAAAAAAGGATTTACTTGTTTTTGACCCAGTTTACCTTGGGCCTTGGTTGATAACCTTTAAATTATAAAATAAAAGACATCCCCGGTTGACTCTTATAACCTTCAGGGTGGTATCTCCTAGGAGGTACTATCCATTCAGTATAAGGGTTGAAGTCTTGGGATGTAGGACTTCTAGGATTGAATTTAAATGTGCCTTTGAAAGTTTGTTCAAAGCTCTGATCTCTGTTCGACGATCGTCGAGCTGAGGTCGATGATCTTGGGTCAGATCGTCGAGCTCTGTTCGAAGATCGACGGTGCTGGAGTTCAGAGTTCAGATGTCGTCGAGCTGAGTTCGATGATTTTGCCTTGGATCATCGAGCGCCGTTCGAAGATCGTCGAGCTCTGTTCGACGTATTCTGTTGAACTATAACTTTCTTTGGCAAATCTGCATTCTTCCTATCTACCTCTACAACTTCCTTACCTTTATCAGAGATAAATTTTATTGGAGTTGTCAGAACTATAAGCTGGCTGGATGAAGCTCCCAAGCCCAGTGTACTATTAAGTCTAGAGTTCACTGTGCTTATGATGTCCATCAGTTTGATGCTTCTCCCATTGAGAGATTCTTCAAACTGCTTGGCCCTGGATAGTTCACTTTTTAGTGAAGCTATCTCCTCCCTATAGCATTCTAACTCTTCAGATAGATTGAGGTTCTCTGATTTTAAAGTGCTATGCTCAGATAGTTATCTTCTGAGGGAAATGATTTCCTTCTCAGAATCTAATAGATCTAGGCATAGTGCTTTAAACTCATGTTTAAAGTCCTCAGAACTGAAATCAAATGAATTGATTACCTGGTCTTCTTCTGATTGAGTTTCTGAATCTGACTCTGACTCTTCTGCTTCTGAATTTAATTGAGAGGCATTGATAGCCATCATGCAAAATTCCTTTTCATCAGCATCATCCTCATCATCACTAGAGTTGGATGAAGCTTCAGAATCCTCTTCAGTTTCACTCCATGTCTCAGCAACAAATCCCTTCCTTGTATGTTTGTTCCTGTTGGAGGAGGGTTTGTCTGAGCTGTTCTTCTTAAAGTCCTTCTCCTTTCATCTTTCTCTTATATCCTTCTTGTCCTTGTTTTTGTATTCTGAACAGTCAGGCACAATATGGCCTGGTTTCCTGCAACCAAAACAGATAATTTCTTTGTTGTTATTTGATTTATCATACCTTGGCTTATCATGTCCCTTGTATGACCTTTTTCAGAAATCTTTTCTAGCTATTTTGTAGAATCTTTTGGCCAATAGGCTGACTAGCTCCTCATTGCCTGTGACCTTTTCTTCAGGCAGGTCCTGAATAGCTTTGAAGGCTATTGACTTCTCTTTCCTTGTGGCTGGTGAGGCAGCCTTCTGTTCTTCTTCTCTATTTTTAATGAGCAGCTAATAAGATTTGAGCTTGCCCAGGAGAGCTTCAGTGGTAATTTCATTTAGACTTCTGGCATCCTTGATTGGCCAGATTCTTGAATCCCAAGTGCTGGGGAAACACATTAGGATTTTGTCATTCAGCTCAGTCAATGAGATATCTTTATCCAGAGTCTTTAACTCATTGACAATCAGACTTAATCTGTTGTACATGTCTGCTACTGACTCAGCTTCTCCCTTTTTGAAATTCTCATATTGGGTTATGAGATGGGATCTTCTGTCCTTTCTTTCATCAGCAGATCCTGAGACAATCTCAGAAAGTTTGTCCCAGATTTCTTTAGCTGAGTTGCATTCAGCTACCTTCTGAAATATCTCATCAGACATTGTCTGAGCTAAGATATTCATGGCCTTGGCATCTGTAGTCTTCCACTTCTTTATTTCAGCATCTGTTCCTGAAGGAGGTGGAACAGCATTTGTACTTGAGTTTGCTGGTGGACTTGGGCACACTGTCAAAACAGAATTAAATATATCTTCATCAATAGAATTCATATAAAGTTTAATCCTAGCTTTCCAATGTGCAAACTTGGATAGATTGCACACTGGAGGCCTGGAGCTTGCATAATCTTTGTTCTGTGCCATGTCTTTATATAAAATAAAATATAATGAAAATAACCCTCTTAAAGGATTGATCTTATCAAGGATCTTTTGATTCAGGTGTTATCCTGTATGAACAACCAACCTCCCTCTTATACCAATTGAAAGTTGAGGATAAGATCAGTCTGACTCTAAAGGGGGGGGGGGTGAATAGAGTTTATTAAAATAATTTTTCAAAATAAAACTTTGTAGAGGAAGAGTTAAGTTAATATAGTATGTGTATTGTGCTACAGCAATTAAACAGAAGTAAAAATAATAAGAAAACAAAAAATTCACAGCACACAGCAAAGAATACACACAAGCAACCAAACACAAGAAGCTATAGTGGTTCCCCAATAACCCCGGGTACATCCACTCTTCTACCACCCTTGGTAGGAATCCACTCAGGATGATTTGATCAGGTGTCCTAGCACCAATGAGCTTTTGATAAGGTGCTCAAAAACCAGATCTAGATTTTTTGATAAGGTGTCTTGCCACCACTGAGTTTTGACAAGGCTCTCAAAACAAGATTCAGAACTTTTGAAGGGAGTTTTGATAACCCTTTTACAGCAGGAAAAGAAAAAGAAATAGATGATGATGTCTTCTCTGTCTCAAATCACTAAGAGAAGACTAGTGGATTGTTGGTGTTGTCAAAGCTCCCCCTTAGATGTAGAATGGTTCAGGAGTGAGAGCTTTGTTAGGGTGATAGGCCTTCAGAAGCTTCAGATCTCCAACAGAAGATGATTCCATGAGATGTTGAAATATTTGGTGTCTGGAGTCCTTGATGTTGAAGCCTTTGAACACTTGAAGATTCAGTAGATTTGTAAATTACAGAAGTTGAAATCTTGATCAGAGAAAATTGTGTTGTTCAATCTTCTGTATATTTTGATATCTTAATGTCTCTTGATGTCCCTTGCAGACTGAAGAAAAAAACTCTTATATTCTCTGATAATTCTCTGTACAAGATAGCCATTAGCAGTCATAAATGTCTTCCAAAAATATTTTTTGTCTTCAAGAGGAAAGTCCAATAAACATTCCCTGAGAAATCCCTTGAAACTTGCTCCAGAATAAATGAAAATGGCTAACAAATCTCTGGTAATAAATGCTGAGAGAATTTGAAAAACATTACAAAAGCTGACTGAATTTGAATCCTTAAAGTCGTCGATCTCTCAGAAAAACGTCGATCTGAGCTCTACGATCGTCGAACTAAGCTTAGAGATTGGATTTGAACATCAGACAGAAAACATCGAACTGAGCTCTATGATCGTCGAACTGAGCTCAGCGATCTGGAAACAAACTAGAGATAAGATAGTCGACCTGAGCTCGAAGATCATTGACCTGAGCTCGACGAAATGCCTTAGTCTCTGAACAAAACTGTCTGGCTTGAGGGTCTTGAGGGCAACTACCAAACCTAGTTACTAACCCTTAGACTCAAACTAATTGACCTTTAAATCTATACAGGAAGGTCAAGATAAATGTCCTAAAGCATATTGTGATCCTAGCCCAAATTAGTAATAGGGTGTTCCAACAATTTTCTCTCTCAAGTTGAGCCTCAATCCATAAATTATGCAGAGAAAGATCCCCACTGGATTATTGCAATACAAGAGGAGCTCAATCAATTTGAGAGATGCAGAGTTTGGGACTTGTTTATAAGGCCGATTGGCTATCCAGTAATTGGAACTAAGTGGGTATTCAGAAACAAAATTGATGCCCAAGGTGTAATTGTGAGAAATAAGGCTAGGCTTGTTGCTCAAGGCTATAGGCAAGAGGAAGGCATTGACTATGATCAAACCTTTGCTCTTGTTGCAAGGCTAGAAGCAATCAGGATTTTTCTTGCTTATGCTGCTTTTAAGAAGTTTAAAGTCTACCAGATGGATGTCAAGAGTGCTTTCTTGAATGGAGAACTAAAGGAAGAAGTTTATGTTGAACAACCTCCAAGTTTTATCTGTCCTACTCATCCCTCATATGTTTTTTAATTGTATAAAGCTCTCTATGGTCTAAAGCAAGCTCCAAGGACTTGGTATGAAACCTTAGCTAGCTTCCTTTTAGAATACAAGTTCTCTAGAGGCATGGTAGATAGGACCCTTTTTACTAAGATGCATCATGATAAAATTTTAGTAGTACAAATATATGTAGATGACATCATATTTGGCTCTACTGATCCCAAACTATGCAAGAGATTCTCTAATCTAATGCATTCAAAGTTTGAGATGAGTAGTATGGAGAGCTATCATACTTCCTTGGCCTACAAATGAAGCAATCCCCTGATGGCATATTCATATCCCAATCTAAATATGTAAATGAGCTTATTAAGAAATTTGGAATGGCTGATGCCTCCTCAATGAAAACTCCTATGGCTGCCAATGCTGTGATTGACTCTGATGAACATGGAAAACCAGTTGACCAGACCAAGTATAGGGCTATTGTTGGATCCCTACTCTATCTCATAGCAAGTAGACTAGACATCATGTTTGCTACATGTCTTTGTGCTAGGTTCCAAGTGAGCCCTAAGGAATATCATCTTATTTTCATTATAAGAATTTTAAGATATATAAAGGGTTGTCCTAATCTAGGAATCTGGTATCCAACAGAGTCAGCATTTGAGCTTATTGGATTTTCTGATGTTGACTATGCTGGATGTAGAGTGGACAGGAAAAGCATATCAGGAACATGTCAGTTCCTTGGTGATAGGCTTGTGTCCTGGTTTTGTAAGAAGCAAGCATCTGTGTCCACATAAACTACTGAGGCTGAATACATGGCAACTGGTAGCTGCTGCTCACTAATCTTGTGGATAAAAACAAACTCCTGGACTTTGGGTTCAATCTAAATAATTCAACCATATTTTGTGATAGTACTAGTGCAATCTCTATTGTACATAATCCAGTACATTATAGTAGGACAAAGCATATAGATATAAGGCATCATTTCATAAGATATTGTGTGGACAAACAAAAAATTAATCTTGAATTTACCTCACTGATTTGCAAAGGGCAGATATTTTCACCAAGCCCTTGGATGAATCTAAACATTTGTTCTTTCTGAATAAGTTAGGAATGATAAATGGAAAGGCTTAATTTTAAATCTGTCCTTAGTGTAAACGATCTAGAAATAATTCGTCGACCTGAGATCGACGATTTGCAAACTTTTCATTTGGAGTTCGTCGACCGGAGATCGACAATTGTGTGAAGTCAGTTTCGTCGACCTGAGATCGACGATCCTGTTTCAGGGAATATTTCTGAGGACGACGAAATATCTCAACATCTTCAGTCTGAGATCTACAAATTTATCTCTTCATTAACTTTTTCATCGACCTGAGATTGAAGAATTTTCTTTTTCGCCAGGCTGAGGTTGTCGATTCATATTCTCAAAACCTTTATTAGGCCTTCTTCTTCGAACTCTATCCCGCGCTTTCAGAATTTCCTTTTGCACTTGATCGATATTGTTCTTGTAGAAGTTTTCTCTGAGCCATGGCGACCTCTGGATCTTTTCTCGCCGCGATGAAGTATGATACTGGTTTTGATATTGATTTCGATTCCTTCACTCACTCGGACAAAATATTCACCGATATTCTCAAGCTTTTTGAGGAACAGAACCTGAAGAAACTAATGACCACCAGAATAAGGTTGTCAGCGGCAGAAATTCGAGAATGGGTATATTCATCTACTGCCTCAGGAATAGAAATGATTGGCACTATCTCTGGAACACAGGTTACTCTTTCTCCTGTTGTTCTGTCTGAAGTTTTCGGTTTTATAAATGGTGTAGATGATATAGAATTAGATTCTACTAAGTATGAGAACATGTTGACTGTTATGGGTCACTCCGATGGAAACCTTAATAAACTATTAAAGAAAAACTTGTCAGCGGCTTACAAGTTTTTGGCTGATGCCGTGGGCAAAGTGTTGTTTGGGAAACACACTGCTCATGACTACATTACAAGGCAATAGTTCCTTGTAATGTGTGTCCTGGTTAACAAAAGGAAGGTTAACTGGGGGCAAGTTTTGTTTGATCTGATAAGAAGGAAGAACTCTAAGAAGGAAGTAAGTTTTGCCAGGATTTTAGGTCTCTTCTTGCAGGCCAAGGAAAATGAACTACTAGTCTCACCGACTGTGTTCATCAATGCCTCTAAGAGGCTGACACCTGCCCTATTTGACAGATAGAAAAGGACTATATCAAAGCCCTCAAAGGCTCCTTCCTCTTCAAATGCTTCTAAAAGCACAAGGGTGGTAATAACCACTTCCCCACTGGTTGAAGAAACCCCTTCGTCTGTTCCTTCACCACCTCCTTCCCCTCTTCCTTCTCAACTGGAAAACATCTCATCCTCCAACATCCTCTCACCCCCAACCTTTGAACTTATAAAACCAGGTTCATCTCCTCAACAATCCCCTCACAAATCCCCTCAACATATTTCATTCCCAGAAACCCCATCTTTTTCCCCCTCATCATCACCACTTGGAACACTACCTCACATCCCTACCCAAGCTCTCATTCCACCATCATCTCTCCTCATCCAGGATGAAATCATGACAGATTTCATTAGTCCTCCAGCAGACATTCCATCATCAACCCCTACACCATCACCTTTGGACAATAACTCCATCTCCATCCTCATAACTCACCTAACCCCTCCTCTAAAGAAACTCATAGCAGAGGCAATTACACCTCTTCATGCATCCATCAACTCCATTACTGCCCTCCTTTCTGCTTCCTCTATCCCCCCTCCTTCTTCAACCAGGAGCCTGGTTTCAGTATCTACTGAAACCATGCAGGGGGAGATGCTTGATGAAGAAGTAGTAGTAGAAGCAGAAGCAATTTTTGTAGCAGCAGTAGTAGTTCCAGATGTTGCAGCAGCAGTTCCAGACATTAAGATGCCAGCAGTAGCAGAAGTTGATTCTATTTTGCCTGAGATCTTGACTGTTGGTGATTGTATCATCAATCCCATAGTAGTTTTAGTTGATTTATTACATTCCTTTGATTATTTATTCTTTAGTCATCTTCTAGTAGCAGAAGCAGGCTCTGCTAAGGCCATTGTGTGTTATTCTCCTCCAGCAAGCTCTGACGTCATAGCTTTAATTAAGGCCAGTTTAGCAGTTGTTTTGGAGCTTGATACAGTTGAATTTGAAAGGGTATCAGTGGCTGAGTCAAAGGCTATGTCTCCACCTACTTTTGTAATGGATGACTCTCCAATGCCTGACTTGGACTATTTTCTATCTAATGATGCAGAAGATGCTCCTTTGCTTGTGTCAGATCCAGTTGAAACTTCTCCAGCAGAAGTTCTTGTCCCAGTTCCAGTTTAAGTTCCTGCTCCTCAGGTTCCTCCTCTTAAAATCACAGCAGAACAACTGAAAGGGATAGATGACCTATATGATTTTCAAGAATCAGATGATGAAAATGATGATGATGATGAAGATGATGATCCAAGTACCAAGAAGAGAAAGCTTAAGAAGAAAGCTCCTCAGCCTGCTCTTAAACCAAATCAAAACAAAGACACTCCAGTTTACATTTTGAACAACATCAAACCTTACCCAGGGATGCCTCACTGGATAAAGCTGTCTAAAAATGAAAAGAAAGCCGGAAAGAAATCCAGGAGATACTCTCCACCCCCTCCTCCAAAAAGGGATGGGAGAGGACCTCCTCCTCCTCCTCCAGCTGCTGGTGCAACTGGAAATGTTAACCAGAGATCCTCATCAGTTACTAAAACCTATCAGAGGCAAGGCAGACCCCATGAATCTTCTGGAAGAAGATATCCCCAACAACAACATCATCACTCTTCCAGAAGCCATGCTCCTCCTCCTGCCAAGCATCCAAGCCCTCCCAGAATCTCTTCATCTCCTAAAAGAGACAATAGTACTGAAAGCCCTCCTATTATAGCCTATGATCCTGAAATGGATCCTAATACAAAGATCGCTAGGTTTAATGAGCTGGTTTCTCTATCTTAGATCAGGAAAGCAAGAGAGGAAGGTAAGGATACTTCCCAATTCTCTACTATGTCTTCCTACAAAAAGAAAGAGATTGAGAAATATCAAGTGGGGAAGCTTTTCAATGCAGATGAATACATGCATCTCCATCCTGAAGCTGTTGTTCCAAGGGCAGTTGCTCAAAAGACTCTTGGTGATGCAGACATGAAGATGACTATCAGAGAGGCAATTAATTCTAACAGGACAATCATTTTTGCAAAATCTTTTTCCCCTCCCAACGACTCTTAATTTTTTCCTCTACTGTCTATTTTCATTTTTCCGTTATGCTTTTGTTTCTATCTTTTTTGAAGTAACCTTAGGGGAGATTGTTGGAACCCCTGTTTTGATTTGGGCTAGGTTCACTTCTTAGGTTGTGTTGACCCATGATGTATAGTTAGGGTCACTATTTTTCTTTCTAGGTTTTAGGCCAGTCCCCAAATGTCAAACTTCAAGGACCTGTTTGATGTGGACTTCAGATTCAAGACTTAGAAGATTTTCAGTTGTCTGGAAATTAGTTCGACGTTCGTTGAACTCTACTCGATGAACTTAGTGCTCAGGTCGACGATATTCATCAGAAGGATATATTCTGTGGTTGACGTTTTATCCCAAATAGATTCTCAGCTCGACTAATTTTGTTTGTTCAAGTTCTGTGGTCGAGGATCTTTGAGTATAGAACAGATTCTCAGGTCGACGTTCTTAGAGCACAGAATTAGTTGTTTATATTCAGTGTTTGCTTCAAAGGGCTCAGGTCGACGAACAAGATTTCTCAGGTCGATGTTCTCTGAGTGCAGGTCGACGAAATCTGTTCTCTGGTTGACGAATTCTGTAAGTTGTTTGTTCCTTGTTATTTCCTTATCTGTTCCCTCTTTATTATTATTTTAAGTCATAAATTCCTTGAGTAATCAATGCTTATATTCCCTATGAATATAGTTGTTCCTGGCAGCATTGAATATGGTATTCATCAGAGGATTTATTTGGCATATTTCTCGAGACAGTTGAGAAAATGAATAATGACAGATATGCTTGCCATTTTCCTTCCCAGTTTTCCAACAAGGCATTAATTGCAGTTATTCAAATTTCTAAGGAAGATTGGTTGTCGAATAGAATACAGAGAGAATATTTTTCAAAAGGTACAGAGATTGAGAATAGGAATTCATTCTTACAGAGCAGAAAAATTGCATAGAGATATTCTTAGCAAGAGCAGAAAATTCACAGCAGCTCTCAATATTCATCTCTCACTTTGCTCTCAAGAAGATAGAAGAAGAAGAACACAAACTGATCAAGAGTCTTCTTCATCTTCCCTTTCCAGTAATTTGCTGAAATAATAAAGATCCATCTGTCTAAACTTCCTAGATCTACATTACACAAGTTGAAGACCTATACACTCCAGAACAAAGTTTCTCAATCATGAACAACTCTACATCTCAGGGGGAGCTTTGATAAGATCTGGAATCCACACAATGGCTTCTCAAAATGTTTTTGAGAAAAGAGAAGAATAATATCACTTTCTTTCCCACCCCACTGTACAGGGTTTTAACTCCCTTCAAAAGTTAGCCTGGTTCACAAGTCACCTTCCAAAAGACTTGAGTTTGGTTTTTGGGCACCTGATCAAAAGCTCAAAGGGTTGCAATATCTCCCTGTAAATAGATATTGTGGTGGCAGACACCTGATCAAAACCTATAGTGGATAGCTACCAGGGTGGTAGAAGAGTGGATGTACCAAGTTGGGGAACCACTATAATATTCTTGTGTTGTATATGTGTTTATTGTTTTCTTTTTGTCTTGTGCTGTGGTAGCTTAGTGTAGCTTTTCTTTGCTCCTGTTAACATCTCATAGCTATTACTATATCACCTATTTTATCAATTAACTTTATATTTGTAAAAAGTTGCAAAGGAATTTTATTTAAACTATATTCACCCCCCCCCCCTCTAGAGTTAATCAGAGCTTACTCTCCCTTTTCTTTCACGCTATCCAGCCACTGGTTCATGCTGACGTTACTGATGCGGCTGTTGATCCACGACATAGAGAGTTTGTTGATTGGGACGATCATTGTCGCATGCTTGAAGATGAGATTCTCCCGCAACATTCATCACCAACGTCTTGCCCCGCTACATGTTATGCATGTCGTCCTCCATCGCCGTCACTCTCATATAAAAAAATATGATTATAAATTAAATATTTATAGTTATATATTTTTAAGCATTTTTATTTTAAAGCATTTTATTTTAGCATTTTATTTTTATGCATTTTTATGCATGGTACTATTATTATTTCATTTCATGTTTATGATGGGTGCTTATAACCATCTATTGTTTATTTAATTTTGAATGGTGGAGATTGAGTGGTGTAGCCTATATAAGGCATTGGTATTGAAGAATTTAGTAATAATGATAAGAAATTGAAAAACCTAAATCTATTGAGATTTTTTCCCTCCTCCCACTTGAAATTCGGCCTCCTTGCTCCTCCCTCTCTTCAAGCCGCCCTCTCCTTGCTCCTCCCTCTCTCCAAGCCGCCGCCCCTCTCCTCCACCTTTGGCAAATTTCGACCACCCTCCCCCTAGGAAAATTTCGGCCACCCTTCTTTCTTTTCCCTCTCTCCAAGCCGTCGGCCACCTTCCACTCTTCTCTCTCTCTCCAAGCCGCCACCCCCACTCTCCCTTTCAATCTCTCGGTCACCCTCCTCCACCACCCAACCCGAGCAGCCCTCCTCCTTCTACACCCAAAACCGATCAGCCCCCTTTCATCACAAAATCGAGCAGCCCTCTCTCCCTTCTAAAAATTTCAGCCACCATGTTTCCTCTCTCCTCCTTGAATATATTCGGCCATCAAGTTTTCTCACTCTCCTAGGGTTTGCAAAGAAAAACTGCTCACGTATTCATCGTCCGGTGCGGTTCCGTGGATGTGCGTTGAAATAGATCCAATAACCGCCGTCGATTGCTTCCTCCACTCATCTTTGTGGATGGATTTCTTGGGATTGGGTAACAAATTCTAAACCTCCTCTTGTGTGATTCTTTCTGTATTATTGTGAGAATTGGTGGATTAGAAGGCTAGTGTTTAGTCTAGATTTATATTGAATTTAGTGCGTTAATAAACTCTGAATTGCAAGCGTTTATTTTTTCCGGATATTTTCGTATAACTTGGATCGGGTAGATTTCGTGAACGCTAGTAGAGATCGGGTTCGATACCCTTGATTTCTCCTTGAGTTCAAGTGATTTGGCCTATCTCATATTAATTAATTTGGGATTGATTTTGGACTTTGTTGAAATTGCTATATTAGTCTGAATCTTCTCTTTTTAGGTTTGTGAATTCTTGCGGATAATATTAATTTGATTGGATAGTTGTCCGGATCGTGTAGTTCTTATTCTCTTGAGCGAACATTAGCACATAGCCCTTGTTTAATCTCTAAAAGGGGTAACGACACTTTGCTTTTGTGCATTGTTAAAGTAGGTGTCATTAATTGGTTGAATTCATCGGTAGTGTTAAAGATAGATACCGCACACTACGTGTTTGTTTAAGTGCCAAAACCTAAGTGAGCGTAGTATTTATCCCATCGGAACCATTAGCCTGCATCATCGCAGGGTTTGGCGATTTGGGGCTAGTGAGCCGGACTGACCGGTCAGCTTGGAAATTAATTTGTTTTCTATAAATAGACCCTCTCACCTACCCCCTGACCATCGTCTTTACTGCAAAAGCATACGCCCATACACTTACCCTTCTCGCTAACTGCACTCGTGCCAAGACTTTAGAAAGATGGGCAAGATTCGGCCTGATGCTTATGGATGGTCTAAGTGCGCGAGGCAGTTTGCCGAGTACACCTTTTATGAAGGGAATACTACCGAGTAAGATCTTGCGGACTTCATCGCCGACTATGTTCCTTCGGGTTTCACCGCGCGCCGACCCGGGAAGGGCGAGGCAATCAATACTTTTTTCGAAAATGAGCTCGCCTTCCCCATCTCGCACTTTGAGATGGGGTTGCGCCTTCCCCTCTAGTCGGAGATCCACCAGATTTTGAAGTATTATAGGGGAGTTCCCATGCAGCTGAACCCAAATGTGATTGCCATGATGGTGTCATTCGTCTGCTTCCTCCGCCGAGAGCGGATAGAGTTTTACCTCATCGCCTTCCGCAAGCTATTCATATACTGCGCGACTAATGATGGGGTCGCCTTCCTTGCCAGCTCGAAGCTCAAAGTTCGCAAGATGGCCAACAAGAACCACAATTAGTTCTCGAAGTTTGTCTTCATCAAAGGGGATCTCGGCAACACTCCCATCTCACCTCAGCAATGGAGCGAGGAGGTATACAGGTCGCCCACCGTGACGGGCAACGATGCCGAGTTGCACAAGTTATCCTCGGCAAGGACTTCGAGGTCTCCTTCCTTCGAAGGGGTCTCAACTCGCTCCCTCTGGTTCATCCCGACGAAGGTATAGCTTTCCTCCTTTTCTTTTAATGGGCTCTCCAATATCATTAATTTTCTGACGACAAGTTTTTTCTTGAAGAGGAGCAACTGATTCCCGAGCACCCAACTTTTGCGGACTTGGGACTCTACCCCGACGCAGTCGCATGCGATAGGGTAGCCGTAGTGGCCTACCAGATGGAATTGGAGTCGGTTGGGCCTTCCTCCAGCAAGAGGTGACCCGACCCCGCGAGCTCCAGCTCGCCTCGCCGCCCCTTACCGCTGATGAAGATGAAAAAGGCTGTGGCAAAATCCAGTGGGAAGCACATCGTCCTTGACTCGCCGTAGAAGGATCGAGGTGGCGGCGACCCTCCTACTTCCCCAGCTGCCGAGGAATTCCCAGTCCGCGAGCAGGGTCTGCCAAAAGACCATCGAAACTTTGGCCTCGGCGGGAAGGCGAAGGACCAGCTCGGCAAGCCAATGGTCCAATGGGATGAGAGAACTCACCGAGTATCCATCTCATCCCTCCTCCCCTCCTGCTCCGAGCACAGACCCCCCAGCGGGCATGCTTATGCCCTTAGGTTTGGGCTGTATGGCTGTGAGGACACCGAGGCCTACAATTATATGAGCCTCCAGTGACTCGCCCACGAGAGCTCGCGAGCTCAGATGCACGCAATGGAGCTCGCGCATATGTCGACTCGCCGCAGCTTCCACCTCAGCCACAACTTGGTGAAGGTCGAGTAGGAGCGTGATGTCGGCAAGGATGACGTCGCCGACCTGGCGAGGTGGCTGGGAATTGCCAAGGACATCCTCAGCAAAAGTGTCGGCTAGGTGGTAAGTGCCAGCTAACCCCTATTCAATTTACTTAGTACTTTCATGACTTCTTCTCTTACCTTTCTCGCCTTGTAGGATGCTGAGACCGTTAACCGCATGCATGCTCGTGCTGCCAAGCTAGAGGAAAAGAACAATAAGCCGGAGGAGCAGAACAAGGAGCTCTAGGGTGAGCTCTCTCACTTAATGGACATCTTTCTTCCCCCCACCATCGGCGAGCCGAGCGTCCCAGCCAATAGGCTGAATGTGTTCAGCGAGGCGGAGTTCACTGAGAAGTTGCAAGTTAACTCTATCAGCACTTCTGAATACACCCTGCAAGTTATGCGAGACATACAGGTGTTGACGGTGGGTCTCGAGGAGATGAATGTAAGGGACCTGGTGCCAGAGTTGTTCCCCCCTGCTCCCCCCCCCCCCGGGCGAGGAGGACAGCTTTGGCTCGCTCTTCAAAGATGTCCCTGACTATTAGGATGACCACTCTAGAGGGGAGGGCGAGAGCTAGCTCGCACATTTTTCTTTTTGTTTTACTTGTAATGATCTCCCCCCTATTTTGTAACCTCGCCGAAGCGAGCCCTTTTTGTAATGACCAATATACCTTAGTGAAAAGATAGTGCATTTTATTATTCTTTTGTACTTACTTTCCTGTGTTGTACTCGTGCATGTGTGTCTCCCCCTCCCTAATGGACCTCGCTAGGGTAGACTCGCCGCTATAACGTATTTGTTAATATACATACCAGTGTAGAGGCCTTAAGATCTCACCACCCCTTAATATTAGGTACTTGACCACTCGCCGAGCTGGACACGCGACCACCCAACTCACTTCAGGGTTCCTTTCCCTTTTAAGGACTTGTGTTAGGCCAAAATTTTCCCAAGTAAAACCTCGAGGGGATGAAGTGTATTGGCAGAGGTTAGTCTCGGCTCTCCTTTCTTCGTAGATGCTGAGATCTTGGCTCGCCACCTTTGGCATTGCCTTAGTTTTATCACTGAGTAATTATTGAGATCCTGGCTCACCTCTAACTGCTTGCCTGGAGATTTCTGTACCTAATCTATTGTTTTCTCTGTGACCTGTTCCCTTCGGCCTTTGCCTCAAATTTTAACTTCAACTGCCTCATGTTGTTTGGCAAGAATAGCCCGGGACCTAACTCTAGAGCAGCAATAATGTCCATCGAGGACCCCTACCCTGCCAGCCATGTGAAAGCCTGACAGCGGGAGAAGCTCGAGACTTGGCTCTAGAGGAAGAATAATTTCCATCGAGGGCCCCTACCCTGCCAGCTAGGTTAAAGCCAAATAGTGGGAGTGGCTCAGGGTTCGGGTAGACTCTCTCGAGTGACATCCAGCCCTGCCAGCTAGATGAAAGCCTGGTAGTGGGATCTAATCGGGGTCTGGGTAGACTCTTTTGAGTGATATCCAGGCCTACCAGCTAGATGAGAGCCTGGCAGCGAGATCTGCTCGGGGTCTCGGTAGACTCTCTCGAGTGACATCCATCCCTGCCAGCTAGATGAGAGTCTGGCAGCGGGATCTGCTCGGGGTCTGGGTAGACTTTCTCGAGTGACATCCAGCCATGCAAGCTAGATGAGAGCCTGGCCGCGGGATCTACTTGGGGTCTCAATAGACTCTCTCGAGTGACATCCAGCCCTGTCAGCTAGATGAGAGCCTGGAAGGGGGATTTACTCGGGGTCTGGGTAGACTCTCTTGAGTGATATCGAGCCCTGCTAGCTAGATAAGAGCCTAGCAGTGGGATCTACTTAGGGTCTGTGTAGACTCTCTCGAGTGACATCCAGCCTTGCCACCTAGGTGAGAGCCTGGCAGCGGGATCTGCTCGGGGTCTGGGTAGACTCTCTCGAGTGACATCCAACCATGTCAGCTAGATGAGAGCCAGGCAGTTGGATCTACTCAGGGTCTGGATAAACTCTCTCGAGTGACATCCAACCCTGCCAGCTAGGTGAGAGCCTGGCAGCGGGATCTGCTCGGGGTCTGGGTAGACTCTCTCTAGTTATATCCAGCCCTGCCAGCTAGATGAGAGCCAGGCAGCGGAATCTTCTCGGGGTCTGGGTAGACTCTCTCGAGTGATATCCAGCCCTACTAGCTAAAAGAGAGCCTGGCAGTTGGATTCGCTCTGGGTCAAGGGACCAAGAGATTTCATATTATAAAAATGGATGTACGTACATGACTCGTGGGTAGAAATGCTTCAAGTCATCACCGCTCAAGGTGTGACTTAGGGTCTCACCCTCCACATTCCGGAGACGATACCCTCCTGACCTCAATTCTTGTTTTACAATATATGGACCATCCCAATTATGGTTGAGCTTTCCCACGGCAGCTGATCTTCCTGCTGCATCCACCTTTTTCATAACCAAGTCCCCTTCCACGAACTGTTTGATCTGGATGTGCTTGTCAAAGTACTTAGCCATCCACCGTTTGACCTCTTCCTGTCGGATGGCAGACAGATCACGCAACTCCTCCACCTTTTCCAGGGAGAACCGCAACTCATCCTCGTTCTCGGCCCGCCACTCTTCTTGTTGGGTACATTGGAAACAATATACTTTATTTGAAGAAGCTCTTTCAACTTAATGATATATACAAGTATCTATTTGATGTATGTTTTAGTTCATGCATGCAAGTTAGTCTATGTCGCATTGATTGGACAGGTGGTCCAAGTGACATTGACAGATGGACCCAAAGAAGCTTACTGGAAAGGCAGAAAATTTCCTAAGTCAAAAAGCGTCGAGTGAAGCCCGTTCACTCTACGCCATACAGCTAAAAGTGCTGAGTGAAGTCAGGACAGTCAACGCTTTATAAGTTGTAGTGTAGATAAATGGCTAAGTACAAAAGTGTCGACACACTTCAACTATGCTGACACTTTTGCAGGAGCAGTGTGTAACACCCCTATCCGTTACATGGCATATAACAGTAGGTCTTGTCGGGGCCCGATGCCATATACTACAAATAGACCGAAGGGTTACAGAATGAAACCATCCAACCCAAAATAATAAGTCCTACACAGAGTACAATCTAGCAGAAGTATGTTAAAGGTTGAAGAGTAAAGAACCCAAACCACGACATGAATGTCCACTAAAATCCAAAGTAGGGATGACAGAACAAATACACCAAACAGTACTTGGCCTTATGGCCTTACAAGTGTTTACTTAAATAATAAATGTCTTCTATACATCGGCACACAGGCCGGTCACACATGAGCATAAAAGTAAACATTCGCTCTGGATTTCAAGGGTCGTCTTAGCAACAAGGGCTTCAACACCTTACTTGCCACTAGGCTCCACAACACCTGCAATCAACATTCCACCGCAGCGGTGGCAAACAAAAGCAACGGTCAGCTAAAGCTTACCAAATTATAACGACCCCACCCCTTATTCGGGGAGGCGGTGCTCCTTCCCTGTATTTCATTTGTATAATCCAAACATGATAGTGAAAGTACAACTTAAGCACACTTCACCACAGGAGTAGGCACTTATGGCCACACACCCCGTGCTCTCAGGGCACTTACTCGGTGAACCCGGTCTGAACTCGGTCCATTCCGTAGTCCTCCAGCGCCCCCAGCACAGCAAACACGTGAGCATTAAAGTCCTTTCGGCCGAAGCCTAGACTCGCTCTCCAAGCCATCTTTAACCGAACCACTTTGAGTGGGTAAGGTTCCACCAGCCCGTTGCTCACCTTGCCACAACAATTCAAGTCATCGGCGCCGGACAAGCTTCACCAAATCCCAACGTATCGATCATACAACAGTACATAGCCTGGTTATGTACAAGGCTGTCTCCCAGGCCACCAAAACGGCAGAACATCGCTTCTGCTTAGATTTCCGGGTGCACCTTGGAGTTAATCCTCAAGACTCCATGTTGCAATCTACCACGTAAAAAACCCGAAAAACAACCAGCGGCATGGAGTCTTCTCCGAAAATCCATGCATAATGAAACATCACCGATCTAGACCAACTTGTCCGGGTAGGCTTCACACACCATGCCTATGTCCGTACTTCGATTCCGGACTCTATATGCAAAACTACGGGGACAATTCATGTCCACCCGAAGGAATACCTCACACTCACAGCACACTCTCGAGAGAGAGTTTCCTATGCAAAAAGGAAGAGGACTTCACATGTCCAGGAAGAGAATTGTTACCCTAGAGGTTCGCTTTGGCGCCATGGAAAACTAGCCAGATGAAAAGCACCGCAACGGCCTCCCCTCCACAGATCTGAACTTGGCTCGCAATTTGGGGCTCTGAAGCTCCACTGGCGGTCGGATTCCTCCTTCTCCTTCTTCCTTGCTCTCCCCTCTCTCTAACTCTTTTAGAAAGAGAATGACCTAAGAGAAATGAGGGTTAAACCCTCAACTCCCGGCCATATAACAACAGGGAGATCTCTGGACTGTTGGATCCTATTAGAAGGAAATGAACAGCCACGATTCGCCCTGAAAATCATTTTCCTAGGCCGAACACGGCTTGTCACACGCCCGTATCACAGGCCGTGTCTCACGATCTGATCACGATCGTCAAACACAGAATAGGACATGGGCTCAGACACGCTCGTATTACTGCTGACACCCTCATGTCAGCCTCTGACACGCCCGTATCACAGGGCGTGTTCCTCAAGCAACACAGAAAATCATCGCATCTCGACCAGGACACGGCTATGTAACACACCGGTATCACAGGCCGTGTGCCTGACACGGCTGTGGACACGCCCGTGTCCCAGCCCATGTTCATCAGTCGACACAGGCCGACAAATCACTGAGAAGGACACGGCTCTGGACACGCCCGTATCCCAGACTGTGTGCATGACACGGCTTTAGACACGCTTGTGTCCCACACTGTGTACCTCACTCGATATCACCCTGCCAACACAGAGCAGGACACGGCCCTGGACACGCCCATGTCACAAGCCGTGTGAACCTATTCAAGCACCAAATTGGTCTTAAAACGCTATCTGTTCCTTTTTGAGTTTTGGGGCGTTACACAGTATCAAGACAATTTAATTATCTCGACACTTTGAAGATCAAGACAGCTGTGTCGAGACAAGTAAGATATCTCGACACCTTAAGACAGTTGTGTCGAGACAATACAACTGTCTCGACATAATGAAGACTGAAGTGTAGACTTAAAGATGTCGACACCTGGCAGACTGAAGTATCGAGACAATTCAACTATCTCGACACAGTGAAGAATTAAAACAAGTGTTGACACTCAACATACAGTACTGTCGAGACAATTCAACTATCTCGATACAGTGTGGATTTAAAGATTTCGACACAGTCGATAGTTGTGTCGAGACAATTCAACTGTCTCGACACCTTCAAGTTCATACAGAAAATTCTACTAAGTAATATTGTGTCGAGACTGCTAAGATGTCTCAACACTTTCTAAGAACACTAAGTAATATTGTGTCGAGACACTTCGGACATCTCGACAATTATGATTCAATAAATATAAAGGGTCAACACAGAAGTGTCAAGTCAAGTCAGAAATATCGCATCATCTACAGTAACGTGATATCTCATCAGAAACTAATTGAAGGAGAACTTGAAGTATGATGGCATAATGATGATGTCATCAATCAGAAGCCAACAACTCATGAAGGCTATAAATAGAGGGGTCGTCTACAAAAAAATACAACAATCAAAAGAATCACACAATCAATCATTTTTCTCTCATTCTAATTTCTCCTAAGTCAGAGGAGGGTGACAACCCCAAGAAGAAGGAAGATGAAGGTCTTCAAGAAAATCTTATGATCCCTTCAACAAGTTGATCAGAGGATTAAGATGGATCTGTTCTACCAGTTGTTCAAGGAAATCAATTCGATCAACATCAAGAACTTGCAGATCCAGTGAAGAATCATTTCAGCTAGTCTGCTCATCAAGAATCTATCTTGTGCTACTGAATTGAAGAATCTGAATTCTCAGATAAGTCAGATTACAGAATTGTTGTTTTCTGAGATTATTTTCTTTCTTATTTACCTCTTAATTTTGTAAGTTATCTTTAAGATCTGAGTGGGTACGAGATAATATCTCTGAGTTGTAAGCCTGATTTATAAAGGCTGAGGTATGGTTCTTGAGAGACCTAAGGTAGGTAATTTTTGTGGGATCACTGAGGTGTAAGCCTGTGTTATAAAGGCTGAGGTAGGGTTCTTGAGGGACCTGAGGTAGGAGATTGGGTGAATCTCTAAGGTAGGACTTGTTGGTCTGAGTTGTAGGTTTCTTAACAGAAACTGAGCCTGTAAGATCTGTTGATCTGAGTTGAAGAGGAGGAGATATAACCTTATCTAGCACATTGCTAGTGAGGAAGAAGGGGAAAGTGGATGTACCCTAGATAGGAGAACCACTATAAATTCTCTGTGTTGTGTGGATTGCTTGTGTTGTGTTCTGTGGATTGCTTGTTTTGTGTTCTTGTGAAGTTTATTTTTCAAGTATCTGCTGAACATTTAATATAAGTGACAAAGAATTTTAAAGACACCTATTCACCCCCCCCCCCCCTCTAGGAGATTAACTTCCCATTGATTTATCTTTCAAGTGGTATTAGAGGGAGGTTATTCAAAGAAAGACCTAACAGTTAGAAAAATATCCTACGGGTGGTTTAAACATATCATATCCCATGGCTTCAGAATCTCACAGGGAACTAAGTTCTATGAAGCTTCCAATTTGTACAAAGGATAATTTTGCTATTTAGAAGCAGAGGGTGAGATTTTTCATGGAGGCATCAGATCCAAGAATCTTTGTCACTATACAAGAAGGACCATATATTCTTATGAAAGTATCTGTCTTAGATGCAAATGTGTAAAACCCTAAGAAACCATCTGAGATGACAAAGGATGAGGTTGTTCTTGCCACCATGGATAAAAGACCACAAAACATAATTGTAAGTGCAATAAATAGTTCAACCTTTTAGAACTTAGTCCACTGTAAAAAATCTAAGGAGATGTGGGACACTCTCATAGTCTATATGGAAGGCACAGAAGAAGTCAGAGATGACAGAAAGTCTCTACTCAACCAGTAGTATGAGGCATTCAGGCAAGGGAAGACTGATTCTATTGAACTTTGTTATGAAAAGTTCTTTAGAATAGTCAATGACTTAAAGAATTATGGCAGAGAATTCTCAAACTATGAGCTTAATAACAAGTTTCTGAGATCCCTAAACAAAGAATAGGGCATAAAGATTTGTGTTGTAAGAGAAATAGGGAATTTGAGGAACATGTTACCCCAGGATTTGTATGGGAAGCTATTGTCACATGAGCTTCACTTAAATTCTAGAAAAGTTGAAGCTGAATCTGCCAAAAGTTCAAATCAGACTAGATCTATGGCTTTCAAAGAAGACACATCAAAGAAGGCTAGAAGGGAAATTCCATCATCACCAAGAAGGGATGAAGATACAGTTAGTGCTAGAACTAGTTCTTCATCAAAAGAATTTTAAAATGATGAATTGGCACTATTCAACAGGCAATTCAAGAAGATGATGAGAAGAAGGAAATAATGGATCAAGAAGAAATCATCTGGACCAAGTTCCAACAAAAGCAAAGACAAACACAGAAACAACTTTGTAGTCAGGTATGATTCAAACTAGAACACACAAATTAAGACTAACATTATTTGTTTTTGCTGTAATAGGCCTGGACATATCATTGCTGACTGTCCACAAAAGAGAAAGGAGAACAGGAAGTCCAAGGAAAATATGTGAAAGTGAAACAAAGATCTATCTCAACTCTAGAGGGGGGGTGAATAGAGTATTTTAAAATAACTTTACAATTTACACAAGCAAAACAATTAAGATTTAATTTATGTATAAGTGTAAGGTGTCTTGCTATATAATTTAAAACTAAGACAGCAAAAAGAAAAACACAGCAGACAGCAAAGAAAATACTCAAGAAACCAGAAGACACAAGGAACTATAGGAGTTCCCCAAAAACCTGCGTACATCCACTCTTCTACCACCCTTGGTAGGAATCCACTGCAGGAAGGGTTGATCAGGTGTCCTGGGCACCAATGAGCTTTTGATAAGGTGCTCAAAAACCAAACTAGATTTTTTGATCAGGTGTCTTGCCACCACTGAGTTTTGATAAGGTTCTCAGAACCAGAATCAAAACTTTTGAAGGGAGTTTTGGTAACCCTTTTACAGCAGGAAAGAAAAAGAAAAAGAGTGAAGTTGTCTTCTCTGTCTAAATCAAAGAGAGAAGCACAAGTGGATTGATTGTGTTGTTAAAGCTCCCCGTGAGATGTAGACTAGTTCAGGAGTGGAAGCTTTGCTTTAGGGTGATAGGTCTTCAGAAGCTTCAGATCTCCAGCAGAAGATGGTTTCAGCAGAGGCTGAGAAAATTGAATTGTCTAGAGTCCTTGTGATGAAGCTATGATCACTTTTTCAGTATGCCAAAATGTTCAACTGATTCTACAGAATTGATCACTTTAATTTTTTGGATTGATCTCTCTATCTTGTGAATCTGTACTAAGAATTTCTTGAGGTAGTCGCTTGTTATGTATCTCTGTCAGACAAAAAAAGATTTATTCTCTGAAGATCCTTTGTCCAAGATAGCCATTAACAGACATTAAATGTCCTCCATAAAAGTCTTGTCTTCTAGAGGAAAGTCCAATAAACATTCTCAAAAAGAATTCCTTGAAACTTGCTCCAGAATAAAGGAAAACAGATCTCTTGAAATAAATGCTGAGATAATTTGAAAAACATTCCAAAGTCTGACTGAATTTGAATCCTTAAAATCGTCGATCTCTCAAGAAAAACGTTGATCTGAGCTCTACGATCGTCGACGTGAGCTCAGAGATTGGAATGAAGATTAGAAAGAAAACGTCGACCTGAGCTCGAAGATCGTCGACCGGAGCTCAGCGACATGAAGAAAAAGCTGAAGACAGATCGTCGATCTGAGCTAGAAAATCGTCGACTGGAGCTCAATGATTTAGCAATGTTGAGCTCAGGGAGCGTCGAACGGAGTTCGACGTTTCGTCGACCTAAGCTCGACGATAATTGTCTTTGCCTCAGCTTTAAGTCTGATTCCTTGAATGGACCTGGGGGCAGCTTTAAACCTAAATTCCAAACCCCTAAACACATTCTAATGTTGACCTTTTTAACTATACATCTAGGTCAAACTGGTTTCCTAAGACAAACATAGTGATCCTTGCCCAAATTAGTAATAGGGTGTTCCAACAATCTCCCCCTATTTGGGTTAGGATTACTATTTACAAATCTCAGAAATAAAAACAACAACAACATACTGAAGAGCAATAAACTGAAACAAAAAGAACAGAGCAAGCAACAAGGCAGCAGTTATATGGAATATCAGCAAATGTTCAGAATGATTGTATTGTCTACTTACAGATATTTCTTCTTTTCACTTCCTTTCTTAAATAGAATTTCCCTATTGGGATTGAGAGCTTCCTTCTTTGACCTTCTATCATCCTCTGCACCTAAGGAGGTTTGAGATCTAGCTCTGGGAACCACAGCCTCAGGATGCAATTTCATGTAGTCCACTGGGTCAAAGAATTTTCTCGATGCATACCTTTCCAGTTCTGCTTTTCTCTGATCTGATAAAGTAGTAATATTAGAGAAGTCTTTTCCTTGTTCTCTGGCTTTCTTCAACTGATCTAAAGCAGCAATTTCTTTCATCCTAGCAGTCCATGATAATGGATTGTTCTCTGGATCTTCAAAAGGAACTGCAGGCTCATATCTATTGACAGTTTCTGAAGCAGTAGGAGTTCTAGTATCAATATTTTCTCTGAGTTTATAAGGGAAAAGACCTAGAGTTGAGTCCATGTGCCTTTGTCCTTCCCTTATATGAAATCTATGTTCTCTTTGATTTCCTCTATACTGTCCCCTTCTGGACTGATAACCCCTTTGGTATTGTCCCCTGGGATGATATCTTTGTGAGGACTGGGAGGAACTTTGCTTTGAAGTTGGGGTTTGAGAAGCTGAGCCTCCACCTGATCCTGAATCTGGAGGAGGAGGAGGAGGAGGCTGAAACCGAGAACATCCTTTCTCATATCTATCCAATTTCCTTCTTTTCTTCATAGCTTTTGATTGATTTTTGGAGAACTGCATCCAGGGCTCAGAGATTTGACAGTCATGCAGAATATAGTATGAAATGTCATTGGCATCTTTGGCTTGAGGAGGGGGAACCTTCATCATGGCCTTGCTTCTGGCCTTCCTTTTCTTGGCAATAGTACCAGAAGAGTCATCAGATTCAGTGTGAAACTGATCACTTTCTGAACTTTGGGGTCTATCATACAACTCATCAATGCTCTTTATATATTTCTCTTGTTGTTTTAGTTGATCAGGAGTTAGAGCAGGAACAGCAGTAGCAGCAGAAATTTGAGCAACAGCAGGAGCAGATTCTTCCGGAAATGTAGCAAGTTCTTTAGCAGCAGTATCATCAACAATAGACAACATTTCAATATCAGAAGATTCAATGGAAGCAGTAGCAGCAGCAATAGAGATGGAAGCAATAACATCCACAGCCTTGAAAGAATTGACATATGAGGCAATCAAGCTGGGATCACATACTGAGATAGGCACAATGGCCTTAGTAAGATCTTCAACTTGTTTCACTGGCAGAGAACTGAAATACATAGAATCAAATACTGATAGTAGACTCTGAAGATCCACTGCAAAGACAGGAGTAGGAACTGAACCTTCAGCAGCCTCAGGCACAACCAGAGCTTCATAAAGCATCTCCCCCTGCCTGGATTCAGTGGCAACTGGATCAAGGCACCCAGAAGAAGGGATTGCCTGAGAGGAGAGGAAGGGAGAAAGCCTGGTAGACAGCTGATGAACACTTTTCAGAAGTGGAGCCAAGGTGGTCTCCATCAATGAGGTTAGCCTGGGGGCTAGCAGCTCAAACAGCCTGTCTGCCAAAGCTGAAAGATCTACATGCTCAAGAGGGGCTTGAGTAGAGGTAGGAGATGAAGTGGCTGGAATGATGTTGGCTGGAGATGATGGAATGGAGAATGTGGAGGTAGGAGGTGTAGGGATGGATGGCCTAGGAGTAGGAGGTGTTGAGATTGATGTAACTGGGTTGGAGATGGATGAGATGGTAGGGGAAAAGGATGGGGTGAAGGATGGTTGAGAGAGTATGTCTTGAAGAAGTTGTTGTGAAAGAAAAGGGATAGATACTACTCTAGAGGGGGGGTGAATAGAGTAATCAAAAATTGTACTAGCAAAGTTGACTGTCTACTCAACTCCCTTGGAGATAATTGCGGAATGAAGGTTATAGATATTTGAGAAGTAACCCTAATGCCTAACACAAGTGTTGTGCACAAAAGGCAGCCAACTATAATTTCAGTTAAGGCTTGGAATCCTAAACAGCAACTAGCAAACCTAGTTAAAACTAATCACAGCCAACAACACAAGTAATAAATCGAACAACCAGACGACACAAGGGAATTTATAGTGGTTCCCCAAACAACTTGGGTACGTCCACTCTTCTACCAACAAGGTAGGAATCCACTCAGGTTTTTGATTAGGTGCCCTGCCACCAACAAGATCTGCTTCAGGTAGATCTAGAAACCCTTTAGACTTTTGATCAGGTGTCTAAAAACCAACACAGGTTTTTGATCAGGTGCCCTGCCACCAAGGTATACTTTTGAAGGGAGTAATAACCCTTTACAGGAGGGGGAAAGGAGGTTAAAATGTCTTCTCTATTTTAAATAGAATTAGAGAAGCTCAAGAACTTGCACTGAGCTAGAAAGCTCTAAAGAGTCAAGGCTCCCCCTGGCTAAAAGAATGTCCAGGTGAAGTCTTGCTTTAGTGCAGAAAACACTTCAGAAAATCTGAAGGAAAAAAGCTACAAGAAGATAATAAATATGAAATGAAAATTCTTCTTCAGGCAGCTATCTTCTTATTTTTCTTCTTCAAAAAGCTCTGAGTAAAGATCTTCCTGGAGGCATGAGAACTCAGGTTGAAGAAGAGTGAAGAGCTAAAACTTCTTCTCAGTTGGATGTGAACGAGCTGAGAGCAGTTGTAAACTGTAAGTTGTAAGCTTGAATGCTGCTGTTAGCTTTTGAAGGGAGTTTCCTGAATGAACAGGTTTTCGCTATCTGAACTAGTTGATTTCTTTCTCCAAAGAATTCTTTATATAGCAGCAGCAACAACAATGGCTCTAATTTGAGTTTGAATCTTGTCTTCTACTGAAATCTGCAAGCTGGGCTGCAAATAGCATAAAGCAAGAACAAAAACTGCAGACAGATATCCTATAAGAGGATAAAGCTTTCTAAGAAGCTGCAAGTAACTCTGATAAAATAATACTAGAGAAAGTCACATCAGAAGAGACTCTTTACGGCCAAAGAAGACTTTTTGAGTCTAACGGCAATAAAGGACAGCCTGGCAAATAAAGCAGAAAACATATTTCAACTAATAAGACAAACAACTTTGTCAGAAAAAGATTGGCTCATGCATAAAGAATGGAGCAGATATTGCATGGAAATAATATCATAAATTTATTCAAATAATCTTTTATAAAATATGCCAAAATAAATATGAAATAAATCACATCATAGAAGATGACAAAATTACTCAAGACATACAGCAAAACGTCGAACGACCCTCGGAGATCGTCGACCGAAGCACAGAGATCGTCGACCTATCAGACAAATAGTCGAATGATACAGATAGTCGAACTATCAAAGAAGATAGTCGAACTACCTCAGCAGATAGTCGACCTATCAGAACAGATAGTCGAGCTATCAGATAGTCGATCTATCAGGACAGATAGTCGAACTACCAAAACAAAACAGATAGTCGACCTATCAAACAGATAGTCGAACTATCAAAGAAAACAGATAGTCGACCTATCAACAGATAGTCGAACTATCAAAGAAAACAGATAGTCGACCTATCAACAGATAGTCGAACTATCAAAGAAAACAGATAGTCGACCTATCAACAGATAGTCGAACTATCAAAGAAAACAGATAGTCGACCTATCAACAGATAGTCGAACTATCAAAGAGAACAGATAGTCGACCTATCAAACAGATAGTCGAACTATCAGATAGTTGAACTATCCAAGCAGATAGTTGAACTATCAAGAAGAGCAGATAGTCGACCTATTAACAGATAGTCAAACTATCAAAGACAACAGATAGTCGACCTATCAAGCAGATAGTCGAGCTATCAGGAAGACGATCGTCGATCGGCTGATCGACGATAGTCGAGCGACGTTCGACCATAGTCGAACAAAAAATTACTTAGCCAGATTTTCATCTGGACAGGCAATTCTACACAACTAGAGAAAACTAACTAATCAACTAACCTTTGACCATATATAAATCTTGGGTCAAGAGACTAAAAGAGAAGACTGAACTCAAATCAAAACTAGGGTACCAACAATCTCCCCCTATTTGAGTTAAGTCTCTCAACAACAAATAAACACAAAAATAATTACTGAAAATAATAAAATGCATGAAGGGAAATGGCTAAGCAGATATCATCAATCAATCAGATAAGCAAATAACTGTCAATCAATGAAATTTTAAGATGCTTCAGAATTAGGTTTAGGTTCAGAAGAACTAGGAATAAAAGTAATCTTTCTAGAAGGATCTAGAGCTTCTTTCCTTGACAGCTTCAGGTCTTGTTCTCTAATGATTTTTGTTTCTGACGCCCTTGGGACAACTGCTTTAGGATGCTTTTCCATGTATTTTGACGGATCAAATACCTCAGGTCTAACCTGGAATTTACTGAGCTCCTTCATTCTGAATTTTGACATAGTGGTTAATCCTGCAGTGTCTTTGCCTTCAGCTTTAGCTTTCTTAATTTGGGCTGAACCAACAAGTTCAAGAAATCGAGCCATCCTGAAATCAGGATCAAGCTCTGGGCTTTCATACACATTTTCAGAGGTTGTATCAACAGTTTTCACAGTTTTAAACTTAATAGACATATCTAGCAGACCTTCAGCTGGCTCTTTATCCTGAATAACTAGATAAGGAGGAGGAGCAAACTCAGCAAATTTCTTGCTAGATTTTTCAGAGAAAATAATTCGCTTACCTTTTGAAATAGCCTTCACAGCATGATCTGGCTTTGGAGAGGTTGAGCTCTTGAGTTCTTTGGAAGGAGGAGGAGAAAAAGTTGGTCTTTGATAAACCACCTCCTTTACTTGTTCCTTTACATCAGCATCAAGTCTTTGATAGCCAGATTGCGTTTTACCTTGATATCCTTGAGAACTTTTCCTTTGTGATGACTGAGATGGGTTAAACCTGTCAGACTGAGCAGAAGGATTTGCAGATAAGTTTCCAGAGGCTCCTGCACCGGGAGGTGGTGGAGGAGGACATCTAGGAGTCCATCTTAAGACAGGACTGTCATATCTCTTCGACTTCTTCCTTAGCTTATGCTGATTCTTAGAAAATGTCATCCAGTGCTGGAATTTTTTAGATTTAGGATCAATGCCTTTTAAGATATAGTAGGGAACATCATGGTTAGGATTTGGAGGAGAAGGAGCCACAGCTTTCCTTTTCTTTTTAGCAGATCTCTTTCTCTTGGACTCATCATATTCATCAGAATCAATCTCATCCTCAGAATTTGAAGAAATAGGAAGATCATACGGATCAATTGCCTCTTGCATAGCTCTTTCCTTCTCTTTTAGGGCAGCTTTTTCTAATTCTTCTTCCATGGCATCCTGTGCCAGAAGGGTATCTAAATACAATCCAGGAGTGTCATCCCAGACGGTAGACTTTTCAATTTGAACATCTGAAGCCTTTTCTTATTGATCAGAAACGGTCATGGGGACCAGTTCTACTTGCACTGCTAGCTGAGCTGGCTGAGCAGCCTCAAAAACTTGAACAACTGGTTCTGGTTCAGATTGAACTTCTGGAGCTGGTTGGTGATCAAGCTCTTGAACATCTAATACTTCTTCCATTTGATCTGTAGTATTATGAACAAAAATTTGCTAAATGACATCGAATCATTCCTTCCAGGTATTCCCATACTAGCATATCAGTTATCAAGTCTAAAAAGTGAGTAAAAGGGATACCTTCAGAATTGTCCTTTGAGTGTCCTAGCTCCCATAATTCATCTAGGAAGGAAGTGATAACTCCTTCTAGGTATAGGGCGACCAGGGGAGTGGAGCATTCTTCTAGGAAAACTTTGACAATGAATTCAGACTTCATTACAGCAACAGAAAATTTTTTTTCCAGACAATGGAGGAGGAGCTGATTCTTCTATCTCTTTCTCTGCAACTGCAGGAGGATCTGCTGGAGGGGAGGCCAAGGGCAGCTCAGAGGCATCTTCATAAAGCATCTCCCCCTGCCTGATTTCAGTAGAAACTGAAACCAGGCCCCTAGATGAAGAGGGCTCAGCAGATTTTGATAGAGCTTGGATGGCAGCAGTCAAGGAAGAGATGGAGGAAGCAAGGGGAGCAATTGCCTCTTCAATCATAATTTTGATTGAAGGAGTAATTAACTCCAAAATGCTAGAAATGAATGTTGGAGTGATTTCAAATGATGATGGGGGAATCTCAGTGGATGGATGATCAGCAGGAATGGTGTATTCTTGATGAACTGGAGAGTGAACTGGAGATGGAGAGTGAACTGGAGAATGATGGGTGGATGTAAGATGATCAATGTGATCTGAAGAAGGAATTGGAGAATGAGGAGGAGTAGAAAACTCAGAAGCCAATAAATCAAAACTAGGATGAGATATCCTAGCAAGATGAGGAGGTAGAGGAGATGCAGAAGGTGATGCATGGAGAATTGTAGATGAATCAGGAAGATGAGAGGTAGAAGGTCGTACTTCAATTGAAGTTGATGGAACTTCAACTGAAGTAGACGGTAATGCAGATGAAGAAGATGGAAGGGAGAGATTTGCTGAACCAGCTTCTTATAGGAGAGTAGTGACTGAAGCAGTCCTGGTGCTCTCAGATGCAGCTGGAGCAACCCCTGCAGGAGCAGGCTTCATAAAAGTCCTTTTCCACTTGGCAAACAAGGTTGGGTCCATCTTCTTGCTGGCATTGATGGAAGTAGCAGCTGAAACTACCAAATGGGGATATTTTTCCTTCAGAAAAATCCCAAGCACCCTACCTAGGGTGACTTTTTTCTTACTGTTCTTTTTCCTTATTAAATCAAACAATACTCCTGCCAAATTAATCTTCTTTTTGTTCACGATTGCACACATTAGGGCAAACTGTTGCCTTATAATAGTGTCATGGGCAGAGTGCTTTCCCAGTAGCACTTTTCCGACGAGTTCAGCAAGGAACTTAATATTAAATGGAAAATTTACTTTAAGCAGCTTAGAGGGAATGCCTTCGGCTTGTCCCAACTCTGTCAGCATTCTCCCAAACTCTGGGGTATCTTGCTCGTAATCTTCTTCCCCATTTAACAATCCAAAAATTTCAGTTAAAATGGCGGGAGTCAAAGTTACCTCTTCTCCGCCAATTGTTCCGGTCATAGAATCATCATTTGAAGACGAAGTAAATGCCCATTCTTTAATCTCTTGAATGTTTATCTTTATCCTGGAGGACATGAGCTTTTCCAAACCTTGATCTTTGCATAAGTAAAGAATTTCCACAATAGCAGATTCGCAGCAGCTGTAGGAATCGAAGTCCACACTGAAGCCTGCATCGAACTTCACCACTGTCAGGAGAGCTGGAGCTATCGCCATCGAAGGGGCTGGAGAAGACGAGGGAGACGGCGAAAACGAAAAGACAGAAATCGCGAGACAAAGAGCAAGCAGGAAGACGGAATGCGAGAAGACGCTCTCCGTCGACGATAAAAACAACGATCTCTTAACCTAGGTCGACCATCGGCTTTATATTAAAACAACGATCTTCGATCTATTAAAAAGATACTGGAGACGATGGTCGAACGGTCGTTCGACGATCATTCCTGAAGCAGAGTAGTCGATCAATCGTTCGACTATTTCTGTCTTCACAAACAGCAAGCTGTCGTCAACCATAGATCGACGATAGGCTCGACCTGTTCGACTATCTTCGAACGCCAGTCGACGATCTTCAAGCAGATAAGCTATCATCAACCATAGGTCGATGATAGTCTTGATCCGATCGACTATCTTCGAATGTCGTTCGACGATCTTCAAACAAGTTTCAATAAGGCAGACGTCACACTTAGTCTCTTCCATTAATCATGCCTAGTTGAACCAAAAAGAACAGATGCTTCTGTTCATCTAAGGGCTTGGTGAATATATCACCTCTCTGAAGGTCAGTGGATATGAACTCAATGCTGATCTTGTTCTTTTCCACACAATCTCTCAGGAAATGGTGCCGGATCTCAATGTGTTTCGTTCTAGAGTGGTGCACAGGATTTTGTGCAATAGAGATAGCACTAGTACTATCACACATGATTTTTGTGTTCTTGTGTGTGTACCCATAATCCAAAAGTTGGTTTTGAATCCACAGGATCTGTGAACAACAACTAGCAGCTGCTATATATTCAGCCTCTGTAGTTGAAGTTGAGACAGAAGCCTGCTTCTTACAGAACCAAGAGACCAATCTCTCTCCCAGGAACTGACAAGTTCCTGAGGTACTTTTCCTGTCAACTCTACAGCCAGCATAATCAGAATCAAAGTATCCAATTAATTCAAATTCTGATTCAGCTGGGTACCAAAGTCCTAGATTTGGACATCCCTTCAGGTATCTCAAAATTCTCTTGAGAAGAATCAGATGAGATTCCTTGGGGTTGACCTGGAATATAGCACAAAGGCATGTAGCAAACATTATATCTAGTCTACTTACAGTTAAATACAATAGGGAACCAACAATGGCCCTATAATTCTTTTGATCAACAGGCTTTCCCTGATCATCAGAATCTATAACTATATTAGTAGCCATAGGTGTATGCATTGCTGAAGCATCAGCCATCCCAAACTTCTTTACCAATTCCTTGGCATATTTGGATTGGGAGATGAAGATGTCATCAGCAACTTGCTTTACTTGGAGACCAAGAAAGTAAGACAGCTCACCCATACTACTCATCTCAAACTTAGAATGCATCAAGTCAGAGAACTTTTTGCACAGTTTGGGATCAGTGGAACCAAAAATAATGTCATCCACATATACTTGAACTAACAAGATTGTGTCCTTGTGGTGCTTGATGAAAAGGGTTCTATCAACTACTCCCCTAACAAAGTTATGCTCTAACAGGAAACTAGCTAGAGTCTCATACCAGCCTCTTGGTGCTTGTTTGAGTCTATAAAGAGCTTTTTGCAACTTGAAAACATGTGAGGACTGAGTTGAAGAAACAAACCCAGGTGGTTGTTCAACAAATACCTCTTCCTTTAGCTCACCATTTAGAAAGGCACTTTGACATCCATCTGAAAAACCTTAAACTTCATATAGGCTGCATAGGCTAGAAAGATCCTTATTGCCTCTAGCCTTGCAACAGGAGCAAAGGTTTGGTCATAATCTATACCTTCCTCCTGTCTGTAGCCCTGTGCTAAAAGCCTAGCTTTGTTCCTTACAATGATTCCATTTGCATCCAACTTGTTTCTATACACCCACTTGGTGCCTATGATCAGTTGGCCTTTAGGTCTTGGAACCAAAGTCCATACTTTACATCTTTCAAACTGATTGAGTTCCTCTTATATAGCAATGATCCAGTGGGGATCTAGCTCAGCATCTTTAATGGTGAGGGGCTCAATCTATGAAAGGAAACAAGCATGCATCACATCCTGTCTTAACTGATGTCTTGTTTGAAAACCAGCTGATATGTCTCCAATCACTTGAGATGTAGGATGATCTCTAAGTATGACAATATCAGCAGGTGGGATATGATCTTCAGCAATAGTTGGGATTAATTCCTCAGGAGGAATTTGATCTACTATTGGTGGTACAGCAATAACTTCTGCAAAGTCTTCATCACTATCTGATTCAGTGATATGAAGAGTTGATAGATGGAGAATTTCTTGAGTGACATCTGGTACCTGCAATGAACTTGAGGAAGGGGAAGTTTCCTTCTTCTTGTAAAACATTTGAGATTCATCAAAAGACACATGAACAGACTCTTCAATTTTAGAAGATGATTTATTAAATACTCTATAAGCTTTGCTTACTTGGGAATATCCAAGAAAAATTCCCATTGAAGCTTTTGCTTCAAATTTTCTAAGGTATTCTTTATTATTATTATGAATATAAACTACACAACCAAATACTCTAAAATAATTTATTTTAGGTTTCTTTCCTTTAAGCAACTCATAAGGAGTTTTACACTTAAGCTTGTGTATCAGACTTCTATTCAAGACATAGTTGGCTGTACTAATAGCTTCTGCCCAATAGGAAAGAGGCATATTAGCATCTGCCAACAATGTGCTAGTAGCTTCAATTAGGTTCGATTCTTCCTTTCAACTACCCCATTTTGTTGGGGAGTTCTAGGAGCTGAGAAGCTATGTTTGATACCTTCTCTCTCACAGAATTCTTGCATGAGAAGAGAGTCAAACTTAGTACCATGATCACTTCTGATCAAGGCCACATGAGTAGAGTACTCAGTCTGCACACATAATAGAAAATCTGTAAGGGCTTTGAAGTTATCAGCCTTAATTCTCAAAAAGAACACCCAACTGAACCTAGAGAAGTCATCTACAATGACTAGGGTGTAATACTTCCCTCCTAAACTCTGTACATTTATTGGGCCAAATAGGTCCAAATGTAATAAATACAGGATTCTAGGAGAATCACTTTTATTTACTGATTTAAATGAATTCTTGGTTTGTTTGCCTAATTGACAAGCCTTGCATAGGCTCTCCTTCTTGTAGGGGCAAGAAGGTAAACCTCTAACAAGGTTGTGTTTAGATAACCTAGATATATTCTTGAGGTTAACATGGCTAAGCCTTTTATGCCATAAGGTATTGTTATTTGTTACTTCATTAAATAAGCAGATTTCAGAGTGAGTTGAGTTAAAATCTACTAAATAAATATTACCTTGTCTAATACCTACTAACACAACATTATTATTTAAAGTAATATTACAAAGAGAGTTAGAAAATTATACCTGGTATCCAGCATCACATAACTGACTTACTGAAATGAGATTATGCTTCAGTCCAGTTACATAAGCAACTCTCTTGAATGTTACAGCTCCAATTGTCATCATGTCATAGCCTTCAGTTTGACCACAGCTTGAATCTCCAAAGATTACCTTTGGGCCAAGCTTGGCCTTGAACCTTGACAGATGTTCTTTATTTCCTGTCATATGCTTGGAGCAACCACTATCCAAATACCACTTATTTTGAGTGATAGGATAGGTCTTCACCTGCAAATAAATCAATTAAACATTGTGGACCCAGGTAACCTTGGGTCTCTTGTTTTTCACATAAGAAAAACTGGAAATAAATGAATAAGCAGGTTGAGGGTGATAACCTAACGGGTAAGATCTCCTAGGTGGGATTCTCCATGCAGATGATGGGTCAATGAACCTAGGGTTTCTATTTACATTCGGGTTTCTAAAGTTCTGGTTGAAGTTTTGAAATTCATGTTGAAAACGTCGATCAGCGTTCGACGATGGGTGCTCAGATCGTCGATCTCCGTTCGACCACTGGGCCTGCGATCGTCGAGCAGCGTTCGACGCTCTTTGTATTTCCTTAAACTTTTGTTTTCTTTTCTCTCTCTTAGCTTTATTTAAAGCTTTATTAACCTGATTAACTTGCTCAGTGTTTTTTATTCCACTAGCTGAAATAAAATTCACTGGAGTTGAAAGATAGTTTTTAAGAATGATTGGGGGTTCACTAGAAGAAGCTCCTAAGCCTAATTTGTTATTACCTGACCTAGTGTTAGACATGCTGGTTATTTCAAGCAACTTAAGTCTTCTACCATTCAGAGATTCTTCTAACCTTTTGGACTTAGCTAATTCATTCTTAAGGAATTTTATTTCTTCACTAGAATTAGTGAGTTCTGCTGTTAACCTAATGTTTTCAATAGAGATAAATTCAGATTCAGCAAGTTTATTTCTAAGGTCCTTAATTTCTTTTTCAGAACTACTTAAATCTAAACACAAAGATTTAAAATCTGACTTACATTCAGCAGATGTAAAATCATAAGAAGACAATACCTCATCTTCTGTTGGCATTTCTTCATCAGAATCTGAACTCTCTGCAGCTGAGTGATTGCTGCAGGCATCAATTGCCATCAGGCAAACTTCCTTTGCCTTCTTTTCTTCCTCATCCTCACTGGAGCTTGAGGAGGAAGATTCCTCATCAGAATCGCTCCAGGTTTCAGCAACGAAACCTCTCTCCTTCTTTTTGTTCTTGTAGGAGGATGGCTTGGAATGCTTCCTGTGCTGATCCTTGTTTTTCTTTTTCTCTTTATTCTTTTCCTCTGGACAGTCCGGAAGAATATGTCCAGGCTTCCTGCAACCATAGCAAATTATTTCTTTAGTAGGAGTACGATCATACCTTGGTTTTTCTTCATATTTTGAAGATTTCTTTTTGAATTCTTTCCTTCCCATCTTGAGAAACCTTTTGGCAAATAATGCCATCAGTTCCTCATTGGACTGGCTTCCTTTAGAAGCGTCAGCAGCTTTGAGAGCAAGGGTTTGCTCTTTTCTTGTGGGAGTTGGAGTCTTTGCTTCAGCCTCAGCTTCCCTGGACTTCAGCACTTGCTCAAAGGACTTGAGCTTGCCGAGAAGGGCTTCTGTTGAGATTTCTATTGTGCTTCTGGCCTCCTTGATAGGCCAGATCCTCAGATCCCATGTGCTAGGGAAGCACATAAGAATCTTATCATTGACCTCTGTCAATGAAATATCCTTATCAAGAATCCTCGGCTCATTGATGATTGAGCTGAGCCTTGTGTACATTGCTTCAACTGATTCAACATCAGTTTTCTTGAAATTTTCATACTGGGAGATAAGGTTGGACCTTTTGTCCTTCCTTTCATCAGCTGAACCAGCTACAATCTGGTTCAGTGTATCCCACATTGCTTTGGCTGAGGAGCAGTCAGCAACCTTTTGGAATACTTCATCAGACATTGTCTGAGCCAGAATGTTCATTGCCTCAGCATCTGCTATCTTTGCCTTTTTGTATTCATCATTGTAATCTGGAGGAGGCACTGCACTCATATCTGTTGAAGTTGAGGCAGTAGCTGCAGCAGGTGCTCTTGGTGGTCCTGTCAAAATAGAAGCAAAAATACTCTCATCAATAGAGTTCATATATAGTTTAATCCTTGCCTTCCAGATGCTGAACTTAGCTAAGTTGCATGCTGGAGGTCTGGTGCTAGAGTAATCCTTGAACTGGGCCATGATAGTGAAAGTGAATATCTATAATCCTTGGTATCTATCAGGATCTTATGACTTAGGTGTTAGCCTATACAGTCAGACAACCTCCCTCTGATACCAATTGAAAGAAAAGGGATAGATACTACTCTAGAGGGGGGGTGAATAGAGTAATCAAAAATTGCACTAGCAAAGTTGACGTCAACTCAACTCCCTTGGAGATAATTGCGGAATGAAGGTTATAGATATTTGAGAAGTAACCCTAATGCCTAACACAAGTGTTGTGCACAAAAGGCAGCCAACTATAATTACAGTTAAGGCTTAGAATCCTAAACTGCAACTAGCAAACCTAGTTAAAACTAATCACAGCCAATAACACAAGTAATAAATCAAACAACCAGACGACACAAGGGAATTTATAGTGGTTCCCCAAACAACTTGGGTACGTCCACTCTTCTACCAACAAGGTAGGAATCCACTCAGGTTTTTGATCAGGTGCCCTGCCACCAACAAGATCTGCTTCAGGTAGATCTAGAAACCCTTTAGACTTTTGATCAGGTGTCTAAAAACCAACACAGGTTTTTGATCAGGTGCCCTGCCACCAAGGTATACTTTTGAAGGGAGTAATAACCCTTTACAGGAGGGGGAAAGGAGGTTAAAATGTCTTCTCTATTTTAAATAGAATTAGAGAAGCTCAAGAACTTGCACTGAGCTAGAAAGCTCTAAAGAGTCAAGGCTCCCCCTGGCTAAAAGAATGTCCAGGTGAAGTCTTGCTTCAGTGTAAAAAACACTTCAGAAAATCTGAAGGAAAAAGCTACAAGAAGATAATAAATATGAAATAAAAATTCTTCTTCAGGCAGCTATCTTCTTCTTCTTCTTCTTCTTCAAAAAGCTCTGAGTGAAGATCTTCCTGGAGGCAGGACAACTCAGGTTGAAGAAGAGTGAAGAGCTAAAACTTCTTCTCAGTTGGATGTGAACGAGCTGAGAGCAGTTGTAAACTGTAAGTTGTAAGCTTGAATGCTGCTGTTAGCTTTTGAAGGGAGTTTCCTGAATGAACAGTTTTCGCTATCTGAACTAGTTGATTTCTTTCTCCAAAGAATTCTTTATATAGCAGCAGCAACAATGGCTCTAATTTGAGTTTGAATCTTGTCTTCTACTGAAATCTGCAAGCTGGGCTGCAAATAGCATAAAGCAAGAACAAAAACTGCAGACAGATATCCTATAAGAGGATAAAGCTTTCTAAGAAGCTGCAAGTAACTCTGATAAAATAATACTAGAGAAAGTCACATCAGAAGAGACTCTTTACGGCCAAAGAAGACTTTTTGAGTCTAACGGCTATAAAGGACAGCCTGGCAGATAAAGCAGAAAATATATTTCAACTAATAAGACAAACAACTTTGTCAGAAAAAGATTGGCTCATGCATAAGGAATGGAGCAGATATTGCATGGAAATAATATCATAAATTTATTCAAATAATCTTTTATAAAATATGCCAAAATAAATATGAAATAAATCACACCATAGAATATGACAAAATTACTCAAGACATACAGCAAAACGTCGAACGACCCTCGGAGATCGTCGACCAAAGCACAGAGATCGTCGACCTATCAGACAGATAGTCGAACGAGTCGAACTATCAAAGAAGATAGTCGAACTACCTCAGCAGATAGTCGACCTATCGGAACAGATAGTCGAGCTATCAGATAGTCGATCTATCAGGACAGATAGTCGAACTACCAAAGTAAAAAAGATAGTCGACCTATCAAACAGATAGTCGAACTATCAAAGAAAACAGATAGTCGACCTATCAACAGATAGTCGAACTATCAAAGAAAACAGATAGTCGACTATCAACAGATAGTCGAACTATCAAAGAAAACAGATAGTCGACCTATCAACAGATAGTCGAACTATCAAAGAAAATAGATAGTCGACCAATCAACAGATAGTCGAACTATCAAAGAGAACAGATAGTCGACCTATCAAACAGATAGTCGAACTATCAGATAGTTGAACTATCCAAGCAGATAGTTGAACTATCAAGAAGAGTATATAGTCGACCTATCAATAGATAGTCGAACTATCAAAGACAACAGATAGTCGACCTATCAAGCAGATAGTCGAGTTATCAGGAAGACGATCGTCGATCGGCTGATCGACGATAGTCGAGCGACATTCTACCATAGTCGAACAAAAAATTACTTAGCCAGATTTTCATCTGGACAGGCAATTCTACACAACTAGAGAAAACTAACTAATCAACTAACCTTTGACCATAGATAAATCTTGGGTCAAGAGACTAAAAGAAAAGACTGAACTCAAATCAAAACTAGGGTACCAACATGTTGGTAGGAGGATGTAGAGGGAAGCTCAGGAGGAGAATCATCCATGAAGGAGTCATCCAAGAGAGAAAATGATGGAGTGGTGACAGGTGGATAGTAGAATAAAGGATGGAATTGTTCAGAGGTAGTGGCTGGAGGAGGTGAGATTGGGGATGAGATTGTAATGGGAGAAGATATGGTTATGGTGGAGATTGGTGGTGAGGTTGAGATGACTAGGGCATAGACAGCTGGAGGAGGAGAAGAAGCAGGCAAATCTTCTGCTGGGGCAGAGACCTGAGGAGGAGTGACTGAGGCAGTCCTTGTGCCTGAAGCAGGTGTTGCTGTAGCAGACCTATTGGGGTTTATGATCTGCTTGTCCCACCTGCTGAAGAGGGCACAGGTAAGTCTTTTGGATGCATTGATGTACATCCCACTTTAAGTCAGCAGATCAGGGCACCTGGAGTGCAGGTAAACCCCTAAGATCCTCCCAAAGCTTACACAGCTTTTGCTAAGTTTCTTCTTGATCAAATTAAAGAAGATAGAGCCCTAGTCCAGATGTTTTTTTATCAACCAATGCTCCCATTAGATAGAACTGGTATCTTGAAATTGTATCTTGGGCGGAGTGCTTTGTCAGGAGCACTTTTCCAAAAACATCGGCCAAGAATTGAAATTCAATAGATAAATTCTTTTTCAGCAATTTATTAGGGTTCACAACAGAGTGACCCATTCTATCTAGCATTGAATCAAACTCTTCTCCAGACAAATCAATAGAATCATTTCCAGTACTTAGGTTGAAAACTTCTGTTAGTAGAGCGGGGGACAATGGTACCTGAGTCCCTTTGATCGAGCCGACTATAGAATTCTCATTCTCATTTGTGGCAGAAAAACACCATTCTTTTATTTCGTCTGCTGCAAGTTTCACTCTGGTGGACATAATCTGAACTAGCCGTTGTTCTTGGAAAAGATTTAAGATGTCTTTGAATCTCTGGTCGCTTCCATCGAAAGAATTAATGTCGATGTCGAAGCCTGTATCAAATTTCATTTTTGAAAGAGCAGTAACTGACGCAGCCATCTGTACCTGCAAAGATTGAGCAAACACGACCAAGTGTAGAAAGTTTGGAGGGAAAGAGTTGCAGAGAGTATGAAAGCGTAAACGACGAGCGGCGGCCGAAAAATGATTTTATATTAGGGTTCGACGCGAAAAAGGAAGGATCGTCGATCTCCGTTCGACGATCAGGACTCCTGATGGAAGCTGAAAGGTCTTCAATATCGTAGATCTCAGTTTGACGATCTAGGGAGAACGTCGAGCTTAGTTCGACGATCGAAGGCCTGAAATAGATAGTAAATAACTATCTGACACGCTCTAAACTCAGGTCGACGTTTTGGGAAAACGTCGATCTCCGTTCGACGTTTCTTAGGAAAACGTCGATCTCCGTTCGACGCTTTCTGGGGAAAACGTCGAGCGTAGTTCAGAGTCAGAAAACTATCCTACAGACACAAAAAAAATGAGTTTTTAGCCTAATCTTGGTCTGTTTTTAGCTTTTGAAAATCTTGTAATTTATTTTAGGCTTCCTCCATCTAACATGCCTAACTGATTGAGGAAGAAGTTGTGTTTCTTTTCATCCAAGGGCTTGGTGAAAATATCTCCCCTTTGCAAATCAGTTGGGATATATTGAAGTTCAATTTTATTTTTCTCAACATTATCCCTTAGAAAATGATGCCTAATTTCTATGTGTTTTGTCCTACTATGGAGGACTGGATTTTGTGCAATGGAAATAGCACTAGTGTTATCACAAAATATTTTAGACTTCTCTAAGTTGTAACCATAGTCTAGGAGTTGGTTTTGTATCCACAATATTTGTGAACAACAACTGCCTGCAGCCATATATTCAGCTTCAGCAGTTGAGGTTGACACAGATGTTTGTTTCTTACAATACCATGAGACAAGTCTATCACCAAGAAACTGGCAAGTTCCACTGGTGCTTTTCCTGTCTATTCTGCATTCAGCATAATCAGCATCTGAAAATCTAGTTAAGTCAAATGCTGAATCTTTTGGATACCAGAGACCTAGATTTGGACAGCTTTTAACATACCTAAGAATCCTCTTTACTAAAGTTAGGTGTGACTCTCTAGGGCTAACTTGAAATCTAGCACATATACATGTAGCAAACATTATGTCAGGCCTACTGGTTGTAAGATACAATAGAGAGCCAATCATTGCTCTATATGTTGTCTGATCAACTGGTTTCCCATGTTCATCAGCATCCAATACAGCATTGGTAGGCATGGGTGTTTTCATACATGATGCATCAGACATCCCAAATTTCTTAACCAATTCTTTTGCATATTTGGTTTGAGAAATAAATATGTCTTCAGCATGTTGTTTGACTTGCAATCCTAAGAAGAAGGATAGCTCACCCATGCTACTCATTTCAAATTTAGAGTGCTTAAGCTTGGAAAACTTTTTGCACAAATTTGAATCAGTAGACCCAAATATAATATCATCTGCATATATTTGTACTAGTAGGGTATGGGACTTATGGGTTCTAATAAAAAGAGTTTGGTCTACTCTCCCCCTAATAAAATCATTCTCCAGCAAAAAGCATGCTAGAGTCTCATACCATGTTCTAGGAGCTTGCTTGAGATCATATAATGTTTTGTGTAGTTTAAAAACATAATCTGGATGAGTTTGAGAGATAAAACCTGGAGGTTGTCTGACATAGACTTCTTCTTTGATCTCCCCATTGAGAAAAGCACTCTTCACATCCATTTGATAGACTTTGAATCCCTTGTGAGCAGCATAAGCCAGGAAGATTCTTATGGCCTCTAACCTTGCAACAGGTGCAAAGGTCTGGTGATAGTCTATCCCCTCTTCTTGAGAATATCCTTGAGCAACTAGCCTTGACTTGTTCCTTACAATAATTCCTTGATCATCCAGCTTATTTCTGAACACGCATTTTGTTCCAACAATGGAATGATCCTTTGGCTTAGGCACTAGTTCCCAAACTTTGTTTCTTTCAAATTGATGCAACTCCTCTTGCATTGCAATGATCCAGTGTGGATCTTGCTCTGCATCTTGAATGGTTTGAGGTTCAATTTGAGAGAGAAAGCAAGTGTGCATCAGGTTTTGATTGACCTGATTTCTGGTTTGCACACCAGCTGAGATGTCTCCAATCACTTGGGAGATTGGATGATCTCTTGTTGTTACTATATCAACAGGGGGTGTTGATTGTTCACCAACCTGTGTTGTTGTTTCCTCTTGTGGGACAACAACTGGCTCTTCAAGAAGATTTTCTTCCGGATGTGGAGCAGCTTCTTCATCTTCACTACTTTCTTCCTTTTGAGTAACTTGTAATCTGTCCAAATCTTCAGCTAGAGAATGCACCTGTAAATGTTCTATGGTAGAAGTATTCTTCTCCTTGAAAGACATTAGTTTCATCAAAGGAAATGTGGACAGATTCTTCTATTTTTAGAGTAGTTTTATTATAAACCCTATAAGCTTTACTGATTATGGAGTATCCCAGAAACACTCCTTCATCAGCTTTTGCTTGAAATTTTTCTAAATATTTCTTGTCATTATTGTGAATGTAACAAGTGCAACCAAAAACTTTAAAATAGTCTACTTTAGGTTTCTTCCCTTTGAGCAATTCATAGGGAGTCTTGCCCTTCAGTTTATGTATTAGACTTCTATTCAACACATAATTGGAGGTGTTCACTGCCTCAGCCCAAAAGGATAGAGGTAGGTGAGCATCTGTCAATAATGTAGTTGCAGATTCAATGAGGGTTCTATTTTTCCTTTCAGCTACCCCATTTTGTTGAGGAGTTCTAGGAGCTGAGAAAGTATGTCTGATCCCTTCACTTTGACAGAACTCTTGCATGAGAAGAGAATCAAACTCTATCCCATGATCACTTCTGATCAGGGCAATGTGAGTGTTGAACTCAATCTGAATGCATTTGAGAAACTCTGTCAAACACTTAAAGTTATCAGACTTCTTCCTCAGAAAGAATACCCATGTGAATCTTGAGAAGTCATCTACAATCACTAAAGTATAGGATTTCCCTCCTAAGCTTTGTACTGTAATGGGTCCAAAAAGATCCATGTGTAACAGATACAAAATCCTAGGTGAATCACTCTTGTTAATTGATTTAAAGCTATTTTTAGTTTGCTTGCCTAATTGACAAGCCTTGCAGAGTCCTTCCTTCTTGTAGGGGCCAGAAGGCAGTCCTCTGACAAGGTTGTCCTTGGATAGCCTAGCAATGGTTCTAAGGTTAACATGTCCTAGTCTCTTATGCCATAGAATATTAGGTCTAGATATGGAATTAAACAGGCAAATATCTACCTTAGATGAATGAAAGTCTACTAAGTAAATATTACCTTTCCTGTTACCTGTCAACACAGTTGTGTTGTCTTCTGACTTGATCTTGCATATTTCTTTGTTGAAAGTCACTTGATATCCTTCATCACACAGCTGACTAATACTTATCAGGTTGTGCTTGAGTCCTTCAACATAGGCTACTTTCTTGAAGGTGACTGTCCCAATTTGGACTGCACCATATCCTTTTGTTGTTCCAAAGTTTGAATCACCAAAGATTACTTTGGGTCCTAGCTTGGCTTTAAAGGATGTGAAGTTGTCCTTATTCCCTGTCATGTGCTTTGAGCACCCACTATCCTGATACCATAGCTGGTTTGATGTTGGATAGGTCTTCACCTGCACATAAACAGCTTATATGTTTTTGACCCAGTTTACCTTGGGCCTAGGTTGATATCCCTTAAATTCAGAAATAAAAGACATCCCAGGTTGACTCTTATAACCTTCAGGATAGTATCTCCTAGGAGGTATTATCCATTCAGTATAAGGATTAAAGCATTGGGATGAAGCACTTCTAGGATTGAATTGAGATTTGCCTCTGAAAGAAGGTTCAAAGCTCTGAACTCCGTTCGATGATCGTCGAGCTGAGTTCGACGATCTTGAGTAAAATCGTCGAGCACTGTTCGAAGATCGACTGTGAGGGAGTTCAGAGTTCAGAAATCATTGAGCTGAGTTCGACGTTTCAGCCTGAGATCGTCGATCTCTGTTCGACGATCGTTGACCTCTGCTCGACGTTTTCTGTTGAGCTTTGCTTTTCTTAGGTAGATCTGAATTCTTCCTAGCTACCTCTACAACACCCTTCCCTTTATCAGAAATAAATTTGATTGGGGTTGTTAATACTATGGGTTGGCTAGATGAAGCACCCAAGCCCAGTGTACTATTTAATCTTGAGTTCACTATGCTTGTGATGTCCATTAATTTGATACTTCTCCCATTAAGGGATTCTTCAAATTGCTTGGCCTTGGATAGTTCACTCTTCAGTGAAGCTATCTCCTCTCTATAGCATTCTAACTCTTCAGAGAGTTTGAGGATCTCTGATTTTAAAGTGCTATACTCAGACAGTTATTTTCTGAGGGAAGTGATTTCCTTCTCAGACTCCAACAGATCTAAGCATAGTACTTTAAACTCATGTTTAAAGTCCTCAGAACTGAAATCAAATGAATTTATTACCTGATCTTCTTCTAGTTGAGCTTCTGAATCTGATTCTAACTCTTCTGCTTTTGAATCTGTTTGAGAGGCATTGATAGCCATCATGCAAAATTCCTTTTCATCAGCATCATCCTCATCATCACTGGAGTTGGATGAGGCTTCAGAGTCCTCTTCAGTTTCACTCCATGTCTCAGCAACAAATCCCTTCCTTGTATGTTTGTTCTTGCTGGAGGAGGGTTTGTCTGAGCTGTTCTTTCTGAAGTCTTTCTCCTTTCTTCTCTCTCTTCTATCTTTCTTGTCCTTGTTCTTGTTTTCTGGACAGTCAGGCACAATATGGCCTGGTTTCCTGCAACCAAAACATATAATTTCTTTATTGTTATTTGATTTATCATACCTTGGCTTATCATGTCCCTTGTATGATCTCTTTCTGAAGTCTTTTCTGGCCATCTTGTAGAATCTTTTGTCCAGTAGACTTAGGAGCTCATCATTTCCTGTAGCTTTATCTTCAGGTTCCTCTTCTGTAGCTTTGAAGGCTATGGTCTTCTCTTTCCTTGTGACTGGAGAAGTAGCCTTTTGTTCTTCTTCTCTATTTTTAATGAGCAGCTCATAAGATTTGAGCTTGCCTAGGAGAGCTTCAGTGGTAATCTCATTTAGACTTCTGGCATCTTTGATTGGCCAGATTCTTGAATCCCAAGTGCTGGGGAAGCACATTAGGATTTTGTCATTCAGCTCAGTCAATGAGATTTCTTTATCCAGAGTCTTTAACTCATTGACAATCAGACTTAGTCTATTATACATGTCAGCCACTGATTCAGCTTCTCCCTTTTTGAAATTCTCATATTGGCTTATAAGATGGGATCTCCTGTCTTTCCTTTCATCAGCAGATCCTGAGACAATTTCAGAGAGCTTGTCCCAAATTCCTTTGGCTGAGTTGTATTCAGCTACCTTTTGAAATATCTCATCAGACATTGTCTAAGCTAAGATGTTCATGGCCTTGGCATCTGCAGTATTCCACTTCATTATTTCAGCATCTATTCCTGAAGGAGGTGGAACAGTATTTGTACTTGAGCTTGTTGGTGGACTTGGGCACACTGTCAAAACAGAATTAAATATGTCTTCATCAATAGAGTTCATGTAAAGTCTAATCCTTGCTTTCCAAAGTGCAAACTTGGATAGATTGCACACTGGAGGCCTGGTGCTTGCATAATCTTTGTTCTGTGCCATGTCTTTATATAAAATTAAATATAATGAAAATAACCCTCTTAAAAGATTGATCTTATTAAGGATCTTTTGGTTCAGGTGTTAGCCAGTATGAACAACCAACCTCCCTCTGATACCAATTGAAAGTGAGACAAAGATCTATATCAACTCTAGAGGGTGGGTGAATAGAGTATTTTTAAAATAACTTTACAATTTACACAAGCAAAACAATTAAGATTTAATTTATGTATAAGTGTAAGGTGCCTTGCTATATAATTTAAAACTAAGACAGCAAAAAGAAAAACACAGCACACAGTAAAGAAAATACTCAAGAAACCATAAGACACAAGGAACTATAGTGGTTCCCCAAAAACCTGGGTACATCCACTCTTCTACCACCCTTGGTAGGAATCCACTGCAGGAAGGGTTGATCAGGTGTCCTGGGCACCAATGAGCTTTTGATAAGGTGCTCAAAAACCAAACTAGATTTTTTGATCAGGTGTCTTGCCACCACTGAGTTTTGACAAGGTTCTCAGAACCAGAATCAAAACTTTTGAAGGGAGTTTTGGTAACCCTTTTACAGCAGGAAAGAAAAAGAAAAAGAGTGAAGTTGTCTTCTCTGTCTAAATCAAAGAGAGAAGCACAAGTGGATTGATTGTGTTGTCAAAGCTCCCCCTGAGATGTAGACTAGTTCAGGAGTGGAAGCTTTGCTTTAGGGTGATAGGTCTTCAGAAGCTTCAGATCTCCAGCAGAAGATGGTTTCAGCAGAGGCTGAGAAAATTGAATTGTCTGGAGTCCTTGTGATGAAGCTATGATCACTTTTTCAGTATGCCAAAATGTTCAACTGATTCTTCAGAATTGATCACTTTAATTTTTTGGATTGATCTCTCTATCTTGTGAATCTGTACTAAGAATTTCTTGAGGTAGTCGCTTGTTATGTATCTCTGTCAGACAAAAAAAGATTTATTCTCTGAAGATCCTTTGTCCAAGATAGCCGTTAACAGACATTAAATGTCCTCCATAAAAGTCTTGTCTTCTAGAGGAAAGTCAAATAAACATTCTCAAAAAGAATTCCTTGAAACTTGCTCCAGAATAAAGGAAAACAGATCTCTTAAAATAAATGCTGAGATAATTTGAAAAACATTCCAAAGTCTGACTGAATTTGAATCCTTAAAATCGTCGATCTCTCAAGAAAAACGTTGATCTGAGCTCTACGATCGTCGACGCGAGCTCAGAGATTGGAATGAAGATTAGACAGAAAACGTCGACCTGAGCTCGAAGATCGTCGACCGGAGCTCAGCGACCTGAAGAAAAAGCTGAAGACAGATCGTCGATCTGAGCTAGAAAATCATCGATCGGAGCTCAATGATTTAGCAAAGTTGAGCTCAGAGAGCGTCGAACGGAGATCGACGTTTCGTCAACCTAAGCTCGACGATAATTGTCTTTGCCTCAGCTTTAAGTCTGATTCCTTGAATGGACCTGGGGGCAGCTTCAAACCTAAATTCCAAACCCCTAAACACATTCTAATGTTGACCTTTTTAACTATACATCTAGGTCAAACTGGTTTCCTAAGACAAACATAGTGATCCTTGCCCAAATTAGTAATAGGGTGTTCCAACAATAAGTTCTACAAAGACAAGAAATCAAAAAGGGTCCGATGGCAAATAATCCAAAGACTTTATCTAATAGTGATACTGATTCAACTGAATCAGAAGAAGAACATGCACACAATTGACTGTTCTCCTGTGAAGAGGAATTCATCAGAGAGGCCATATACAAGGGAAATAACTCCACAACTTCATCACTCCATGGGGACTCTGAAGATGATATGGAGGTTAACTTGATGGCACTGTCTGATAATCCAGAAATAGAAATTGTTGAATGTCAAGATACTCAGGTAATCTTTTAGAATTCTATTTGTTCTACAACTTCTGTTCATGAGACTATGGATGAGTTAGACTCATGTGACTCAAAGTTTGATTCACATAAGTCCAACTCTGAGACTGAACTACAGCAGCTCACAGTTAAGTTTGGAAAACTACTAGAGGCACTTGTAAAGAGCAAGAAGCTTGTAAAAAACAGGCCATTGAGATTGCATCACTAAGAGGTATTAAGTACCATCATGAGATGGCTACTCAGAAGATTGGTCTTCAAAGTTCAAAGTGTGCTAAGCTAACTAAGATCATTGATTATCAAATTATGTTGCTAAAATAAAAAGATACAACCATTCAGGAGTTAGAACTCAAACTCCTAAATAAGAAAAGACTTATTCAGCTTTTTTATAAACCTAAAACTGTGCTTCCCATTATAGATACCTTCTCAGGAACTCCTGGAAGTGAACTTGGTTATGTTAAACCTAAGAAAAGAAGAGGCAAAAAGCTGACAGGACAAAAGGGTCCAGTCATGCCACAACCTGTATTTCAGACTAAGGGAAAAGAAATCCAAAAGTCTGCACCAGTAGGACCAAACTCATATGTGAATAGGAAATTTATTCCAAATGTGCTTGCTCCAAGGAGGACTATTGTGACTGAGAGGCAAAATAACCATTTTGCTTCCAGTCAAAATGCAATTGTCAAGTTTGCTGATTCCTATCCTAAGGAATATCAGCAGGGAGTTCCTTCTATTTCTCCAAAGAGGAGATACAATAGATATGAGTGTTGGTGTTGTGGAAAGATTGGACACTTTGCCCTTGACTGTTGGTTCAATCGCACTGTGTCTCATTAGCAGAAAGTGTACCTAACTAAGAAATTTTTAGGTGGTCTCAATGGAGCCCCAGCAACAAGCACCAAGGACCCAAGACAATTTGGGTTCCTAAGGATAAAAAAATTCTTATTTGGCAGGTATGTCTAAGAACCAGAGATAGACCCATCTGGTACTTGGATAGTGGATTGTGCGAACAGACATATAGAAACCAAAAATTGGAATAACAGAAATTGTTATTATCCAAAAAGATGAGTATTATAAAGGTATGGCCTCCCTTTTATTGAATAGAGGAGAAGGGAGAGATTATAAATAAGCAATATGGGACTAAATAATTACAGGTTTAATAGAAACAAGCCGAACAGGCCGCGCGGTGAGACGAATTGGCTAACTGCCCGACAACCACCAGAAGGAGAGAACAAGCCGCCATAGGAGACCGCCAGACTGCCCGGTATCCAAGTTGCATTAGGCAAACCGTCAGATCGCCCGGACACCAAACAACAATAGTCCGGCTACCATGCTGCTGGAGACAAACTGCCAGACCGCCCGGTCTCTAATCTGTCAGTGCCAGACCGCCAGATCGCCCGGTCTTCATATTGCAACACTCCCCCTCAAGCTGGAGCATAGATATCAATCACGCCCAGCTTCTCACAAATGTGAAGAAAAGAAGTGGACACCGACTTGGTGATGATATCAGCCAACTCGTTGTCAGAAGTGATAAACAGAGTACAAATCTGTTCCTTCAAACCCTCTTCCCGAATAAAATGACAGACGACTTCTATGTGTTTTGTTCTCTCATGAAAGACCAGATTTTTGGAGATGTATATCACGGCCTTGTTGTCGCAGAACATAGGAAGAGCATAGTTATAGACCTCTCCTAAGTCAAGCATGAGAGCCCGTAACTACTTTAACTCACATGTGGATGACGTCATACTACGATATTCCGCTTCTGCACTAGACTTGGAGACAACAGACTTTTTCTTGATCTTCCAGCTCACAAGATTTCCTCCAACAAACGTGCAAAAAACCTGATGTTGACTTGCGATCTCCATTGTCATCAGCATAGCTCGAATCTGAGTACGCTTCAACCCTCAAGTGACCATTATTCTAAAAAAGCAATCCCTTCCCTGGCTCTACTTTAACATACTCCAATATCCTCAGGGTAGACTGTAGATGGTACTCCATAGGGGCTTGCATGAATTGGCTAACCTTGCCTGTAGCATAGGAGATGTTGGGTCTTGTCACTGTGACATAAATGAGTTTGCTAACCAGATGTCGGTACCTCGTAATATCGGATAAAGGAGGCGATTCATCTGTCCAAGTTTTGTCTTCTCTAGTAGCCATGAGACATCGGGCAGGTTTAGCACCAGTCAATCCTGCCTCTTTTAGTAAATCAAGAGCATAGTTCCGTTGGGATAGGACCAACGAGTTGGGTTTCCAAGAGATTTCAATCCCCAGAAAGTATTTTGCGGAGCCTATATCCTTCATGACCAGGTGTTGACGGAGGTATTTCTTTATCAAAGCTACCCCAGCCTAGTCATCGCCAGTAAGAATAATATCATCCACATATATAGCAAGAACCACCAGACCCGAGGAGGTTTTGCGAATGAGTGATCGGCAGAACTTCTTGCAAAACCGATGGCCGCAACAATGCCACTAAACTTGTCAAACCAAGCCTGAGGGCTTTGCTTTAGGCCATAGATGGCCTTCTTCAGCCGGCATACTCGTATCTCCCCCTGAGAAACATACCCAGGAGGTTGCTCCATGTAAAAATCCTCCTGAAGATCACCATAGAGAAAGGCATTCTTAACATCCAGCTGGGAAATGGAATAATCCCTGTTGACAGCCACAGAGATAAGAACCCGAATGGTGTTGAGACGAGCAACGGGATAGAAGGTGTCAAAGTAATCAACGCCATAAGTATGAGTAAATCCTTTGGCGACCAGGCATGCCTTGAATTGATCCACGCTGCCATCTGGATGGAACTTCACAACAAAGACCCAGTGACAGTCAACCACATCAGTGCCCAATGGGGGAGGAACAAGGGTCCATGTACCTTTTTCAGTGAGGGAAGAAATTTCCTCATCCATGGTAGTATTCCAATGAGGAACAGCAAGAGTTTCTTGGTAGGTGCGGGGAGTGGCAGTGGCAGAGATAGCCAATGAAAACACCCTGCAAGAAGGAGTTAGATGATCATAGGAAACAACAACATCCAGCGAGTGCTGGGTACACATCCGCACCCCTTTGCGAAGAGAAATGGGAAGATCAAGGTCGGCGTGTTCCTCAGTAGCCGGAGCATCTGTGGCGGAGAAAGCTTGCTTGGGAGCGGAGAGAGATGTCCGTGGAGAGGAGAGGGATAGCAGAGGTGGAGAGAGAGAGAGTAGGAGACGGTGGTTGAGAAATCTCGATGGGAGTAGATGTGGTGGAGGCGACGGTAGGAGAAAACTCGATAGGAGTAAACAGTGGAGAAATCTCGATGGGAGTAGACGTGGTGGACGGGATGGTAGAAGAAACATCAAGAGGAGGAGAGGTGTCAAAAGAGAAATAGGATGCATTCTCGAAGAAGGACACATCCACGGATAGGAATTGCTTATAAAGAATAGGGTCAAAATAACAATAGCTTTTCTGAGTAGTAGAGTAACCCAGAAAGACACACTTGGTGGCATATGGGGCAAGTTTGTCACGAGTGGCGGATGGAGCGTGCACAAAAGTCGTGCACCAAAAGATATGCAGAGGGAGAGGAAATGGATACTTGCCCGGATAGAGAATGGAGAATGGGGTTTGATTGTGGTGAACTGTTGAGGGAATTCCGATTAATGAAATAACAAGATATGAGAACAGCATACCCCCAATAGGAGCGAGGAACCTGCATTTTTGTCATCAGAGTGCGAGCAACATCAAGTAGGTGATGGTATTTGCGTTCCGCCACCCCATTTTGCTCTATGGTATAAACACAGCTAGTTTGATGAACAGTCCCATGTTGTATACAGAAGGAATAAAAATCTTGACTAAGATATTCTTTTGCGTTATCAGAGCGAAAAAACTTAATAGATACATCAAACTGTGTTTTAATCATTGAATAAAAGGATGTCCAAACAGAGAACAATTCAGAGCAATCTTTTAAGAGATACACCCATGTACAACGAGAGAAATCACCAATGAACGTTACAAAATATGAACTACCCCAACCTATGGTGAGGATAGGAGAAGGACCCCAGATATCAGAGTGAATTAAATCAAATGGACGGGAAGATCCATGACCTTGCTTTGGTTGGAAGGAGGAGCGGTGATGCTTGTCAAGCTGACAGGCTTCATAGTTGAGAAGAGGACTTTGCGGAGGTAGTTGGGGTAGAAGTTGACGAATAAGTCGTGGAGGAGCATGACCAAGGCGAATATGCCATTGTATAAGATCTGTAGAAGAGGAGGAGAAGGCGGACAGAGTAGAAACGTTGTCGAGGAAGTAGAGGTTGCCACTCTCAATCCCAGTAGCAATTGTCTATTGGGAGTCCGGATCCTGAAAAGAACAAGAAGTAGGAGTGAATATGATGGAACACTATAGTTGCTTGTATAGAGAAGTAATCGATAATAAATTACAAGGGAACTTGGCCACATAGTGGGTATCTTCTAAGCGGAGAGATGGGGTGACTTGAACCACTCCCGTCCCATTGTCCGGTAATGGAGAGTCGTCCACAACAAAGACTGGGAGCAACCGATCGTGTGTTTCTAGGAGAGAAAAAAACAGAGGATTGCTTGTCACATGATTGGTAGCACCAGAGTTGATCGACCATTTTCCGTGAGTAACAATGTGGGCACTGCCGGAAGACGTTACCACCGAGGCGGACTACTTTGAGGAGGAGGGGGAAGCCATAGAAGGGAGACTGCCCGAGCTGCAAAGAGGAGACCGCATGAGAACAGCAGGAAGCGGCGAGAAGCCCAAGTCGCGGCGAGAACAACAGGAGGCGGAGACAAGAGGAGATTGTGGCAAGAAGAAAAGATCGCGACGAGAAGAGAAAGACGTGGCGACAACAACAAGTCGCGGCGAAAAGAGAAGGTCGCAGCGACAAGGAATAGGTCGCGGCAAGAAGAGCAAACTGAGAAAACCGGTCACGAGAAGACAGGTCGTGGCGACAAGAAATAGGTCATGACAAGGAAACTGTGCGAACCAGAAAAGGAAACTGCGCAGAAAAAAGAGAAGGAACAGAGTTAAGAGGTCGCAAAAAATAGGGGAGACCGCAGCGGACACGAGGAAGACCACAGTGGACAAAAAAGGAGGAGAATAGCAGCAGTCACGGTGTCAACACACTAGCGGCCAGAAGAGCCACGACCAAGGAGCATTGCAAAGCAGAGGGACAGAAGTCGGGCGAACAAAGGAGATCGCACGAAGCAAAACAGGCAAGGAGGTCGCGCGAACAAATAGAGTCCGTGCGAACAGTGGAGAAACTGCGCGACTAAATAGGGATCGCGGGAAAAAAGAGAGAAGAGAGATCGCGAGAAATAGGTCGCGAACAGAAAGGGAGAGCGGGCAAACCGCGCGGACAAGGTAGAATAAAATGCACGGACAGAGAGGAACAATGAATCAGGTGGAAAAGATCGAGTCTTCTGATACCATGTGCGAACAGACAAGTAGAAACCGAAAATTGGAATAACAGAAATTTTTATTATCCAAAAAGATGAGTATTACAAAGGTATGGCCTCCCTTTTATAGAGTGGAGGAGAAGGGAGAGATTATAAATAAGCAATGTGGGACTAAATAATTACAGGTTTAATAGAAACAAGTAGAACAGGCCGCGTGGTTAGACGAATAGGCTAACCGCCTGGCAACCACCAGAAGGAGAGAACAAGCCGCCATAGGAGATTTCCAGACTGCCTGGTCTCCAAGTCGCCTGAGGCAAACTGTCAGATCGCCCAGACACCAAACAGCAGTAGTCTGGCTACCAAGCCACTGGAGACAAACTGCCAGACCGCCCAGTCTCTAATATGTCAGTGCCAGACCGCCAGACCGCCCGATCTCCATATTGCAACTTGGATGATCCAGACACATGACTGGAATAAAGTGCAATTTGAGTGAGTTTATTTTAGTAAAGGATGGATCAAAGGTGATCTTTGGTGGAGCTGATAAAGGGATTACCAGAGGTTATTGTAAGGTCTCAAATAGCTTAGTCACTTTCACCAAAGTAGCTTATGTGGAAGGGTTGCAACACAACCTTATAAGCATAAGCCAACTTTGTGATCTTGTCTATGACATTTCATTCCACAAGAATGAGTGCCACATAAAGAAGTCAAGTGATTAAAAGGTCATCTTGACAGGCACTAGGTGTGGGAATGTGTATTGTTTAACTTTTTTTTCTAAATTCAGACTCCCCCATATGCCTAGTTGCAAATGAGAAAGCTTCACACTATTTTAAATAGCATAAGGGGCTAGCTCATTTGAACTATAAGACCATAGGCAAGCTATTCAGTAAAGAGCTAGTTAGGAATGGTCCTAACATTAAATGCTCTAAGGAGAGCATTTGCTCTGCATGCCAAAAAGGCAAACAGACCAAAGCTTCATTCAAAAGCATTGAAACCAAAGACTCTGAGGCGTTTATACCTCTTGCATATGGACTTGTTTGGTCCTATGTCAGTTCATAGTCTAGGAAGGAAAGTCTACACCTTTTTGATTATTGATGACTATTCCAGATTTACTTGGGTTTTCTTCTTATGGAAAAGTCTGAAACTCCTGATGTCTTCAAGACATTTGTCAAACAAATACAGAGTGAATTGAATAGTTATGTGGTTAGAATCAGAAGTGATCATAGAACTTAGTTTAAATCTGAATGCATGACAAAGTTTTGTGAAGAACTTGGGATTCAGCAAGAGTTTTCCTCTCCAAGAATACCCCAGCAAAATAGGATTGCTGACAGAAAGAACAGAACACTCATTGAAGCAGGAAGAACGATGCTGAGTGATTCTTCTCTCCCATAATATTTCTAGGTTAAATCTATTAACACAGCATGTCATGTTCTTAATAGAGCTTCAATCAACAAAAGGCTGAATTATACTCCTTATGAGCTAGTGAAGGGCAGAAAACCATACTTGGCCTACTTCAGAATCTTTGGATGTAGGTGTTTTGTCCTTAATAATGGGAAATCATACATAACTAAGTTTGTTAAGAAGTACTATAAAGGCATATTTGTTGGTTATAGTAACCACAGTAAGGCCTATAGGGTCTACAACTTGAGGGATCAAGTTGTAGAGGAGTCTGTTCATGTTGTATTTGATAAAAGTTTTATATATTACAATGATAAGCTAGGTACATCAAGCACAATAGGAGAAGACTTGAAGCTAAAGGAGCTGTCAATATAAGACTCAGTTCTATCAAGCCAAAGTATACAAGATGGAGTCAACATTATTGAGGAAGAGCTTGCATAGGAACAACCAGAAGAAGAGACTCAGCAACAAGATGAAGTTGTTCAGAGAGAAGAGGTCACATTACCAGCTACTGTCAAACATCTAAGGGATCATCCAAGGGAATTGATCATTGGAGATGCAGCTCATGGTGTGAACACAAGAAGTAGATAGCACAACATTGTAATGTACTCAAGTTTTCTGTCTCAAACAGAACCAAAGAAGTTTGAAGAAGCCAATGTAGATCCATTTTGGATAAGGTCTATGTAGGAAGAATTGAACTAGTTCAAGAGATGTAATGTCTGGAAGCTGGTTCCCAGAATAGATGAATGTAACATCATAAGAACCAAGTAGATCTATAGGAACAAACTGGATGAGAATGGTGTTATAGTCAAAAACAAGGCTAGACTGGTTGCAAAGAGCTATAGATAAGAAAAGGATATAGACTTTGATCAAACCTTTGCACCAGTGGCATGATTGAAAGCTATTAGAATCTTCCTGACATATGCAGCCTACAAAGGATTTAAGGTTTACCAAATGGATGTGAAGTCATCCTTCCTTAATGATAACCTAAAATAAAGGGTCTATGTTGAGCAACCCTCAGGTTTTATTGACTCAACTCATCCTAATTATGTTTATCTTTTATTAAGAGCTCTTTATAGGTTGAAACAAGCCGCAAGGGCATGGTATGAGACTCTGTCTAAATTTCTTCTAGGGAATCAATTCTCAAGAGGGAAAATAAACAAAACACTATTCCTAATGGAATTCAAAGGCATGACCATCTTACTACAAATATATGTAGATGACATTATATTTGGTTCTACCGATGAGTCACTTTTCTCTAAGTTTGCCAAACTTATCCAAGGTAAGTTTGAGATGAGTAGCATGTGTGAACTCAAGTTTTTCTTGGGTCTTCAAGTTAAACAAACTATAGATGGACTTTTCATTAATCAGTTTAAGTTCACTAAGGAGTTAATCAAGAAGTATGGCATGGAAACAGCCACTTCCATAAGAACCCCTATGGGGTCCAATATGTCTTTAGACAAGGATGGTTCTGGCAAGCAAGTTGATATCTCCTTATATATGGGCATAGTTGGATCACTACTCTATCTAATAGCTAGTAGACCAGACATAATGTACGCTACATGTGCATGTGCTAGGTATCAAGCTTTCCCTAAGGAGTCTCACTATAGAGTAGTTAAAATAATATTGAGATATCAAAAGGGCACACCTAATCTTGGCCTATGGTATCCCAGGAATAATGATTTTGAACTAACATGCCTTTCAGATGCAGATTATGCAGGTTGTAAAGAAGACAAGAAAAACACTTCAGGTTCATGTCAAATCCTTGGAAGAAGGCTAGTATCATGGAGTAGCAAAAAGCAAACAAGTGTAGCAATATCCACTACTGAATCTGAGTATATTTTAGCTGAAAGCTATTGGGCACAATTGCTTTGGATTAAGCATCAACTTCAAGACTACAACATTCAGCTAAGTAAAATTCCATTGTATTATGATTCTACTAGTGTCATTTCAATTGCAAATAATCATGTGTCACATAGTAGAATGATAGTACGTTTTGGAGTCTAAACTATTAGGGTATTTTTCAGGTTTTTTAATATACAAATCATGTCTTTTAAGCTTATATGTTGATCTCCTTTTGTATATATTATTGCCACTAATGTGTTCACTTCTTTTTGCAGGTTTTCACAACTTTCGGCCAAAATGACCTGACACGCCCCCTTGACATGCCCTCCCTAGGAGTGTCACAGGGGGCGTGACCGACCCAGAAAAAAATCTATAAATTCAAGGCTCCCCCTTGTGTCTAGAGTAGTGGAGTGAGAGGGGAGGTGCTACCCTTTTATTTCTTGGAGTATTTCATGTCTTTCCTTTAGTGTTCTTCCTCTCTCTCTTTCTCATTTTAAGCTTTGATTAATTCTAGCTTAGTGTACCCCTTTTGTAATAGCTCTTGTAATTTATTTAGTAGCTTAATGTTAATGCTAGCCTAGGTTTCATTTCTATACACTTGTAATTTTTTATTTCAAAGTTGTAGCTCTCTTTTAGCATTATTATAAAGTTCCCTTTTACTTTGTTTTCACAATGTTCTTCTACCCATCTCTCTTCCTCCACTTCTACATGATTAACTAATCCTCCTTATACTCGATCTTGATCATCTGAGGTTCGAGTTGAACAAGTTATGATGCTTTAAGTTTACTTTTTCTTTTTAGGATTTAGGCCTTCGATTTACTCTTGAAAATTCATGTTTGGAGTTATATCATCGATATATAATTTCCATCTTTGTTTTCACTCTTAGCTAGCCGAGAGGCTCGTAGTTTGAAGTGAACACTCAAGATTAAAGAGAGTTGCACGCACCCCTCGATAGAGGCAGGCGTTAAATCTCCCGGATTGGAGTGAAATCAAATAGCGGGGTTCACCGTGTAAAGCGAGCTTTAGGTCTGCGATTTTGACGAGAGTTCGGTCGGACCTTCCTAAACTCAGTTCGGCATAACTTCGAGAGAAGCGTGTTCAAGCAAGGAACCTCCACGGTCAAGGGCCTTTCCTTTTTAAGTTAGGGATTATTATCGCATTTTTAATCAACTTTTGTCGAGGTGATTCTCGATCGAGTGCTTTTCTATTTCATCGTTTCAACCCCTTATTGTAATCACTTTTATAACTCTTTACTTAACTGCAAGTAGTTCTCTTTTTAACACAAATATTTCTTTTCTTAATTGCAATTAGTTTTCTTTTAACAAACCCTAAAACATTCCTTCGATAAGATAATAGTCTTCGTGTGAGTAAAATTACTCAACAGTTCCTGGATCTTAATACGACACTTGTGTCCCCTAGCTATAATTTGATAGGTATACTTTCCTAGATGGACTGCTAGTTCAGTTTTTATTTTCTTCACGATTAGTAGACACCAAGTTTTTGGCGCCATTGCCGGAGACCAACTTTTGCTGATAATTCGAAATCACAAACCTATTACTTTTATCATTTCTCTTTCTCACCCTCTTTCTCAAAAATTAAAAATTCAAAAAAAAAACATATTAACGCTCTTAATAGAAACCCACATCACAATTTTTCTACACCACCGAACTCTCTTGAAAAGGACAATGTAGCTTAAATAACACTATCTTGTCTAGTACCTTGCAAACCCTTTATTGGGTAGTCTTTGAGAAGTTCGGGAGTTAAAACATTAAAAAAATCTATTTCAAAAAAAAATTTTAACTTTTTTTCTATTTTTTTGTCTCTTCCTTAATCTTCTCTTCTTCTAGTACATGACCCGCGAAAAATCCGTCGGTTATTTTGGACTTGGACCATGAAATTGAGCATACTCTTCGGAGAAGATCACAATTTCAAGGCCCTACTCTCCAAATACCGGTTGAGGATTCCGAGTCATTTTCTACCTTAAGAATGGAAGAACCCAATGTAGAGGAAGCCCTACATAGGCCTATGTCCTATTATGTAAAGCCGAATCTAGAGGGTACAAAATCAAGCACATTGCTAACTTTCTTGAGATTTGTGACACCTTTAAAATCAATGGTGTTACAAATTATGCTATTAGTCTAAGACTCTCCCCCTTCTCCCTTAGAACCAAAAGGAAACAGTGGTTGATGACTCTGCCAAGAGGGAGCATCACCACTTGGAATCAACTAACCGGAAAATTTCTAACAAAGTATTTTCTGCCAGCAAAAACTGCAAAACTTAGGAACGATATTTCTTCCTTTTGTCAAATAGATTCTGAATCTCTATATAAAACTTGGGAAAGATTTAAAGAACTCTTATGACTATGCCCCCATCACGCGCTGCCTATATGGTTTCAAGTGTAGACGTTTTATAACGGGCTAAATCAAAATACAAAGCAAATGATAGACGTAACTTCCGGTGGTACTTTAAACCACAAAACCCCGGAAGCAGCTCTTGAGATTTTCGAGGACATGACCATGAACACATATCAGTGGAATGTTCCTAGACCTCGCCCAAACAAACTTATAGGTATATTTGAAGTAGACAACGTCTCCCAGCTGGCCCTACAAGTGAAAATACTAAGCAAAAAGATAACGGAGATGTCTGCTGCCTCCGCCCCTCAGGTATGGGAATCTGTAACTATTGCTCCCGAAGAAATAGATTATGTTGACAATATGCCTAGGAATGCTTTTAATAATTTTTCTGCTACAAATTTTCCTGCGTCGGGCTTTGCTTTTCTTAATAGTTATAATCCCGCTTTATGAAACCATCCAAATTTCTTGTGGAGTATCCCTTCGAATGCGATGCACCCGCCATCACAAAATGATTTTTATACACCACCTCCACCTCTTCAAAATTATCAAAAACCTCCAAGCTTGGAGGAAATGTTTTCAAAATATATGAATGTTAATGATGCGACTATAATAAGCCTAGCCAGATCCGTTAAAAGTCTAGAGAATCAAGTAGGACAACTAGCTAAAATTATATCTGAGCGACCCGCTGAGTCTCTTCCTCCCATGAAGGGATCTTTGTTGGGTACAACACTCATAGTAAGGCATATAGAGTCTACAACTTAACTACCCAAGTTATAGAAGAGTCAATGCATGTTGTATTTGATGAATCCAACATTATTAACTATAAGCTGCCAAGCTCCTCCTCTTATAGTATTGCAGGTACAGAGCAGTTGATGGACAAGCTGGCCATCAAGGAATTTACCCCCATAGTCCAAGAAAATGATGATGGACTGCCTACTCCAAGAGAAGGAGACAACATGCCTGAAGAAAATGAAGACCAGCTAGCTGAAAACACTGAAGATCAGCAAGCTGCAGCTAGATTGCCTCCAGCTACAAGGCATCTAAGGGACCATCCAGTACACAAAATTATTGGTGATGCAAATAATAGAGTCTAGACCAGAAGCAGGAGCATGAATACAGCTTACATAAAAGAGTCAATGCATGTTGTGTTTCTTTTGAAGAAGGACAAGATATTCTAAAACACTTACATGAAGGACCGACTGTGGTAACTATCAAGCTTCTCACACTACTCATGAAGTGCTTTGCGTAAGTTTTTACTGGCCTAGCCTCTTTAAAGACGCGCAAAATTTTGTGAGTAAGTGTGATAGTTGCCAACGGTCGGGCAATATTTCCAATAAAAATGAAATGCCGCAAAATTATTTCTTCGAGTGCGAAGTTTTTGAACTCTGGGGAATTGATTTTGTTGGCCCCCTTACTTCTAGCTTCGGGAACAAATACATCTTAGTTGTTGTAGATTATGTTTCACGATGGATTGAGGCCCAAGCTCTTCCTACTAATGACTCTCGAGTCGTAATTGCTTTCTTAAAAAAAATTATTTTCTCGATTCGGTACTCCACGAGCCATTGTTAGTTATAGGGGTTCACATTTCTGTAACGCGGAGTTTTCTAAAACTCTTATAAAATATGGCGTTACGCATAAGCTTTTAACTGCATACCACCCCCAAACTAGCAGGCAAGTCGATGTAGTGAACAGAGAGATAAAACGTATTTTAGAAAAGACTGTTTCCACTTTTAGAAAAAAAATGATCAACCAAATAAGACGATGCTCTATGGGCCTACCGAACAGCATACAAAAGGGCCATCGGATGTACGCCATATCGGTTGGTTTATGGAAAATCGTGTCAATTACCCGTAGAATTAGAACACCATGCTTTTTGGGCCTTAAGGTTTTTAAATTTTGATCCCCACTATGTCGGGGATTTTCGAAAATTTCAACTTAACGAACTCGACGAGTGCCGCTCTTATGCATACGAAAATAACAAATTTTATAAATAGCGAACGAAACATTTTCACGACAAACACTTAAGGCACCCAAAAACCTTCAAATCGGACGAGCAAGTTTTTTTTATAATTCACGTTTACGTTTATTTCCTGGCAAACTAAAGTCACGATGGTCTTGGTCGTTTTCTATTAAAGAAGTTTTTCCATATGGCACAGTGTTAATTTCACACCCTGATAAGGGTGATTTCGAAGTGAATGGGCAGCGTCTTAAACTCTATTTTTCTGGTGATGATGATGTCAGTTCGAACAATGTTAAGTTTCTTCTGCACAAACTTTAACTAACTTAAGAATATTTATTTTTGTTAAAAACTTTAAATATAATTTTGGAAAATAATCTTTTGGACAATATTATTTTTTTGAGTCGATCTTAAACGACGTTTTAAACAAAGGGCGCTCTTGAGAGGCAACCCAAAATATTTTTCTGTTTTCTTTATTTTACACTTTTTGCCCTGGACTGCTCCGACAAGCTGAAGCGTCTGCGATCGTCTGCTCCAATGCTGATGAATCCATCACGAAGTCCAAAGAAGACATTTCAAGAAGTTCTAAAGCACAAGCATGGGGGAGCGGCATCACTCAACATTCGCTACGCATAAATCCGAGAAAGTACCTGTTTTTCAATTCTGTACTTTCATTCTGTTTTAATTTCTCTCTCTCCTTCCCCTCCTTGCTCCATTGAGAACAATGTCCATTTTAAGTTTGGGGGAGGATTTCCTCCTTCTCTTTTCTTTATTTGGTTTCCTTAAAAAAATCAAAATCAAAATTTATATATATATCTTAAAAATCCAAAAAAAGGGAATATCTTTAAAATTCAAAAAAAAGAAAAAATTTCAAAATCAAATCATATATATATATACTATTTTTTTTACTTTAATAGTTTAAACAAATTTTGGTATTTCAATACTACCCCTTGCTTTTTGTTTAGTTTTTCTCAATATCCCCTATAATAACTTAGCAAATTATGATCTTTCTAATCGTTCTTTTTAATTATATTTCACAAGTAAAATGTTGGCCATATTGTTTTTCTAATTCACGGTAGCATGTTAATGAGAAATGTTTTTCTAAAAACTCACATTTTATTATGGTTTTCGTTCTTTATTTTCTTTACTTTCTTAAAAAAAATTCATCCACTATTTTCCTTTTTTTTTGGAAAATTTTTGTAATGTCAACTTTTGATTAGGGTAGTAGATGTGAACGATCCAAGTCGCTTATTATTTCTATTTTCAAGATAATTTCATTAGTCTTCATTTATTATCTAGGATTTGCTTTTTGAAATTTTTCAAAGCTAATACTATAGATAAATTTAAAAGCATGAAAATGATTTAGGCCGCTTTTATTTTCGTTTGAGCCTTCTTACGAACCTAAAAATTTTTATCCCTAGTTAGCCACTTTTGAGCCTTTTTCCGATTTCAATTGATTGCTCCACTTATTATTTCATTTTCATCAAAGCTAAAATTTTCCAACCTATCTAATAACAGTTACCTTTTGAGTTTCATTAAAAATTTTCATGATTATGATAGGGTTATTTTGTGATATATTTGGAGAACTTCTTGAAAATGTATGCTCAAAAGAAGTGTTTACTTTTGTTTGGCCTATTTCAAAATGAAAAGAATAATTATTTATGGGCTTTGTTTTGAAAAAAAAGGAAAGAAAAGAAAATGGAAAAGAAAAGGAAAGAAAAATATTTTATTTATGATGAAATTTTTATAACTCTTTATTTTGGTTTAGTGTGATTTTAAAGCCTCCTTGTTTATCTTTGAATTCCACTCCTAATCATAATCCTAAACAAAACATTTCGGTCCTAATAAGCCCTTTTGATTCATGTTTTTGAATTTTATTTATTAGCTAAGTAAAGAAGAAAAGTAGATTAGTAAAGTTTTGGATTTAAATTTAGATTTTTGTTATTTGATTGATATAGTTATAATGTGTCTCTTGGATCTAACAACTCAATGTGCTATTTACTTTTGTTGCTTTGCTTAAATTTATTTAGAGAATTTTGTTAAAATTTTGGATGATTTCTTTTCGTTAGTAAAGTTTATTAATTGTTAAACCATGCCTAAGTAACTGTTTTAGGTTTACATTTCACCTTCTCCCTACTTAGAATTTCACATAGTACTTGTGTAAGCTATTTGGTCCATTGCCCACAATGTTCCCTAAAGTGGATTTGAAGAGGCATCACCAGCAACACTAAGAACATAGTTTTACTTGATGTTGTTTAAGCTCATCATGTGCAGGATGTTCCATGGAACAAGTCTAGACAGATTGTCTAAGTGATGTGACAGGTGGTCACAAAGTAAAGATGCTAGAAAGGCAGGAATTTACCTAAGTCCATAGGCATTGAGATAGGTAAGCTCACTCAACGCCAGAAGTCAAGGAGCAATTGAAAATGCAGCTAAGTCCACAGGTGTTGAGTGGAGTAAGCTCACTCAATGCCAGTGGTAAGGAAGAATGTTGGCAAGCTGGAAATGTGGCTATATCCACAGTCATTAAGTGGAGTTTACTCACTTAATACCATACAACTAATGGCAAAAATATGGCTAAGTAGTTTGGCGTTGAGTGATGAAGACACACTCAACGCCGTACAGCAAAAAGGCTGTAAGTTGAACTAGTTGAACCATGTTCAAATTCGTCGAACTGAGTCCAGAGTTCGTCGAGCTCAGCTCACCAATCATAAAACTCAGAAAGTCAGTCTTAGCCCAGTGATTTTAAACACGGGAAATTGGCTAAGGAAAAAAGCATTGAGTGAGGCTTGCTCACTCAATGCTCTCAATGCTTATGTTACTGAAGAAGCAGAAAATTGGCTAAGGTAAAAATTGTTGAGTGATGAAGACACACTCAATGCTCTCAATGCCTAAGATACTGTAGAGGCAGAAACATGGTTAAGGCAAAAAATGTTGAGTGGAGATTGCTCACTCAACGCTATCAATGCCTAGTGAAGATAGAATTTTGTTTAAGGTGTTTGGCATTGAGTGATGCTCACACACTCAACGCCAAGCAGAAGATAGTTGATAAAGCAAGTTGGTGTTGAGTGGAGCTGAATCACTCAACGCCTATAATAAGATTTATATTCTAAGTAGTTTGGCGTTGAGTGAAGGTTACTCACTCAATGCCAAGGGACAGTAAATCTGTCTAAGTGTTTTGGTGTTGAGTGATGCTTACTCACTCAATGCCTATGCTAATGTTATTTGACTTTTTGCTAAGTCCACAGCTGATGATGTCAGCACGTCAATAAGTCAGCATATTTCAAATTAGTGGTGGGATGGCTACAGTACACAACAAATGCTGTCGCAGACCTACTGTACGACAGTAGGCGTTAAAGAAAAGTTGTTGCTGGCCATTAATGATATGGGGCCCACTACTCAAGAGTCGTTGAGACAAATTCAATGAAAGAAAAAGGCCTTTAAAGAAAAAGACAGCTTCTTGAGGAAAGAGAATCAGGGGAAGTTCTTCTTCTCCGCCATTGCTGTGGAGCTAAAAAATAGGAAGCTCAAGTCTACAAGATAGAGAGCAAGATAGTTGTTGGAATCAACATCTTCAACAGCAAGATAGCTGGTACCATTCTCACCTGCACCAGCAAGCTAGTTCAGAGTATCTTCTTTGAGCATAAGGTAGCAGACAAGATCCAACCCTTGTTACAGGTTCTTCACAGTTCCAGTAACACATGAACCTGAAGATCTTTGTTTGGAAGCTATGAAGTGATGAAAGCTTTAAGAAACAGAGATCTGAAAGAAGGCACAAGGGACTATTCCTCAGGAGTCAAAGTTAGCGTTGAATCACCTCAGCCCGGGAAAGAGAGAAGGGCAGAACAGGGTTCTGCAAGTTGCTTCCAGCACAAGGATACTTGTTGCTGTGAAGAAGTTGAGCTAAGACTTCCTCAGCTCTGGTAGCAGATATATGTTGCAGTCTCTTTACACCTCCAGCAGGAAAAATCCCTGGTGTTGTGAAGGAGAAGTAAGGACTAAGTATATCTCTATTCAAGTAAGGTAGACTCAGGAAATACTTTCCTGGAGTTAAAGTTGGGTTGAGTGTAACTCAGTCAAGGTAGATTGGGACAAAGAAATGTCTCATGTGTCCAATCAAGACTCTAACCCACATTCATCCTGTAGGATCCAAGTGTGGATCTGAGCTTTAGGGATTAATATCCTGAGGTAGGAGAGTGTTTCTCTCTGAAGTAGGATCCATGTCTGGATCTGAGTGTAGGTCCTTTTTGGCCATAGAAAGGTACCTGTTGGGTACTGAGTTGTTGGAGTGTTGCAGCACTCTGAGGGTAGGGCCTTGGGCCTGAAGTTGTAGGGCTGAAAATCTTGAGTTGTAGGCCTTAGAGAAAAGGCTGAGGTAGGTGGATTTAGGGTCACAGAGTGTAGGAGCACTGTAGAGCTCTGAGGTAGGATCCTTTGTGGATCTGAGGTAGGGTTGTCCTCCCAGCCTGAGTGTATGGCTTAATAGCTTGAGGTAGGTGGTTTGCTAACCACTGAGTTATAGGCCTTTGTGGCTGAGAAGTAATTCTTAGAGGAGACTTAGAGATCCTGAGGGATCTGAGGTGTAAGCTCTTTGGAGAAAGTTTTGGAGAAGAGCTTAGTCCAACAAGATAGTTAGATACGTGGGAGGGAAAGTGGATGTACCCAATTAAGGAACCACTATAAAGTCACTGGGTGATTTTCTGTACTCTAAGATCAAGGTTCTTGAAGAGAAACTTGAAAGGGGGAAGAGGATAGTGGCCAATTTCTCTGAGATAGATGCTATCAAGAGAAAATATGAATTTGAGTGGATTACAAAAGTTATCCAATCTCAGAGGAGAGGCCAATCTCCTATTGTGTCTCAGTCAACCTTTCACAAGGTAATTCGCCCTTCTCATAAGTATGACCAAGGCTGCATGTATGGTCACTGGGAGAATGGAAATTCCTTTTGTAAGAATGCCAGAGTATCTTACAATGGGAAAAGAAAGGGTAGAGGAATGAATGCCTTTATGGATCCCCATGAAAAAGTACAAATGGCCCATGCTGGACTATTTATATTTTGTGCCTCAGCCCTAACTAACAAGGGTAAGGCAGTGGCTTTCACTGAAGCCCGTCCAGCAAGGACTTAGACCAAGGGTCAGTCTACTAGTAAGCCTAACTTGGCTAGTTCTGATGATATAAAAAGCATGTCATCTGCAAAGAAGACAGCTGTAAATACCACTCAGGGTATTCAAAGGAAGCATGTTGGAAGAATAACCTTCAGTCAAGTCCTTGCTGAAATAAACCTGAAGAAATTTGATGCTCCTCTTCCTAATATTCAGTCAGTAGTTAACCACACTACAAGGCCTGCTCAGAAAAGAAGATATAATATTCATGAGTGTTGGTGTTGTGGTAAGGTGGGGCATTTTACCCTAGATTGCTGGCACAATCCTTCTGTGTCTAGAGCAAGGGTAAGCCTACCTGTCAGAAATTCTGCAGGTAAGCAAGTCAGATTTCAGGCTAACAGAAACCTAGGACCCAATACCTAATTGAGTCATAAGGTAAGGTAATTCTATTTTGATGGTTAGTCTAAGTGCCACTCCCCCATATGGAACTTGGACATAAGATGTTCCAGAACTTGGATTGGAACAAGATTGTTGTCTTATGGATTATACTCCAGTGAGGAACAAACCTAAGATCAACAGTTGGTGATTGATATTGACAATCTAGGATATTCCTCTTACAGCCCAAGAGGAAGAGAATGTTGAGTGAAATCCTGAAGAAGGACAAGTGCACACTCATGGATGAAAGTCAGCTGGATCCAGCCAGCAAGAATGTCTGGTTGGACAAAGTCTTGATGCCACACTAGCAAATTTGGAAAGGACAAGTGGGTTGTACTCATCTCTGAGGAAAGCACAGGTAGCTCCTCTGAGAGCAGCAAGGAAGAACCATATAATGCTTAGCTGAAAAGGTTCTCAAGTGGTATCATCAGCTGTTAGATTCTTCAGAGGAAACTTGAAGAGAAATGTATGCTCATGATTCAATACCATCTGAACCTGCAACAAGGTATGTCCAAGTCAGTGGGCTTTATGGACAGGATCTATGCAAATGCTGATGGGGAGCATGTTCAATAAAGATTATTGGACAAGCTTGAATCTTACCCAAAGTTCCCCAACACAAAATAGATCAGCATTACTGCTGAGGATTAGCTTGCCCCCTTAGACATTGCAGAAGCTGAGAGGGAAACTACCCAAGTGATGGCTCCTGCTGGAAGAAGGAAAGCCAATCAGTTTACTAGAATAGCTGGATTGTTCATGCTATTATTGATACAAGTCAGCTCATTCCTATTGGAATAGCTGTGTAAAGAAGGACTTGCTATTAGAATGAAAGGTTGATTCATGGGAAGATCATTCAAGGCTCAAGTGATCTTAAAGCCCAACAGCTACAGGATAACATTCAGCCTCATGAGAAGAGAAAGCTGACAGTTGCACCAATGGTATTATCTGCAATCAGCGAGGGGGAGAAGAGAATCACATTAGACTAGCTCCTCCCTATCTATTCAGAAACCAAGAAGGGATAGATAAAGTGGTGATCAGGTATGCAGATCAATGTGATGATCAAGATAGTACTAAGTGGTCTGACCACTATTGTGCTATAGATCAGAAAGTTGAAGGCTAAGGCAAGCATGGTGATAAAGAAAAGGAGAAGATCTGGCTCAGCAAGAAGAGACTGTGCAAGGTGCAAAGGATTTGTTGTTCACAGTTATTGTAAATCAAGCATCAGCTCCATGGCACAAGATCCATAACCTCCCGATAAGTAGAATTTTTTTATATTCTACTTGTGTAATCTAAAGTTGCTAGGAATCCTGTCTGTCATAGCAGGACTATGCATATGTAGATTAAGTATCAATAAGTTTTGGAGCATAAGGAAGATCTCAATCCTGAGTTTGTCCTCACTGACAAGTGGCTGACATGTTTATCGTGCCACTAGATGAAGTCAAGATTCAACACCATCTAGATTAAGATTAGGTATGTTGAACTTGGTATAGTTTAAGTTGCTCCATATCATACTTGTGTTGCAGGATTCATTTCTCTTACAGGTAGATAAATTCTTGGCGTGACATCAAGGCTATAAAGTCCATTAAGTGGTATCAAGACTTAGATGGACTCAAGTGTCCAGCAGAGGGAATGATAAGGATACTCATGTTGAGGGGGAGCAAGCTTAGTACCCTATAAAGGGGGAGCATGTCCAGTAGTTGCTGAAACAGGATCAACCTCATGTTGGGAAGGAGCAGGAAGCTGCTGCAGTAGATCAGCTATCACAACAGCTGATCAGTTTATCTTAAGAACAAGGCACAGATTAAGGAGGAGATTATGAGAAGAAGAAGAGCTAGCAGCCAGCTCAAGTGGATCCCTGGGTCACTCAAGTGCCAAGGGGGCTATAGTGATGTGGTGTATCAATGATATCACCACAAGTAGATGCTGATTCTGTAGATACAACATCAGCAAGTGTAACTATATGTGCAGCAAGTTTAAGTGATGTAGTGCTGTGTTGTTTAAATGTATCAACACAAAAGGTATGAATCTTGATCTAGTAGATTGATCACTAGGATAATTTTCTTAATGTTATCAACATAGGACCTCACTAGGATCAAGAGATAATCTCTCCCATGATCCTTTCTCCTCCCTTAATAGATATACCTATTGAAGAAGACAAAAAGGGGGAGATGTGCGGTAATACATAAGGGGGAGATATAGAAGCAATACTTGACATGACTAGGTCATGTTCAGTCGGTTCATATTATTGGAAAAGATTCTAGTAGTATGAGAAATGTAATGACTGACTACATGTTGAGCCATGATTGTGTTAGTGCATATTTTGAGGTAAGTGCTTCAAGTGGTGCTCCATTTAAATATTAAGTGGTATAAAGGAGAGTGCATATTACTTGAGCAATTGCTCAAGTAGTATGAGGATGCATTGACTTAACTTATTGAGTCCATACAATTAATTGGAGCACATTGAATTAATAAAGCATAAGCTAGTAGTTGTAGTAGATTATTACCTAAAGCTACATGGATTTATTCTACCTATTATGTTAATGCCTTTTAGTATTGCTGGGTGTTCTGTCTTCTTCAAATAGGGGGAGATTGTTGGGTCCATTGCCCACTATGTTCCCTAAAGTGGATTTGAAGAAGCATCACCAGTAACATTAAGAACATAGTTCTATTTGATGCTGTTTAAGCTCATCATGTGCAGGATGTTCCATGGAACAAGTCTAGATAGATTGTCTAAGTGATGTGACAGGTGGTCACAAAGTAAAGATGGTGGAAAGGCAGGAATTTGCCTAAGTCCATAGGCGTTGAGTGAGGTAAGCTCACTCAATGCCAGAAGTCAAAGAGAAATTGAAAATGCAGCTAAGTCCACAGGGGTTGAGTGGAGCAAGCTCACTCAACACTAGAGGTAAGGAAGAATGTTGGCAAGCTGGAAATGTGGCTATGTCCACAGGCATTGAGTGGAGTTGACTCACTCAATGCCATACAACTAAAGGAAAAAATATGGCTAAGTAGATTGGCGTTGAGTGATGAAGACACACTCACCGCCATACAACAAAAATGTTGTAAGTTGAACTAGTTGAACCATGTTCAAATTCGTCGAACTGAGTTCAGAGTTCGTCGAGCTCAGCTCACCAATTGTCGAACTCAAAAAGTTAGTCTTAGCCCAGTGATTTTAAACACAGGAAATTGGCTAAGGCAAAAATCGTTGAGTGAGGCTTGATCACTCAACGCTCTCAGCGCTTATGTTGCTGAAGAAGCATAAAATTAGCTAAGGCAAAATGCGTTGAGCGATGAAGACACACTCAACGCTCTCAATGTCTAAGATACTGCAGAGGCAGAAACATGGTTGAGGAAAAAAACGTTAAGTGGAGATTGCTCACTTAACGCTGTCAACGCCTAGTGAAGATAGAATTTTGTCTAAGGTGTTTGGCATTGAGTGATGCTCACACACTCAACGCCAAGCAGCAGATAGATGATAAAGAAAGTTGGAATTGAGTGGAGCTGAATCACTCAATGCCTAGAATCAAATTTATATTCTAAATAGTTTGGCGTTGAGTGAAGGTTACTCACTCAATGCCAAGAGACAGTAAATTTGTCCAAGTGTTTTGGATTTGAGTGATGCTTACTCACTCAACGCCTATGTTAATGTTGTTTGATTTTTGCTAAGTCCATAGTTGATGATGTCAGCAAGTCAACAGGTCAATATATTTCAAATTAGTGGTGGGATGGCTACAGTACGCGACAAATGTTATCGCAGACCTACTGTACGACAGTTGGCATTAAAGCAAAGTTATTGCTGGCCATTAATGATGTCGGGCCACTGCTCAAGAGCCATTGGGACAAATTCAATAAAAGGAAAAGGCCTTTAAAGAGAAATTCAGCTTCTTGAGGAAAGAGAATCAAGGGAAGTTCTTCTTCTCTGCTATTATTATGGAGCTTAAGAACAGGAAGCTCAAGTCTACAAGATAGAGAGCAAGATAGTTGTTGGAATCAACATCTTTAATAGCAAGATAGTCGGTGCCATTATCACCTTCACCAGCAAGCTAGTTCAAAGTATCTTCTCTGAGCATAAGGTAGCAGCCAAGGGCCGACCCTTGCTTCAGGTTCTTCACAGTTCCAGCAATACAAGCACCTGAAGATCTTTTTCTGGAAGCTGTGAAGAGAAGAAAGCTTGAAGAAGCATAGATCTGAAAGAAGGCTCAGGGGACTATGTTGGATTCCTAGTTGGATTTGGGATAGGTTTACTAAGTTAGGCTGAGTCTGACCCCATTGTAAAGCAAGGGTCATGTCTAGTAGTCCTAGTGTTGTAGGCTAAGTCCCTTTTGCTGTACCATCTTGGACCATCCAGCAAAGGACCTCAGAGACTCAGACTTACCAGTTTTCAGAAGACAGTGATCAGTTCGAAATTCTTCGAACTCTACTCGACGATCATCGATCTCTGATCAATGAACTAAGAGTTAATTCTCTGTGCTGAGCTCAACGATATTCGAGCTCAGGTCGATGTTTAGTTTTCTTCAGACAGATTCTCAGCTCAATGAACTCACAGTGCAAAATTGGAAAGTATTTCTCAGTTAGCAGTTTGAAGAGCTCAGGTTGATGAACTGGAATTCTTTGGTCGACAATCTTGGATCTCAGGTCGACGAATTCCGTTCAGCATTCGACATTTTTTGTTATGTCCCAGAATGAGTTTTTCCTTCTTCTGTTCCTTATTTTCTCTATTTATTAGCAGTATTATTCTGAGTATTTAATGCAAATATTTTTCTGAATATATCCATTATTGGCTGCATTAAATATGGCATTCATAAGAATAATTATTTACTTATTCTATCAAGGACAATTGGGGAAACTCCTTAATGCTTTTATTCCAGTCGTTTTCAATTCTCCAGGTCAGCCAGCATTTATGGAAAAAATTCAAAATTCAAAGAGAATTTTTAATTGGTAGTAGAATAAAAGAGATCCTCTTTTTCGAGACACAGAGTTACAAAGAGAGAGAGAATAAATCAGAAGCACTGATAGAGAACTTTCATCAAGCAGTTGACTCTTTCATTCTCTCTCAACGCTTTTCTTACTCTGCCAATACTCAAGACTAAAGAAGAACAAAACATCAAAATCAAGAGTCTTCTTCAACTTCTATTCCAGAAATCTATAGACATTTTTTTCAACATCTGTCATTGGATTTCCTAGACCTTGGCAGATCAAGTTGAAGACCTACTCACCCTTAAGCCAAGCTCATTCTCCCTGAAGCATTCAACTTCTCAGAAGGAGCTTTGACAACACAAGAATCCACATAGTCTTCTCAAGTTGTATTGAGAAAAGAGAAGACTTCCATCAAACTCTTTCCACCCCATTGTACAGGGTTTTAACTCCCTTCAAAAGTTAGTCTGGTGCACAAGTCTCCCTCTAAAAGACTTGAAGTTGGTTTTTGGGCACCTGATAAAAAGCTTAAAGGGTTTCCTGGTCTACCTGAATCAGATCTTGTGGTGGCAGTCACCTGATCAAAACCTAATAGTGGATTCCTACCAAGGGTGGTAGAAGAGTGGATGTACCCAAGTTTAGGGGAACCACTATAAACTTCTTGTGTCGTCTGGATACTCATTTTCTATTTGTTTTGCTTTTTGTTGTGTTTGTAATTACTGGAATAGTTAGCCTAGTTTCTTGTTCTTAACTATTATATGGTATCACTATTTTACTCTGATATAAACATTAAAAAGAACCAAAGTTTTTAATATTCTATTCACCCCCCCCCCTAGAGTAATCAGATCTAACCCCTCCTTTCAATTGGTATCAGAGGGGTATTTTGTTTGGTGGTACAAGTTAACACTTGAGCCAAGATCTAGTTAGATCAAATTTTCCTCTTCCCAACTATTTTCTATCACAATGGCACAAAATAAGGATTATGCAAGCACCAGACCTCCAATATGCAACTTAAATAGGTTTGTCATCTGGAAGGCAAGAATTAAGTTGTATATAAACTCTATTGATGAGGATATTTTTAATTCTATCTTGACAGGACCTCCTACTGCAGCAACTGCTTCAACCTCAAACACTCATGTTGTTCCACCACCTGAGTGGACAGATGCCCAGAAGAAAGCCAAGATTCCAGATGCTAAAGCCATGAACATATTGGCTCAAACTATGTCAGATGACATTTTTCAAAAGGTGGTTGAATGCACCTCTGCAAAAGCAATCTGGGATTCTCTCAACAAGATGGTTGCTATCTCAGCAGATGAGAGAAAGGACAGAAGATCAACTCCCATCTCACAGTATGAGAACTTCAAGAAAGATGAAGCTGAATCTATTAGTGATATATACAACAGACTAAGCTCTATTATCAGTGAGCTAAAGACACTGGACAAAGACATCTCTCTCACGGAGGTGAATGACGAGATCCTAATGTGCTTCCCAAGCTCATGGAACACCAGGATCTGACCAATCAAAGAGGCCAGAAGCTTGAATGAGATTTCAACTGAATCTCTCCTGGGAAAGCTCAAATCTTATGAGCAGTTGATAAAATCCAGAGAAGCTGTTGAGCAAAGAACTCCTCCTCCAGCAAGAAAAAACAAAACATTGCATTCAAAGCTGCTGAAGAGATTGAAGCTCCAACAGTCAATAAAGAGCTGATGAGTCTCCTTGCAAAGAGATTCTATAAAATGGCAAGGAAGGACTTCAGGAGAAAGTCATCAAGAAATGATAGCAAGCCCAGGTATGAAAAAACTCCCACTAAAGAAGTAGTGTGTTTTGGATGTAGGAAACCAGGACACTTCATGTCTGAATGTCCTGAGAATCAAAAGAAGGAGAGGAGAAGAGAAAAGGAATCTAGAAGTAAGCATTACAGCAAGCACAAAAAGAAGGAAAAGAGATTTGTGGCTGAAACATGGAGTGACGCAGAAGATGAATCCACATCTTCCAGCTCCAGTGAAGAAGAAGAAGAGGCAAAGGAAATATGCCTCATGGCTATCAATGCCTCTTACAGCCCTTCAGATGCTAAAAATAAATCTGAAAATGAAGAAGTATCAGAATCAAAAGCTGATCAGGAAAAAGACTGTTTTACCACAGAGCAACAGTGGTATTTGGACAATGGCTCTTCTAAGCATATTACAGGAAATAAGGCTAACCTAACTCACTTCAAGGCAAAGCTAGGACCAAAAGTGATATTTGGTGACTCCAATTGTGGCCAAACTTAGGGCTATGGAAAAGTTAAAGTTGGAGCTGTCAACTTCAGGAATGTAGCTTATGTAAGTGGACTGAAGCACAACCTCATCTCCATAAGTCAGTTATGCGATGAAAGGTTTCAGGTATCATTTACCAAAACCTCTTGTTTTATCACTTCTTTAGACAATAGTGTAGTATTGACTGACACTAGGGTAGGAAACATTTACCTAGTTAATTTCAAATTAGCTAAATCAGAAATCTGTCTATTTAACTCAACTAGTAATAATAATGACCTTTGGCATAGGAGATTAGGGCATGTAAATCTAAAAAATATTGCTAGGTTATCCAAAGACAACCTTGTTAAAGGATTTCCTTCTTACCCCTATAAGAAGGAAAGCCTTTGCAGGGTTTGTCAGTTAGGCAAGCAAACTAAAAGTAGCTTTAAATCATTAACTAAAAATGACTCACCTAGAATTCTGTACTTACTACATATGGACCTTTTTGGCCCTATAGTAGTACAAAGTTTAGGAGGGAAATCTTATACTTTAGTAATTGTAGATGACTTCTCTAGATTCACTTGGGTTCTCTTTTTGAGATCAAAGTCTTATAACTTTAAGATTCTTACAGACTTTCTCAAGAACATACATATTGAGTACTCTACTCCAGTTTCATTGATCAGAAGTGATCATGGTACTGAGTTTGAGTCTCTTCTTATACAAGAGTTTTGTAGGAAGGAAGGCATCATAAAATTCTTCTCAGCTCCTAGAACACCTCAACAAAATGGGGTTGTTGAAAGGAAGAATAGAACACTGATTGAATCAACAGGCACATTACTTGCAGATGCTTATTTGCCCCTATCCTTTTGGGCAGAGGCTGTAAGCACAGCAAATTATGTACTGAATAGAAGTCTTATACACAAGCTTAAGAATAAGACTCCTTATGAGCTACTTAAAGGGAAGAAATCTAAAGTAGATTACTTTAAAATTTTTGGTTGCTTATGTTACATTCACAACAACAATAAGAAATACATTAGAAAGTTTGAAGCCAAGTCTGAAATGGGAATTTTTCTTGGATACTCCCAAGTAAGCAAGGCTTATAGGGTTTATAATAAATCAACCTTAAAAATAGAAGAATCCATTCATGTTTCTTTTGATGAAACTAATATGTTTAATAAGGAGAAGCAAGCTTTTACAAGAAATTATTTGCAGGTACCTAATATATGTGAAAAGCTGAATGAGTTGACCCTCACAGATGAGGCTGTTACTCACTCTCCTCCACGTGATGCTGAAGAAAGTGATGATGAAGAAGCTGACATTTATGTTGAACCAACAATAGCTAATCCAATTCCACCAGAGGAATTAACTCCCCAATTGTTGCTCAACCAACTCCACCAACTGAACTTGTCACACATAGAGATCACCCCTCATCTCAAGTGATTGGAGACATATCCGCTGGTGTGCAAACAAGACATCAACTCCACCAGGATATGATGCATGTCTGCTTCATATCTCAAATTGAGCCCCAATCCTTCAAAGTTGCAGAGCAAGATCCACACTTGATTATTGTCATGCAAAAGGAGCTCAATCAGTTTGAGAGATGCAGAGTTTGGGACTTAGTTCTAAGACCCAAAGACTACCCAATCATTGGAACTAAGTGGGTTTTCAAGAATAAGCTTGATGCCCATGGATTAATCATAAGGAATAAAGCAAGGCTTGTTGCTCAAGGCTATAGGCAAGAGGAAGGCATTGATTATGATCAAACCTTTGCTCATATTGCAAGGCTAGAAGCAATCAGAATTTTCCATGCTTATGCTGCTTTTAAGAAATTTAAAGTCTACCAGATGGATGTTAAGAGTGCTTTTCTGAATGGAGAACAAAAAGAAGAGGTTTATGTTGAACAACCTCCAGGTTTTATTTCTTCATCTCATCCCTCTTATGTGTTCAGACTGCATAAAGCTCTCTATAGTCTAAAGCAAGCTTCAAAAGCTTGGTATGAAACCTTAGCAAGCTTTCTTTTAGAGCATAAGTTTTCTAGAGGCATGGTAGATAGGACTTTATTTTTCAAGCATCATAATGATAAAATTCTTTTAGTATAAATATATGTAGATGACATTATATTTGGCTCTACAGATCCCAAACTATGCAAAAGGTTCTCCAACCTTATGCATTCCTAGTTTGAGATGAGTAGCATGGGTGAGCTCTCATACTTCCTTAGTCTCCAAGTGAAGCAGACACCTGATGGAATTTTCTTATCCCAATCCAAATATGTTAAAGAGCTGACTAAAAGGTTTAGGATGGCTGATGCCTCATCTAAGAAAACACCTATGGCTATAAATGTTGTGGTTGATTCTGATGAACAAGGGAAACCTAATGATCAGAAATTTTATAGAGCCATTGTTGGGTCCCTTCTATATCTTACAGCAAGTAGGCCTGATATAATGTTTGTTACTTGTCTTTATGCTAGGTTCCAAGTGAACCCTAAAGAATCTCATCTAGTTTTATTAAAAAGAATTTTAAGATATATAAAGAGTTGCCCAAATCTAGGACTCTGGTATCCAACTGAGTCAGAATTTGAGTTAACTGGATACTCAGATGCTGATTTTGTTGGATGTAGAGTGGATAGGAAAAGCACATTAGGAATATGCTAGTTCCTCTGTGCTAGACTTGTCTTTGTGTTTTGTAAAAAACAGACATCCGTGTCTACATTAATAGGAGAAGCTGAATATATAGTAGCTGGCAGTTGCTGTTCACAGATGCTATGGATACAAAATCAACTCCTTGATTATGGTTACAACTTTAATAATTCAACTCTATTCTGTGATAGTACCAGTGCTATATCTATAGTACAGAATCCAGTACATCATTCTAGGACCAAGAATATAGATGTTAGACACCATTTCATTAGAGAGTGTATGGACAAGAAGAAAATTAATATTTCCTTCATCCCCACTGATTTGCAAAGGGTAGATATCTTCACCAAACCCTTGGATGAGAATAAACATCTATCCTTTATGAATCAGCTAGGCGTGATAAATGGTGATTCCTTCATTTAATTCTCTAACTGTGGTCGAAGAATTTGCCAAATTTCATCGAACAGAGCCCGACCAACTAAGGGAAGTTCGTGAGATTTTTCGTCGACCTGAGATCGACGATCTCTCTGTGGAAGCCATTTTTCGTCGACAAGAGATCGACGATCTGGCTTCAGAAAAAATTTTGTCAACCTGAGAACGACGAAAATTTTTCCCCTTCTTCTGACTGAGATCAACGAACTCTTTTGACAATAAAATATTTCATCGACCTCAGATCGAAGATTTCTCTTGTTTCGCAGGACGGAGTTTGTCGTTTCATATTCTGACAAAACCTTATATCTAGGTTTTCTTCGACCTCTATCCCACGCTTTCTATTCCCTTGCACTTGATCTTTTCGCTTTCTTGTTGCGGGAGACTAATGGCGATTCCAGCAGGCGCTCTTTCTGCAATGAAATTCGACATGGGATTTGACATCGATTTCGATTCATTTCAACAATAAGACCAGATCTTCATAGATATTCTGCAGCTATTTGAAGACCTCAATTTGAAGAACCTAATGACTACCAGAATGAGGATTGCTGCTACTAAAATAAGAGAATGGGTTTATACTTCATCTACTCCATATGCTGACACTATGGTTGGAACTATATCGGGTAACACCGTTCTTTTAACCCCAGCCATTCTTACTGAAATTTTTGGACAATTAAATGGGGAAGAAGATATTGAACTTGAATCTTCTGAATATGATGAAATGTTGACATTGATGGGTTATTTTGGAGACAAACCAAATAAATTGATGAAGAAGCACCTATCTGCCGAGTATAAGTTTCTCGCAGATGTAGTCGGTAAGGTGTTGCTGGGCAAGCATACAGCCCATGATCACATTGCCAGACAGCAATTTGTAGTGATATGTGATGTGGTGAATAAGAAAGCCATTAATTGGGCTAAGATTTTGTTCAATCTGATTAGGAAGAAGAACAACAAGAAGGAAGTTTGTTTTGGAAGGATTCTTGGAATTTTCCTTCATGCCAAGGGAGTTGAATCCCTGGTCTCCTCGACCGTATTCATCAACGCCTCTAAGAGGATGACCTGCGCCTTATTTGGTAGGTGGGAGAGGAGCATCCCAAAGCCTTCCAGGGCTTCCTCCTCAAAAACTTCTGAGAGTACTAGGGCAATTACAACCACTCCTCACCCTGCAGAGGATAGCTCAATTCCTCCTCCTCCTCCCCTCATTCCAACTCCTTCCACATCCATCCAATAACCTTCTCCAGCTCCAGAACATCAACCCACGCCAACACCTACACCTCCTGCTAGCCCCATCCACCATTCTTCACCAATACATCATCCTACACCTCCTCAATCCCCCATTTCATCCCTAGTTCATCAACAACATCAACAACAACTTCTAGAATAACCTCTATCTCCAGATTCTGCTACTCCACCTCTTTCCCCCCTTCCATCTCATCTTGTAGACATACCTCCACTCCAAAATCTCACTTCACTACCTTCTTTCAATCTTATTTCCTCTCCAAGCAATTATTTATCACCTTTAGATGAACTAATGACATATTGTCATCCCTCATCATCTTCCATCATCAATCCATCTGTCTCTACCCAAACCCCACCATAATTCATAGAATTCCCTTCACCCTCCATCTCTTCTATCTTTGAATCCATCACACCTCTTCTGAAACAGCTGATAGCAGAGGCCATCTCACCTCTTGCTTCCTCTATCTCAACCCTTGCTTCTCAACTTGCTCTCTTACCTGTCCCATCTTCTTCTGTCAGGGGCCTGGATCTAGTAGCCACTGAAACAAGGCAGGGGGAGATACTCAGTGAAGAAGTTGCCCTGGCATCTCCAACACTAGAAGCTCCAGCAGCAGCAATTGAAGATTTTAAAGCAGCAGTTTCAGATGTCGATATTGATATTCTTGATAAAGATATTAAAGATGCAGATCTTGTTGAATTCTTGGAAACTGATATTGAAACTCCTGAAGAACCCTTGGAAATTCTTTATGAGATTGCTTCATTGCTCTAGACTTTGACCTGAAATAAGTTCTAAATCATTTTGACCTTTTGTTCAGAGATTGTCTTCCTTTTGTTTCTTTTCAATTATGTAAAGATATTATTTGTTATTCTGCCCCCATCACTTCAGAGACCTTGCAGCAGATTCAAAAGAGTTTGGAAGCTCTTGAGCCTGAAATCAATTTAGTTCCAGAGGATAAGCTTATCCAAGTGGCTGAGGATGATCTCTCTGAGCCCAAGGCTCTTTCTCCTCCTACTTTTGTCTTATCTACATCACCTTTTCCTGACTTTGATAAAATCCTTGCTGAGGACATAGATCAGGAAACATAAGTTCCTACTGAAGATATTCTTCCTCCAGTTATCCCTCCTCTGGCTAAAAAGGAAATTCCAAAAGATGTTATTGCTGAGATTGATGCTATATATGATAATCCTAAAGTATGTTCTGATGATGTTCAAGATGATGACTCGGATTCTGATCACAGTAAAAAGAAAGTGTCTAAGAAAAGGAAAGCCCCACCTAAGGCTGTTCCAAAGCCTAATCCTCATAATGACACTCCATATTACATTTTGCAGAAGATAACTACCTATCCTAGAATGCCACAATGGATGTGGCTGTCAAAGAATGAGAAGAAAGAAAGGAAGAAGAGGAGAAGGTACAGGTCTCCTCCTAGACATTTCAGGAAAGACCCTCCTCCTCCTCCTCCTTCTTCAGGCCCCTCAAGTAACATCTCCAAGAATTCTTCTTCTATTACCAGGACCTATCAAAGACAACCCAAGCAATGCAGTCAACAACAGTCTTCTACAAGCAATCCACCTCCAGATTCCTCTAAGAAAGTGCCTATTGAAGAACCAATGCAGGGTTCTGGTCCAAAAGGCCAAAGTCTCCACCTATTCCTTTTGTTGATCCTAAACATGAGACTTCTGCCAAGATGGTCAGATTCCATGAACTTATAGGACTTTCTCAAATCAACAAAGCTAAAGCTGAAGGAAAAGACATATCTCAATATTCAACTATGTCAGCTTATAGAAAAGAAGAATTAAAAAGGTATGCTAAGGCTAACAAGTTTTTCAATGTTGATGATTATATGAAACTGCACCCAGAAGCTATTGTACCCAGAACTTCATCCCAAACTATGATTGGAACATCTGATATGTACATGTCAAAGAAAGAAACTGACAATCTTAACAGGGAAATCAAATTCAAACAACCTGCTGAAGGATCAGACAAAGTTAAAGCCAAGCAGAGAAAATGAGTCTATTTTCTGTGATTTTCTTATTGACTTTTGAACTCTAATTTTTGTTTATGTCATGAAGCACAATCTTGTAAATATCTACTGAATATTTTGTTCTGTCAGATATATTTTTCCTTTTGCTTTATGATTGTTTGTTTTTGTTTTATATTAGTGACCTCACCCAAATAGGGGAGATTGTTGGATCCCTAGTTGGATTTGGGCTAGGTTCACGAAGTTAGGTTGAGTCTGACCCCATTGTATAGCCAGGATCATGTCTAGTAGTCCTAGTGTTGTAGGCTAAGTCCCTTTTGTTCTACAATCTTGGACCATCAAGCAAAGGACCTTAGAGACTCAGACTTACTAGTTTTTAGAAGACAGTGATCAGTTCAAAATTCTTCGAACTCAGCTCGACAATCGTTGATCTCCGATCGACGAACTCAGAGTTAATTCTCTGTGCTGATCTCGATGATATTTGAGCTCAGGTCGACGTTTAGTTTTCTTCTGATAGATTCTCAACTCGACGAACTCAGAGTGCAGAATTGGAAAGTATTTCCCAGTTAGCAGTTTGTAGAGCTCGGGTCGACAAACTGGAATTCTTTTGTCGACGATCTTGGATCTTAGGTCGACGAATTCCGTTCAGCGTTCGACGTTTTCTGTTCTGTTCCAGAATGAGTTTTTCCTTCTTCTGTTCCTTATTTTCTCTATTTATTAACAGTATTATTCTGAGTATTTAATGCAAATATTCTTCTGAATATAGTCGTTATTGGTTGCATTAAATATGGCATTCATCAGAATAATTATTTGCTTATTCTATCAAGGACAGTTGGGTAAACTCCTTAATGATTTTATTCTAGTCGTTTTCAATTCTCCAGGTCAGCCAGCATTTATGGAAATAATTCAAAATTCAAAGAGAATTTTTAATTGGCAGTAGAATAAAAGAGATCCTCTTTTTCGAGACACAGAGTTACAAAGAGAGAGAGAGAGAAGAAATTAAAAGTACTAACAGAGAACTTTCATCAAGCAGTCGACACATTAATTCTCTCTCAACGCTTTTCTTACTATGCCAATACTCAAGACTGAAGAAGAACAAAACATCAAAATCAAGAGTCTTCTTCTAGTTTTGTTCCAGAAATCTATAGACATCTTTTTCAACATCAGTCATTGGATTTCCTGGACCATGGAAGATCAAGCTGAAGACCTACTCACCCTTAAGCAAAGCTCATTCTCCCTGAAGCATTCAACTTCTCAGAAGGAGCTTTGACAACACAAGAATCCACATAGTCTTCTCAAATTGTACTTAGAAAAGAGAAGACTTCCATCAAACTCTTTCTACCCCATTGCACAGGGTTTTAACTCCCTTCAAAAGTTAGTCTGGTTGACAAGTGTCCCACCAAAAGACTTGAAGTTAGTTTTTGGGCACCTGATCAAAAGCCTAAAGGGTTTCCTGATCTACCTGAATAAGATCTTGTGGTGGCTGTCACCTGATCAAAACCTGGTAGTGGATTCCTACCAAGGGTGGTAGAAGAGTGGATGTACCCAAGTTTAGGGAAACCACTATAAACTTCTTGTGTCGTCTGGTTGCTCTTTTTCTATTTGTTTTGCTTTTATTGTGTTTGTGATTGCTGGAATAGTTAGTCTAGTTTCTTGTTCTTAACTATTATATGGCATCACTATTTTACTCTGATATAAATATTAAAAAGAACCAAAGTTTTTAATACTCTATTCACCCCCCCCCCCCCTCTAGAGTAATCAGATCTAACCCCTCCTTTCATACTATTCCTAAGGAGTCAAAGTTAGGGCTAAATCACCTCAACCCAAGAAAGAGAGAAGGGCAGAACAGGGTTCTGTAAGTTGCTTCCAGCACAAGGATACTTCTTTTTGTGAAGAAGTTGAGCTGAGACTTCCTCAGCTCAGGTAGCAGTTATATGTTGCAGTCTCTTCACACCTCCAGCAGGAAAAATCCCTGGTGTTATGAAGGAGAAGTTAGGACTGAGTATATCTCAGTTCAAGTAAGGTAGACTCAGGAAATACTTTCCTAGAGTCAAAGTTGGGTTGAGTCTAACTCAGTCAAGATAGATTGGGATAGAGAAATTTCTCTTGTATCCAATCAAGACTCTAACCCACATTCATCCTGTAGGATTCAAGTGTGGATCTGAGATGTAGTGCTTAATTGCCTGAGGTAGGAGAGTGCTGCTCTCTGAGGTAGGATCAAAGTGTTGATCTGAGTGTAGGGCCTTTTTGGCCTAAGGCAGGTACCTGTTGGGTACTGAGTTTTAGGAGTGCTACAGCACTCTGAGAGTAGGGCCTTGTACCTGAAGTTATAGGGCTAAAAATCTTGAGCTGTAGGCCTTAGAGATAAGGCTGAGGTAGGTGGCTTGAGGGTCATTAAGTGTAGGAGCACTGCAGAGCTCTGAGGTAGGATCCTTTTGTGGATATGAGATAGAGTTGTCCTCCCAGCCTGAGTGTAGGGCTTAATAGCCTGAGGTAGGTGGTTTGCTAACCACTGAGTTGTAGTCCTTTGTGACTGAGAAGTAAGTCTTGGAGGAGACTTAGAGATCCTGAGGGATCTGAGACGTAAGCTCTTTGGATCAAGTTCTAGAGAAGAGCCAAGTCCAACAAGATAGTTGGATAGGTGGGAGGTAAAATCGATGTACCCAATTGGGGAACCACTATAAAATCACTGTGTGCTTTTCTGTGTTGTTTTCCTTATGCATGTTATGTACATCTTGAAAGCATAAAACACAGCCAAAGCTCTTAAAAAAGAAACATAAAAGAATTGAAAAAGAGACCAATAACCTATTCACCCCCCCCCCCTCTAGGTGATTAAGCTATCCTTGAATTAAAGACTTTCATAAGCATAATTAGAACTTTTTGATTAGTCATTTTTTATGTTAGCTAGTTTTTATATCTTTGCTTGGGGACAAGAAAAGCTTAAGCTTGGGGGAATTTGATAGTACGTTTTGTAGTCTAAACTAATAGGGTATTTCATGTTTTTAATACACAAATCATGTCTTATAAGCTTATATGTTGACCTCCTTTTGTATATGTTATTGTCATTAATGTATTCTCTTCTTTTTGCTGGTTTTCACAACTTTCGGCCAAATTGACCTAACATGCCCCCTGACACGCCCTCCCTGGGCGTGTCATAGAACCAAACATATTGAAATTATATATCACTTTATAAGGGAGCATGTGGAAAAGAAAAACATTAATCTAGAATTTGTTTCAACAAATAGACAAATTGTTGATATTTTCACTAAGCCCCTAGATGAAGAGAAATTTAATTTCCTTAAGTTTGAACTTGGCATGTTAAATCTAGAATAATTAATGAATAACTAAAGACTGATAAAAATAAGAATAAAATATTTAGTCAGTAAGTCAGTTTACTTACCTAAATATAAAGAATAGAACTCAAAAATGTCAAGTATCTATAGTATAGAAAACAAAATATAGACTAAGTCAAAAGTTGTGTAGAGACACCAGAGAATGTGTCGAGACATCAAAGAAAGTGTCGAGACACCAAAAAATGTGTCTACACTGCATACTTTAATGTGTTGAGACACCTAAATAAGTGTTGAGACATCAAAGGTATTGAGACCCTAAGGTATATGTTGAGAGACATTATTCCTCTGTCGACTTGTGTCGACACATCTCGACAGACAATATTTCCCTATGTCGACACTAGGTCTTTACCTAAAAATTTGGAACAGTCTAAATTCAGCGTGACCTTTCGTCTTCAGGAAAGATTAGACTATAAATAGGGTGTGAGGGTTGAAGTCGACTACGCTTTCTTGATATTGTTGATTCCTGAGTGTCGAGCCCTAGAACCCTGATCAGTCGACACTCATCAACCATTTCTCTCCACTCTCATGGCACCCAAGAATGACGATAACATCTTTGAAGGTTATGAACTTGTTCGTAATGGATTTGACTCGGTGTCTGAAGAAATTATGAATGTAATAACCTAAATCACTGAAGCAAGATTGGAATATCTGCTTTCAGAACCATCAAATATCTGGAAACGATGGGTTAATGAATTCTTTTCTAGCGCTCATCTCGACTCAAACTCAAAAAAGATTAAGTCCAAAGTTAATGGAGCAAAGGTCAAAATCACAACCAGGAGACTAGCAAAGATATTTTAATTGCCAAAGATTGATCAAGAAGATGACCTAGATTCTGCTAAGACTGCAGAATCTTTGGAATGTGTGGATTGGCCCCAACCATAAAGATTAGAAGCACCCTGATCAGGAAGGGTAAGAATACTTAGAGCAAATTCTTGTCTAAGATAATAAGAAAAGTGCTACTATGCAAAATAGGAGCACATGACAGGATTTCTGCATATATGTTTGAGCTGATGACTAGAATTATCTTCAAAGTCAAGACTAACTAAAGTATTGTAGTCTTTGATAAGATTGCAAAAAGCATCAAGAAGTCTAATATGGGCAGAATTATATGCCTCTACTTGGTACAAGCAATTCCTGACAGTCTCAATCTTAAGATTGGATCAAAGAACAATCACATGAGATGAACGGACATGAGAATACTAGCAAGGTGGGATAGAGTACTATCCCAGAAAATACCTGTAGTAGAGAGGGAGAAGGAGAAAAAGAAAAGTAGTGGTTGTGGAAGAAGAAACTTCCAATAATTCTGAAGAACAGGGAAGTTCCAGCTCAGAGAAATAAGATGAAGCAACACCTGCAAAATCTCCAAGGACCTCTCCTAGTACTGGTGATCAGATGCAGGGGGAGACAATCCTAGCTAGGGATCCAAGTGAAGGGGAGAACCTCAATATTCTGCCAAATATGGATTTGGCTACTACCAATATCATAGTAATGGAAGTAGTGTAGGAGCTAGGCACTATTCTGGAATAGGTAAAGTTCCTAAATAGGAAATATTTGATAAAAAAATTGACGATGCAGTCTCTAAGGAGACTGTGGAAGAAATCTTTCTGAATAAAGATACTGATATCCAGGGGGAGATGACAACTCTTCCAGAGGATCCAGTTCCTGATTCCATAGATCTTGGCACAGAAGGTGCAAGGATTGAGTGGGAGATAGCAGATATGGCCCCAAATACTAAAGGAGCTAAAGAGCCAAAATTAGTTGAAGTAGTTAGTTATTCTGATTCTGAGGAGGAGGAAGTCTCTCAGATGAAGAAAAGAAAATTGACTGAACTAATAAAGAGGAGTAAGAGCTATATGAAGACCATTCAGTCTGGAACAACGCCTGCTCTGTACAACCCCATATTCAGAGAGTAGAGGGTGACCGGAACCAGATCGGCCGAAGTCTAGCAATCTGGCTCGTCAAAGTGGGGTAGATCATTCGATGGGCGAGTGGAGCATGTCGGCTCGCACTCCCCCCTAGGGATGGGCGAGCAGCGGGCGAGTGGAGCAGGCCGACTCGCACTTGCCCCGAGGCTCGACGAGCAGCAGGCGAGTGGAGAGGGCTGGTTCGCACTCGCCCCAGGAGACTCGACAGGCAGCAGGCGAGCGGGGCAGGTCAGGCCCGCACTCGCCCAAGGGTGGGAAGAGGCGGCGAGTGTCGGCTCCATCAAGCACTCGCTGTCCCCGACGAATGGAGATTCTATAAGTCCACTCGCCCAGTCCCTTATAATGATTTTTTACTATTCTACCCTTGCTGGCCTGTCTATAGCATGTTGGAACAATGGAGTTACGTTGTTTGCAGACCCTGTTAGGCTACATATAGCTATTAAGAACAGCAGAGGTTGGATATTTGCAGGCTGTTTTCAAAAATCTATAAATAGACCAAAGTGGGTACCTCAAAAAGCATGCTCACTTGTGTCCCGGACTTCTTGCACGTTCTAAGGTATCCTTAGATCGACATTTGGCTAGGGAGGGGAAGCGCTCTAAGATCTTCCGAGTGTGTGGTGGGACCTCCACACCGAGCCCTTGGGTCTATCCCTTATTCTTTTCCCTTAGTTATTTGGCTCGTGAGAGAGAAGTAAGTGTGCGATCACCCCTTCCCAAAGGGTGAACTCCACAAAGACCGAGTTTTCGATTTCAACATTTTGTTGCGGTGAGCATGGAGAGTGGTCAGTGCTGAAAACCTTCAGCAGGCCCGTTGATTGGAGGAGAAGGGCAAGGTTCGTACAGGGACGACTTGCCACCCCCTAACCCTCTCGCCACGGTGGGGATGTTCGAGGAGTTCAGACAGGAGGTGCTTTGCCTCATTAGGGTCGCACTCGGCGCCCGTGTAGAGTATTCGACGCCAGCTATCCCAGTCGCCGCCGACCCTATTCTAGGAGAGGATACCCCGGCTCAGCGAGCTAGGAAGGAGGTTGCAGAGGAGGGGAGTGGGTGTGATATCCCTGGGAGAGTGCTCTTCCTCGGCTAGGCGAGCGGAGGCCGGTTCGACGAGATGGGGGTGAGAGACCCTTTGGCTCACCCAGTAGGTGGGGTAGCCCCTTTAGTGAGTTGGTTTATTTTTCCCCAGTTCTTAAGGGGTTCAGGGAACCGGAGATGTCCTACTACACCGGGAAGTATGACCCAATCCAACACATCCAATGGTTCAAGGACGTGGTTTTGATAAGGCAGATGTCGGATGCCTTTAAGTATAGACTCTTCACCATCACCCTCAAGGAGAAGGCAAGACAGTGGTTCCACCAGCTACCAGCCAACTCTATCTACTGCTTCGAGGACTTGCGTCGGGGGTTCATGTTGAGGTTCACCACTTCCAAGAAGAGGAAGAAGGAATCGGAGTCCCTGTTCCACATCAAGAAGGGGTGAATGAGACCTTGGGGAGCTACGTGGATTGGTTAAAGGAGGAGGTCACCCAGGTCCAAGAGATGTCATGGCACACCAAGATGATGGCCTTCACCTTGGGGCTGCAGCAAGGATTCTTCAGGATGGAACTGGAGAGGGTGTCGCCCCTCTCCTATGAGGAACTGTTGGGTATTGCATCCACAATGTACCTGATTTGAAGAAGCCCCTGTGCAAGCCAAGGTAAATAGACAATGTATTTGATGAAATATTTCTAGTTGTGCTTGCAGTCATTCCACGCTAAGTATACACCATTGTCAGGGTGCAGTGGGTCAATATACACGGGTCTGTGCAACGTAATCCCTCGTTGAGCAGATCAGTGTGTTGGCCTACGTGTACTCTCTCTATTGGGGTGTACTTAATTTCAAGTACAGGGCTATGATAAAGCAAGATCAGACAAGGAGCAAGGATGGGCCAAAGACCAGCTCAAGGAAAGAAAGAGGAGAAATCACCCAAGTAAAAATCGACGAGAATCACTAAGTGATTCTCGCCGATTCGGCGAGAATCACTAAGTGATTCTCGCCGATTCGGCGAGAATCACTAAGTGATTCTCGCCGATTCGGCGAGAATCACTAGTGATTCTCGCCGAGTCGTCGAGAATCACTAGCTGATTCCCGCCGGTTTGAGCCGGCAGTTTCGACACCGCCAGAAATTTCTCTAAGGCAGAATCGTCGAGAATCACTAAGTGATTCTCGCCAATTCGTCGAGAATGACTTTGCATTCTCGACGAATCGGCAAGAATCAAGTGTGATTCCCGCCGATTCTCCCCGGCTTCTGTATCTGTGCAGTCAGATTTCGGCTAAGCAGAAGTCGGCGAGAATCGTAAATGATTCTCGCCGATTCGGCGAGAATCACCTACGATTCTCGCCGATTTTGACTTAGGCAGTTTCCTGGTGTTCTCTGGACCGGTTCAATCTATGTGAACTGTGTCGAACCGGGCTCAAGTCTTCTTACTGGTGGGACCCACAACGGTCATATACTTGACCTAATGTATATATATACTTCGTATGTATGAACAGAAAAGAGACGGATATACGGAATTTCAAAAAGAACGAGCGGCCGACGACAAAACCCTAAACTCGCGATCTTGCTCCGCCGGTCATCTCCGCCGCTCGTACGGTTGTCGCCGCTGCTGATCTCAGGTTCTTCCAGATCTCCGGCGACTGAAGCTTAGGCTCGCATAGCGTCTCACGCGTCTAACAAGTGATCCCTTGTCTCTTGATTCGTTGATCGGGAAAATCTTTCCCCTTCCGAATCGATCGAGACGATCGATCCTAGTGTGACCGTTGGAAGATCTTGCTTCCTTTGCTACGAAGTTTGAATCAAGTTGGCACTGCTGCTGCTCTCTGTCGCCGCTGCTGATTCCGAGAACCTTGCCGCCGCCTCAAGCCGCCGCCGGTTTCGGGAAAGATTCACTCCAAGTGAGATCTAAGGCTGTGCACTCTTCGTTGACTTCAAGAACACGTCGTCAAACGAAGAGGGTCACCTTCTCTCCAAACGTTGTTTGTATTTCTTACAAGCTAGTTTTTAATTTCCTTGTAACGGACCGATTGGTCCCTAGTTGTAAGGGTTGGGTGCAACCCGGATTGTGGGAGTGTTGACTCCTACGTGTGGAAGGGTTCCTTCCGTGAGTGCAAGGATTGGATTTCAATCCTGTTGGTGAAGTGACCGAGTCGTCCCGTGTTGGGAGATAGGTCGAAGGGGGAAAGTGGACGTACCCAAATCGGGGAACCACTATATATTGTCTGTGTTCCTTGTGTGCTTGGTTGTTTTGTTTTCTTATGCAGGTAAATCTTTAATTCCGCAATTACGCTGCAGAGACACCTAATCCCCCCCCCCATAGGTGAAGATAGTTGACACTAGGTGGACCTTCAGGAACTGATGGAGAGGTCAGCGAGGGAAGTCGACGGGGAGGCTTCAAACCCCGAGTTCGCGAAGAAGCAATCCAGGTGGTCCACGGAGGAGGAGAAGGGGTTGGGAGGAGGCCCGGGTCAGGAGGTGAGGAGAGCTGAACCCCGGCAGCAAGAATAAAAGCAGTTGTTGTAGCAGTAGCAGCCGATGTGGGGGTGCTAGGAGCCTAATAATCGACTCGGCTAGAAGCAGCAGGAGTGGCAGGATTTGGGCCAGCGGAGAGGTTTCCACGGAGGAGACAACTGCCAGGTGAACAAGGGTCAGTTCCACCACCCAGGCGAGAGGCTGGCCCAGAGGCCTCCTCTCCCCCAATCAGCATCAGGCTATGACAATAGCTACGCAAAGTAGGAGGGGTCAGTAGAGGAGAAGGAGGGAAGTCAGGGTGGAGTTTCCCTATTATGACTTCCACCAGGAGGAGGGCCACGCTATGGACACGTGCCCAGAGTTCCTCGACGTGAGAGGAAACAGGGAGCAGCAGTAACAGCAGGACCGCTAGGAGATGCGGATCGAGGAAGTCCTGCCTCAGGCAGAGGAGGACAGGTGTGAGGATCGAGCTGATGTTGGGGCTCGAGGCGGGATCAGAGTGATCCACGGGGGGGAGGTTAATCTTCCTGGAAGGCAAGCCTCCACACCATGTACCGAAGGAGTGTAGGTTTCACATCCCAGACCCCACCCCTGGAGGAGAAGATCACCTTCTCAAGGAAAGACATGCCATACCTTGAGGATCCCTTCTGCGACGCACTAGTCATCATAACTGCGATCGAGAAATTCACCGTCTCCAGAATCCTCATTGACAAAAGGAGTTCGATCAATATCATATTCAAGAAGGTGTTTGACGCAATGAAGGTGGATTCCAAGAGGGTGTTGGCCTCGGACGGGCCTCTATTTGGGTTCTCGGGGGAAAGGAAGGAGTTGGAAGGAGGAGAGGGGCTCCATGTCACTCTAGGGGGTCAGTCCTGAAACTGCAGGTTCGTCATCATGGATGCCCCTAGCAGCTACAATGGCATCTTCGGGCGGCCCCTCATTAGTGTAACACCCCTATCCGTCACATGGCATATAGCAGTAGGTCCGGCCGGGGCCCGACGCCATATACTACGGACAGACCGGTTGGTTATGCGTTGAAACCATTCAACCAATCACAACATCCTACACAGCACCTAGCGGAAGCAATTATTAAGTTGCACAGTTAAGAACCTTGCTAACATGGATGTCCATTGAACCAAAACATAGGAATGTTAAATACATAAAACAACAATTGGCCTTAAGGCCTTACAATGTTTGCTTAATAAAACTGTCTTTCAAACCTCGGCACGCAGGCCGGCCATACATGAGATAAATGGAAAACATAAAAAGTTAGGCCTTTGAGGGCCGGCACAGCATCATGGGCTTTAGCCCGCTATTTCCCGCTCGGCTCCGCAACACCTGCAAGCCACAATCCACCGCCCGGTGGTATAAAAAATAACGGTCAGCTATGCTGACTAAATTATAACGATCCCGCCCCCAAAATCGGGGCGGCGATGCTCTTTCCCTGCACTTTATTAGTATAAGCATCAAAGTAGTGTAAACACACTTCATCACTGGCGCAGGCTCGCATGGCCACACGCCCCTTGCACTCAGGGCACATTCACAGCGGACCGGCCAGCGCCACGTAAATTCAAGCCATAGACGTTCCTGTTCCACCACCGCCCCTTGGACGGCAGACCATATGAGCATTTTGCCTTCCTGGCCTTAGTCACGACAATTTAAGCCATAGACCGCCGAAGACCCTCATCCATGCCAACGGTTCCACCGAGCGACATAGATCGGTTATGGTTCCTCCTGACCCGTGCTCACACCGCAATGACAATTTAAGCCATATGTGCAGGTCAAGACTCACCGAGTCCCGTTTCCACCACAATAATCACATAACCCGGTTATGTTCACGTTGGCTCCCCGGACACTATGTTGGCAAAGCATGCTTTTGCCCAGTTTTCCGGGTGCACCTTGGAGTTAATCTCTAAGGCTCCCTGTTGCAATCTACCACGTATAAAACCCGAAAACGCCCAAACACACGGAGTCTTCCCCGGTTCAAATGCAATGCAACATCACCGATCCAGACCAACTTTTTTGGATAGGCTTCACACACAATTCCTATGCCCGTTTACGCATACAGACTCTACACAAGGGGGACTTTACATATTTACCCCAAGGAACACCTCAACTCTTCGCTCACTCGCGAGAGAGGGCTTCCTATGCAAAGGAAAAGAGGGTTTCACATGCCCTAGGATGAGAATCGTTACCCTTGCGTTTTTCCTCGGCGCCATGGAAATCTACGCAGATGGAAAGCACTGTAATCTCTTTGCCTCTGCGGATCCGAAGACGGCTCGCGATTTGGAGCTCCGAAGCTCCGCCGGTGACCGGATCTTGGCCTTCTTCCTCCTCCTTGCTCTCCCTTCTCTCTAGATCTTAGAGAGATTAAGCCCAAAGAGAAATGAGGCTTCCAACCCTAAATCCCGGCTAAAACACTCCAAGAACGAACCCCAACCGTTGGATCCCAAGCCAAGGAAACGAACGGCCATGATTTAGGCCGAAAATACAAAATCTGGGCCGAACACGGCCTGCGACACGCCCATGTCCAGGGTCGTGTCGCCCATTCGCCGTCTTGCCAACGCTCCAACCAGCACACGGAATTCGACACAGCCTCCAACATGCCCGTGTCACTTGTGATACGGTCGTGTCAAGGCCTGTATCACGCCCCGTGTGCGACTACCAACACTTGTTTCCCGAGGAGGACATGGCCTGCGACACAGCACCCGACACGCCCGTGTCACATATGACACGCCCGTGTCACATATGACACGCCCGTGTCTGTGCCCGTGTCATGGCCTGTGTACATGACTCAGAAAACTCCCTAGCGTGACACGCCCTGGGACACGCCCGTGTCCCAGGCTGTGTGCCTCAACTCGACGATCGTCGATCGTCAAAACGTCGACCACATGACCTGTGGCTGAACACACCCGTGACACGCTCGTGTCACGCCTGTAACATGCCTGTGACACGCCCGTGACACCTGCTCCAAGTCCCAGACTTGGCTTAAAACGTCACTTGTCCCTCTTTTGAGTTTCGGGGTGTTACAACTCTCCCCCTCTTAAAAGAATTTCGCCCACGAAATTACTAAAGGAAAGAAAATGGAAAACTTTAAGCAGTACCTGAGCGGAATAACTCCGGGTACTCCTCCAGCATAGTTTGCTCTCGCTCATAAGAGAGCTCCTCCCGACCGCAATTGTCCCACCGGACCTTGACCATCCGGATCTCCTTGTTACGGAGTCGCTTAGTTTCAAAGTCTACAATACGAACGGGCTTTACCTTAGTCGTCAACCCTTCGTCCACCGGTACTAGATCCACTGCGATCACCTGCGAAGGTTCTTGCACCGCCTTTCGCAACACAGAGACGTGGAATACATCGTGTAGTCTACTAAACTACACCGATAGCTTCAAACGATAAGCCGCTTCGCCGACCCGCTCCAGAATCTCAAAGGGTCCAAGGTATCTTGGGCTCAGCTTCTTCAAGTGTCTCACCCGCGAAACGCCCTTGAACAGCTTTATCTTTAAGTACACCCAATCGTCGACCCCGAACTCCACGTTCCGGTGTTTGGCATTGTAGTACTTAGCTTGTCTGTCCTGAGCGATCAGCAAATGCTCTCGAATGATCCGCACCAAAGAAGTAGCACTCTCCACCTCCTACTTCTTGTACAACCTTGCCTCACCCGTTGCCAGCCACGATAACGGCGTGCGACACTTCCTACTATATAGGGCCTCGAAGGGCGCCATCTGAATACTCGTCTGGTAGATGTTGTTGTACGCAAACTCCACCAAATACAGGTGGTCTTCCCAATGCTTCCCGAAGTCTAGAACACACATGTAGAGCATGTCTTCCAACGTTCTGTTGGCTCTCTCGGTTTGCCCATCTGTCTGCGGGTGAAAGGCTGATCTAAACTTCAATTTAGTCCCCAACATCTGTTGCACCAACCTCCAATCATTGGACGTAAAAAGCCCATCTCGATCGCTCACAATGCTGTACGGCACACCATGTAATCTGACTATATTATCCACATAAAGCTTTGCCAGTTTTTCCACTAAGTCATCCTTCCTATGCAGAATAAAGTGCGACACCTTTTTTAGCCGGTCTACGATCACCCAGATGGCGTCGTTCCCCTTCTGCGACCTTGGCAAGCCATGCACAAAGTCCATCGATATGTCGTCGAACTTCCACTCCGGAATAGGCAAGGATTTCAAGAATCCTCCAGGCCTTTGACACTCCGCCTTTACCAAGGCGCAGGTTTGACACTTAGCCACAAACAGTGCCACATCCTTCTTGAGTCCTGGCCACCAAAACATCTTCTTTAGGTCTTTGTACATCTTCGTGCTCCCTGGGTGGATTGAGTACTTGGTATTATGGTCCTCGTACATCAACTCCGCCCGTAGATTTCCCCCGCTTGGGATGCACAAACGATGGTCCTTCCTTAGGAGCCCATCCTCAACCGAAAACTTGGAATTTGACCCATCCAAAGCTGCGTCCATAAGCTCCTTCATGCCAGTATCCAACTCCAATGCCTGCCAAACGCGATCAGCCAGGTCATACTGAACTTCCGAGACATCAAAGGTGTCTCAACACATTAAAGTATGCAGTGTAGGCACATCAAAGGTGTCGCTGAAGTCTCCAAGAACAAAACCTATCCCCCACAGGCGAGCCTTCGAACCTGCCAGCTAGATGAGAGCATACGCAGCGGGTCTACCTAGGGTCGGGCTGAGCTCGGGGTGTCGCTGAAGTCTCCAAGAACAAAACATCTCCCCCATATGCGAGCCTTCGGACCTTCCTGCTAGATGAGAGCCTGCGCAGCGGGTCTACCTGGGGCCGAGCCGAGCTCGGGGTGTCGCTGAAGTCTCCAAGAACAGAACCTCTCCCTCACAGGCAAGCCTTCGGACCTGCCAGCTAGATGAGAGCATGCGCAGCGGGTCCACCTGGCCCCGAACCGAGCTCGGGGTGTTGCTGAAGTTTCTAAGAACAAAACCTATCCCCCACAGGCAAGCCTTCGGACCTGCCAGCTAGATCAGAGCCTACGCAGCGTGTCTACCTGGGGCCGAGCCGAGCTCGGGGTGTCACTGAAGTCTCCAAGAACAAAACATCTCCCCACAGGCGAGCCTTAAGACCTGCCAGCTATACTGCTTTGGCGCTAGACTGCTTGTCCACACAAGTGATCTCCAAAGCCTCCAAATCCCGTACTAGCCTCTCATCATGAACAGACAACCAGTTGGCTTGGGCGGGTGCCCTGCGACTCAATGCATCTGCAACTGCATTGCCCTTCCCGGGTACATAATGGTTTTTAATGTGTAGTCCCCCAAGAACTCCATCCATCTACGCTGCCTCATGTTGAGATCTTTCTGATCCAACAGGTACTTCAGGCTCTTGTGGTCGGTATAGATATCGACCTTTACGCCGTACAAGTAGTGTCTCCACAGCTTAAGCGCAAATATCACGGCCGCCAACTCCAAGTCATGGACCGGATAATTACTTTCGTGCACTTTGAGCTGACGCGATTCATACGTTATTACGCTCCCATGCTGCAGCAGCATGCAGCCCAAACCACTACCTGAGTCATCACTATAAATTTTGAAGCCCTCGGTCCCACTCGGCGAGCTTAACACCGGCATCGTGGTCAACCGTCCCTTCAGCTCCTCAAATGCTTGCATGCACTCCTGCATCCTAAAAAACTTCTGATCCTTCCTTGTAAACTTCGTAAGAGGTAACTCTATCCGCGAGAAGTTCTCCACGAAGCGCTTGTAATAGCCGGCAAGCCCAAGAAAACTCCGGACTTTCGCTACCGAAGACAACACAGGCCACTCCCGTATTGCAACAATCTTCGCCGGATCCTTTGCTATACCTTCCCCACTAACAATGTGACCAAGGAATGCTACTGAGGGTAGCCAGAACTCGCATTTAGAGAATTTTGCATAGAATTCATTCCTCCTCAGTGTCTCCAAGACCAAATGCAAGTGCTTGAAGTGATCTTCTTCGCACTGCGAGTATACCAATATATCGTCAATAAAGACGATCACAAAGCGGTCAAGAAAATCTCGGAACGACCTGTTCATCAGATCCATAAACACCGATGGCGCATTCGTCAGTCCAAATGGCATGACCGTGAACTCGAAATGCCCATACCTTGTGATGAACGTCGTCTTCGGGATATCACACTCCCTTATCCTCAGCTGATAATACCCAGACTTCAGATCCAACTTCGAATACACCGACGATCCGACTAACTGATCGAAGAGATCATCGATCCTTGGGATCGGGTATTTATTCTTCTTCATTAGCTTGTTCAACTCCTTATAGTCGTTACACAGCCGCAGACTCCCGTCCTTTTTCTTAACAAAGAGGACCGGTGCGCTCCAAGGCGATGAGCTTGGACGCACATACCCTTGCTCCATCAACTCCTCCAGTTGAACCTTCAGCTCTGCCATCTCCTTAGGCGCCAACCTATAAGGAGAACGTGACACAGGTTTGGCACCTGGCACGAGCTCGATTGTGAAGTCGATCTCTCGCTGCGGTGGGGCTCCGGGAAGATTATCCGGGAACACATCGGGGTATTCACAAACCACGGGGATACTATCCAAAGCGGACTTTGGCTCTACAGCCCCCACTATCGCGAAGAACAGCTCTGTGCCAGCACGAACTGCCTTTAACACCTGAAGAGCAGACATCAGCGTCCTGCTCGACCCCTTCAGTCCCGTGAATGTTGTATCCCGCCCAACACCCAGCTTGACCTCCTTACCATCGCAATCAATATAGGCATTCTGCTCCGAAAGCCAATCCATCCCAAAGATAACGTCGAACTCTACTAGCGGCAGCAATGACGCTAGCAAGTTGAACTCTTGGTTTCAAAAAAGAACTTTTATGGCGCACACTCTGTCCACACGCATCGAACAACCATTCGGTAGTAGCACATCCAATTTGTCCTTCGCCATCGAAGAAGGGACTCCGATGCGCGATACAAAGCTTTCGGACACAAAGTATTGTGAGGATCCCGTATCGAATAGTGCTCGTGTCGGACTATCGCCAACAAGAACAAAGCCTACACAAACAGTATAAGCTTACAAGAACTAGGTAACAGTATTTAAAGCTAACTTGCTATAAATTAAACTGTACCTGTCACCACGTCGGCCTGCTTGATGGCCTCTTGCTGGCCCAAGTTGTAGACTCTAGGTTGAGTCGGAGCATAATGGGACGCGGTTGACTCCACCGCTTTTCCCTTTTTTCATAAGTAGCTCCTTGTTTTCTCTCGGACTTTGGACGTCCGCTCCAGCAATCGCGGGCAAAGTGCCCCATCTTTCCGCAAGTAAAACAAGCGCCCGGGGTTCGGTTGGTAGTCTTCCCCGAGGCACCTGAAGAAGGGGCTGGACCCGATGTCTTAGCCTTCTTGTAGAACCTGCGATAACCCGACTTCGACGTAGTCGGCGCTTTGAACTCCGATTTCTTGCCACCGGATTCCTTCTTCGCTTGCACGTTCTTCATGTCCTTTTCCAAGGACCGGGCCGTGTTGACCAAGGTTAGGAAACCCTGCGCCATAGGCCCCGACAGTAAAAACCTCAGCTCATCTCTTAACCCTTCATAAAAGCGGTTCGTCTTGCGCTCCTCATCGGCAAAGGTAGCGCTAGCATATCTTCCCAAATAAGTGAACTTGTGGAGGTACTCGTCCATGGTGTTGTCTCCTTGCACCAACTTTTGGAACTCATTTTCCAGCGCGATCCTCTACGCTGAGGGGAGGTATCGAGCCATAAACAGCCTCGAGAATTCCCCCATAGAGACATCCGCCAACTGTCTTCCCTCAGGTGGTGCAGCTCCAGCCCTTCCCACCATAGCCTCGCATCCCCGTCCAATAAGAACGTTGCAATCGTGGTCTTCTTCCACTCTTAAGTCTCTGTTGCTGTCAGTATTCTATTGACTCTCGATAGCCAATCCTCTGCCTGAGTCGGGGTTCCTGTTCTCGAGAACACTGGTAGGTGGAAGCCCATCACATGCTTAAGCTGTCTCTCCGTTGCTATCTGAGGCAACTCCTTCTCCACCACCACCTGTTCCACCCTTCTAGGCTCCCGCCGCTTGGAGCGGCACTTGCTCCACCGCAGGAGCAGGCTTCTGCACCTGCCTTGCAGGTTGCGCATTGATCATAGCAAAGAAGACTTCTGCCACCAATCTAATGGTCTCGACAGACGGAGGTATTGCAGGCGCATCGCTTAGTGCGCTGCTTGCCTCAGAACCTGGCCGTTCTGACGGTCCAGCACCACTTCTGGTCACCTATAATCGTGCAAAACACCGATAAGCGACCCAACAATATTGCAAACAGCAATTATAAGAACACGCAGGTTCCTCAAACAAGTGTATTTTCATTCCTAAGTGGACATTCATAGGTTCTTTTCATGTTATAACGATGACGCACACACATGTCCTCACCACCCCTTAAAGTGAATTCATCCACGAATTCATTTAAGCTTGACCGAAACCGGTAGTCTGATACCAATTTGTAACATCCCTATCCGTCACATGGCATATAGCAGTAGGTCTGGCCGGGGCCCAACGCCATATACTACGGACAGACCGGTTGGTTACGCGTTGAAACCATTCAACCAATCACAACGTCCTACACAGCACCTAGCGGAAGCAATTATTAAGTTGCACAGTTAAGAACCTTGCTAACATGAATGTCCACTGAACTGAAACATAGGAATGCTGAATACACAAAACAACAACTGGCCTTAAGGCCTTACAATGTTTGCTTAAAAAAACAGGTCTTTCAAACCTCGACATGCAGGCCGACCATACATGAGATAAATAGAAAACATAAAAAGTTAGGCCTTCGAGGGCCGGCACAGCATCATGGGCTTTAGCCCGCTATTTCCCGCTCAGCTCCGCAGCACCTGCAAGCCACAATCCACCGCCCGGTGGTAAACAAAATAACGGTCAGCTATGCTGACCAAATTATAACGATCCCGCCCCCAAAATCGGGCCGGCGATGCTCTTTCCCTACACTTTATTAGTATAAGCATCAAAGTAGTGTAAACACACTTCATCACAGGCGCAGGCTCGCACGGCCACACGCCCCGTGCACTCATGGCACATTCACGGTAGACCGGCCAGCGTCACGTCAATTCAAGCCATAGATGTTCTCATTCCACCACCGCCCCTTGGACGTCCAACCATATGAGCATTTTGCCTTCCTGGCCTTGGTCACGACAATTTAAGCCATAGACCGCCGAAGACCCTCATCCATGCCAACGGTTCCACCGAACGACATAGATCGGGTACGGTTCCTCCTGACCTGTGCTCACACCGCAACGACAATTTAAGCCATATGCGCAGGTCATGACTCACCGAGTCCCGTTTCCACCACAATGATCACATAATCCGGTTATGTTCACGTTGGCTCCTCGGCCACCATGTTAGCAAAGCACACTTTTGCCCAGTTTTCCGGTGTACCTTGGATTTAATCTCTAAGGCTCCCTGTTGCAATCTACCACGTAGAAAACCGAAAACGCCCAAACACCCGGAGTCTTCCCCGGTTCAAATGCAATGCAACATCACCGATCCAGAACAACTTGTTCAGATAGGCTTCACACATAATGTCTATGCCCGTTTACGCATACGTACTCTACACAAGGGGGACTTTTCATATCTACCCCAAGGAACACCTCAACTCTTCGCTCACTCGCGAGAGAGGGCTTCCTATGCAAAGGAAAAGAGGGCTTCACATACCCTAGGATGAGAATCGTTACCCTTGCATTTTTCCTCGGTGCCATGGAAATCTACACGGATGGAAAGCACCGTAATCTCCTTGCCTCTGCGGATCCGAAGACGGCTCGCGATTTGGAGCTCTGAAGCTCCGCCGTGACCGGATCTTGGCCTTCTTCCTCCTCCTTGCTCTCCCTTCTCTCTAGATCTTAGAGAGATAAAGCCCAAAGAGAAATGAGGCTTCCAACCCTAAATCCCGGCAAAAACACTGCAGGAACGAACCCCAGCCTTTGGATCCCAAGCCAAGGAAACGAACGGCCACGATTTAGGCCGAAAATACAAAATCTGGGCCGAACACGACCTGCGACATGCCTGTTTCCAGGGCTGTGTCGCCCATTTGCCGTCTCACCGACGCTCCAACTAGCACACGGCATTCGACACGGCCTCCAACACACCCGTATCACATATGACACGGACGTGTCAAGGCCCGTGTAATGCCCCGTGTGTGACTACCAACACTTGTTTCCCAAGGAGGACACGGCCTGCGACACGGCACCCAACATGCCCGTGTCACATGTGACACGCCCGTGTCTGTTCCCGTGTCATGGACCGTGTATATGACTCAGAAAAATCCCTAGTGTGACACGCCCTGGGACATGCCCGTGTCCCAGACCGTGTGCCTCAACTCAACGATCGTCGATCGTCAAAATGTCGACCACATGACCCGTGGCCTAACACGCCCGTGACACGCCCGTGACACGCCCGTGTCACGCCCGTGACACGCCCGTGACACTTGCTCCAAGTCCCATACTTGGCTTAAAACGTCACCCGTCCCTCTTTTGAGTTTCGGGGTATTACAATTAGTGCCTTCCACTACATCCCCTCATCCTTCCACCAATGCTTGAAGTTCAACGCCGAGGGGATCCAGGTCCGGATATGAGGAGACCCCAAGGTAGCAAGGGAATGCTATGTCACCGCGGTGAACTCCATTTCTTGGCAGGAGGGGGATGAGGAGATGGAGCGGAGGATGGAGGTGGCGGAGCAGGAAGTAGGTGGAGTGGAAATGGAAATACAGGAGAGCCGCACCCAGGTAGAGGTGGTGGAGGGAGTCAAAGAGGAGGTGGCAGAGGCAATGGCTATGGAGGAGGATGAGGAGGAGGTCCTTATTCCAGTAGAGGGTGATGTTGGAGAATGGGGAGAGCAGTCTCGTCTGGAGGTTACAGAGGAGGTGGCCAAGCTCCTGAAGGCTGGCTTTATATCCAAAATTCAATACCCCGTCCGGGTCTCCAATGTTGTAATGGTAAAAAAAGGAGACGGACGGTGGAGAATGTGTGTTTATTTTTCCTTACTTAATAAATTGTGAACCAAGGATTGTTAACCCTTGCCTCAAATCGACACACTGGTTGACTCAGTCGTCGGTTTTCCTGTAATGAGTTTCTTAAATCTTTTTTAGGTTATCATCAGATCAGGATGTACCCCCCCCCCCCCTCCTGATGTAAAAGATGTCTCCTTCATCACTAGGGATGGGTGCTACTGCTAAGAGATGATGCCCTTTGGGTTAAAAAATACAGGGGCAACATACCAAAAGATGATGGATCGGGTCTTCCGAGAGCAAAAGGGAAGGAACCTGGAGGTGTACGTAGATGACCTGATGATCAAAAGCCAGGAGGTGGACTCCCACCTCCGGGATATGGAGGGTACCTTCGGCACCCTCCGGAGGTACAAGATGAGGCTGAACCCCTTGAAATATGTTTTCGGGGCCAGCAGAGGAAAGTTCTTTGGCCACCTTCTCACCCCCGCGGGTGGTGGAGCCGAATCCTGACAAATTCAAAGTGATCATAGAGTTAGGGTTGCCTCGGAATGCCAAGGAGGTCCAAAGGATGGCAGGGAAGATGGCAGGGCTTAGCAGGTTCCTTTCCGGGCTGGGGAGAAGTGCTCTCCCTTCTTCAAGCATTGAGGGGAGGCAAGAAGTTTGAGTGGACTAAAGAATGCGAGGAAGCATTCTAATTCTTGAAGAGGCAGTTAACTCTGGCCCCCTGCTCTAAGGGCCGAAGGAAGGGGAGGACCTATCTTATATCTTGGGGTCAGAGCAGAGGCCTTGAGCTCCGTCCTGGTTCGGGAAGAGGGGAAGAAGAAGCTGCCCATATACTATATAAGCCGGGTCATGAGAAAGGAAGAGATCTGTTATCCCATCTTGGAGAAGCTGGGCTTTTCTGTAGTCATCTCGGCTCGGAGGCTCCGACCCTATTTCCAGGCACACTCCATCTGAGTAGTGACTGACTATCCCCTCTGCAACATCTTTGAGGGGGTGGATCACCAAGGAAGGTTGGAAAAATGGTCGGTAGAGTTGAGCGAGTTTGATATCTCCTTTGTCCCCTGCCTCTCGATCATGGCCCAAGCAATGGCTAACTTTCTAGCTGTCAATGTGGTTGAGGTGGCGGAGGTGGAACTCACTCGCTCAGTCCCATGGAAGTTTATGGTGGACGACGCTTCAGGAAGGCATTCCCTAGGAGTGGGGGTGATCTTGGAGAGCCCTCAGGGAACGAGGATCGAGCAGACGGTGGTGGTGCACTTTCCCATCACAACAACCAAGCCGAGTACGAGGCCATGATAACAGGATTGCTTCTAGCCAGGGAGCTGGGGGTGCATGATATGGAGGTCCTCACTGACTCCATGGTGGTGGCCTCCCAGATCAATTGGGAGATTGAGGTAAAGGGAACCTACTCTCCAGTTTTATTTGGCGAAGGTGAAGGGGGTCATCATCAGTATTTTCAAGACCTTCTCCATCTGACATATGTCGTAGGAGGAGAGCAAGCAGGTTGATCAGCTAGCCAAGCATGGTCCCTGGGTGGGGGGTACCATCACTGACCTATTCTATCCGTCCATCAAAGAGGGGGAGCTGTTGGAGGTGGACAAACACCCCTCATGGATGTACTCGTTCGCAACATTCCTATCCACATGGGAGTTTCCGGAAGGGATGGATAAGAAGAATTTCAAGCACAAGTCGGCATATTATCTTATGCCCGACGTGCAGTTGTATAGGAAGACCCCTCTCAAGGATGTTGGCACGTTGTGTGGCCGAGAAAGAGGTTTAGAGGATTTTGGAGGAGGTCCATTCGGGGAGTGTGGAAGCCACTCGGGGAGCAGAACCTTGGAGGGGAGGATAGTCCGACATGGGTATTTTTGGCCGACCTTGGCCACGATGCCGCTGAGTTCGCAAAGAAGTGCCAAAAGTGCCAGTTTTTTGCTCCTTTCCAACTCCAACCAGCTCAGCGGCTCAGGAGTATCATGGCTCCCTGGCCATTTCGCCATTTGGGGAATGAATTTGGTAGGTCCTTTCCCCCAGGCAGCGGGTAGAGGAGGTTCCTACTAGTGATGATAGATTATTTTTTTAAGTGGATGGAAGTGAAGGCGCTTGCCAAGGTGACCTCCCAGGTAATCAGGAACTTTGTTTGGGGGGTGATCATCTGCCAGCACGGCCTGCCCTGGGCCATTATCACAGATAATGGGCCTCAGTTTGCCAGCACCCAGTTCATCAATTTTGGTGGATAGCTCGAGATCGAACTCAGGTTCGCATCAGTCCACCATCCCAAGAGCAACGGGCAGGTGGAGGCGGCGAACAAAATCATCGTAAACCTCCTCAAAAAGAAGGTGGGGAATTTGAAGGGTGCTGGGTGGAGCAGCTTCCTTCAGTTCTTTGGGCCCTTAGGACCATTACCAACGGCCACGGGGGAGACACCCTTCAATATCTCCATGGGTGCGAGGTCGTGCTTCCAATAGTGTTCGAGGTCCGGACGCCTCGAGTGGTCGAGGAAGAGGCAGGAAGGAAAGAATGGCATGCTGATAACGAGGAGGAGCTATGACTCTCCCTTGATATGGTGGAAGAATCGCGTGACCTCTCCGCCATCTGATAGGAAGTGGTAAAGCGAAGAATGGCTAAGCACTTTAACAAGCACATCAGGGCCAAATAGTTCGCGGAAGGAGACTTGGTCCTAAAGAAGGTGGATGCAGCAGGAAGATCAGCAGTAGTGGGGAAGCTCAACTATAATTGGGAGGGCCCATATATTATCCAGGAAGCTCTAAGGTCAGGGGGTACCATATCCGAGATGTGGGGAGAGACCCTAAGTCACACCAGGACCGGTGATGACTTGAAGCATTTCTATCCATGAAAATATGTATGTCCACTCCTTCATGAATATGAAATCTTTTGATGCTCCAACTCTTTTGCAGATCAAGTTTGTTACAAGTATTGGTGAAGCTAAGTCTTGAAATGCTCCCGTTGTCAAGCCTCCACCTAGATGGCAGAGCTGGGATCCCCATTGGACGTTGTTATGACCCTGGGGATGAGTCCAGTTGATTCTCAACACCCGTCGCCATGCTCTCACCTAGCTGATTGGGCCGGTGGTAGCGCCCGGAGGATGGCCAAAGGAAATTATCTCGCTCTTGGGTTATGTCCCGGGATGCTCCCGCTGTCAGGCTTCCACCTAGATGGCAGGGTCGGGATCCCCGTTGGACGTCATTATGACCTTAGAGCTGAGTTTGGTTGATGCTCAACACCTGTTGTCAGGCTCTCACCTAGCTGATTGGGCTGATGGTAGCACTCAGAGGTTGGCCAAAGGAAATTATCTCGCTCTGGGGTTAGGTTTTGGGATGCTCCACTATCAGGCTTCCACCTAGCTGGCAGGGCCGGGATCCCCGTTAGATTTCTTTATGACCCTGGGGCTGAGTTCGGTTGATGCTCAACACCCGTATTCAGGCTCTCACCTTGTTGATTGGGCCGGGTAGTGCCTGGAGGTTGGCCAAAGGAAATTATCTCGCTCTAGGGTTAGGTCCTGGGATGCTCCCACTGTCAGCTTCAACCTAACTGGCAAGGTCGGGATTCCCGTTGGACGTCACTATGACCCTGGGGCTGAGTCCCGAGATGCTTCACTGTCAGACTTCTACCTAGGTGACAGGGCTGGGATTCTCGGTGGACATGGCGATATCTAAAGCTGGGACCCAGGCATTCGAACTTCGGAGCAAAGATTGCATGGATAATAACGAGTCAAGCCCTACAATCCCCGGGCGAGTCGAAAAGGCAAGATGAGACCTTGGCAGGTCAGCGAGTCGATACTATGGTCATCAGTTACACCCCAGCCCGCCAAGGTTTTACTTGAAGATTCTCGGCTTTTCGTCACCTCTCGAAGAAGAAGAACCATCTCAGGCGAGCTGGGTGTTTGTGGGCCCAGCTCGGCAATCGATCCAGCCCAACTACCATGGGGTGAATGTCTAAAGGCAGGGTAAAGGGATGGCGAGCAGAGATCTCATCATCTATTGGGGAAGGAGAAAGGAGGCAGTCATCGGCGGTACATTTCCACCCTCTTAAAATTTACTTGAAATTTTTAACAATTTTAGCTTGACGATAACGAGATGGAAGAGTGCTCGCGAGAGAGCTTGGTAGTCGTGAACCTATCGTGGCGAGTAACCAGCCTCTTGACAACCCGAGGTTGGCGAGTTCCCATGGTCACCCCGCCGGTACTAATCTTAACTCAAGTACATTCTAGAGTCCCGCTCTACCCTGGTGAGTTTGCGTTATGAAGGAGGTCAGCTCACAGGAGAGTACATCACAGTGGATTAAAAAAAGAAGGGAGAATTCAAGCTATGTACTTTTTAATTAATAAATATTACATGTTACAGAAAGGGGGGAGATTATAGTGGAAGAAAAACAAAATGAGAGGATGGTGCGAGTTAGCTCTCTCCCTACCCCCCCCCCCCCCCAGATGGGTGATCCTCCTTGCCCTCCCCTCTAGATGGGCGGTTCACGTCAAATGATTGGAGGTTGGTGCAGCAGATGTTGGGAACAAAGTTAAAGTTCAGCACAGCTTTCCATCCGCAGACGGATGGGCAGACCGAGAGGGTCAATAGAACGATGGAGGACATGCTCCGCATGTGTGTTCTAGACTTCGGGAAGCATTGGGAAGACCACCTTTATTTGGTGGAGTTCGCGTACAACAACAGCTACCAAGCGAGCATACAAATGGCGCCCTTCGAGGCCCTGTATGGTAGGAAGTGCCGCACGCCATTATCATGGCTTGAAACGGGTGAGGCAAGGTTGTACAAGAAGCAGGAGGTGGAGAGTGCTACCTCGTTAGTGCGGATCATTCGGGAGCGCTTGTTGATCGCTCAGGACCGGCAGGCGAAGTACTACAATGCCAAGCACCGGAACGTGGAGTTCGCGGTGGGCGACTGGTGTACTTGAAGATCAAGCCGTTCAAGGGTGTCTCACGGATTCGACGCTTGAAAAAGTTGAGTCCGAGATACCTTGGGCCGTTTGAGGTCCTGGAGCGAGTCGGCGAAGCGGCATACCGTTTGAAGCTATCGGTGGAGTTGAGTGGATTACATGATGTGTCCACATTTCTGTGTTGCGGAAGGCAGTGCAAGAGCCTTCGCAGGTGATCACGGCTGATCAAGTACCGGTTGAGGAAGGGTTGACAACGAAAGTCAAGCCCATAACTATTGAGGATTTCGAAGTCAAGCGGCTTCGGAACAAAGAAATCAATGGTGAAGGTCCGTTGGGATAACTGCGGGCGCGAGGAGACTTCTTGGGAGCGAGAGCAGACGATGCGCGAGGAGTACCCCGAGTTGTTCCCCTCAGGTACTCGTTATGTTTATTTTTGTGTAGTCTCTGTTCTTAATTTCGGGACGAAATTCTCTTAAGGGGGAGGGAGTTGTAAGACCCCAACCTCGGAGATGATCGTGTTCGCGCACCGTTTTTGAGGGTCAAAACGTTGTCGGGTGGAAAAATGGTCAACATGAATTTTGTTCGTCTCGTCGAGATCTACAACTTTCATGTTGACCACTTTTCGATTTGAGGTCATCTCAGGGGCACACGGCAGGCACCGCCGTGTGCCTACCCGTGGTTCAGTGGTCGAATGCGTTTTTGTGCAGTCTCGAGTCAGAGAAGGACACGGCCTGAGACACACGGCCGTGTCTCAAGCCGTGTGTGGGCACACGCCCTCGAACACGGCCATGTCAGGAGCCGTGTCGATCGCGATGAGTTACACGGCCCAGACACACGGCCGGTGTGTCAAGCGTGTTCGGCCCAGTTTTTGGGATTTTGGATCTAATCTCGGCCGTCAAAAACCGTTCCTTGGATCTGAATCCGACGGTAGGGGCTGCTCCTGGGGGGTTAATAGCCGGGAAATGGGGGGAGAAACCCTCATTCTCTTGAGTTTCTCTTTCTTCATCTTAGAGAGAGGGGAAACTTCCTGGTGTGAGCCCAAGATATCCGGCGCCGGAGGAGTTTGAAGCCCGATTGCGATCCGAATTCGGATCCTCGAAGGCAAAAGGGCGGAGGCGAAGCTTTCCATCCGACTACATCTTCATGGCGCCGGGAAATCTTCGAGGTAACGATCCTCTTCATAGGGCATGTGTAGTCGCCCTTCTTTTCTATGCATGGGAAATCCCCCTCTCGCGGTTGGGTTGAGGTGCGGATCCCTTTCGGGTAGATATGTTAAAGTCCCCGTTTTAGAGCCCGGAATCAGAGTACGGGCGTAGGCATTGTGGGTGTGAAGCCTATTCGGGTTTAACCCGATCGGTGATGTTTTTGCATTGCAAGCGGATAAGCTCCGCGCCGTTGAATTTAGGTTTTCCGAAAATTCTAACGCGTTAGCTGCATACAGGGATCCTTGGGGTTAACCTCGAGGCGCACCCGGAAAGCTTGGGCGGAATCGCATTGCCGTGCCACGATGTTGCCTTGGAGGGCAAATCGGTACATAACGGGGTTATGTGCGTGTTTTGATCGACTGTGGGAATGAGGAGAAACTTGGCCCGCACCGATGGCTAAATGGCCGTGGTGAAGTGAGCAACGGGCGGGTGGAACTCTACCCCCATTCCAAGTGGTCTCGGTAGAAGCGACCTAAAGTACATGGGACTTCCCGGGGGGCTGGAAACGAGCCTAGGCTTCGGCCGAAAGGGCTAAATGCTCACGAGTATTGCCATCCGAGGGATGGTGGTGGAATCGCGGTGTCGGGCTGGGTCCGGACCGGGTTTCACCGATTAGTGCCCTGAGAGCACGGAGTGTGCGGCCGTGCGTGCCGACACTTGTGGCGAATAGAATGCTTTATATAATTGCTATGATAGTTTTATATGCAGGGAAGGAGCACCGCCGTCCCGAGAAACGGGACGGGGTCGTTATAATTTGGTCAGCTTTGCTGACCGTTGCCCTTTTGTATTGCCACCTCTTGGTGGGTTGTTCCTGCAGGTGCTGTTGCGGAGCCAAGCGGCAAATAGCGGGCTAAAGCCCAAGTTGCAGCGCCAGCCCTCGAAGGCTTATTTATTAGCTTTTCATAATTCATGTATGGCCGGCCTGCGTGCCGATGTATGAAAGACGCTATCTTGTTAAGCGAACACTTTTGTAAGGCCTTAAGGCCGTGAACTCTTTTGTGTATGTACTCATTCCTGGGTTTGTAGTGGACATTCATGCTCTGTGGCAGGGTTCTTATCTTTTTGCAACTTAATAAATTTGCTTCCGCTAGGTGTTGTGTAGGACGCTCTGATTGTTGTGTGGTTTCAACGCGAAACAACCACCGGCTCGTCCGTAGTATATGGCGTCGGCCCCGGCCGGACCTACTGTTATATGCTATGCGACGGATAGGGGTGTTACAAATTGGTATCAGACTTCTGGTTTCGGTCAAGCTAAATGAATTCGTGGACGAATTCACTTTAAGGGGTGGTGAGCACATAGTGTGGCGTCATCGTTATAACATGAAAAGAACCCCATGAATGTCCACTTAGGAATGAAAAAAATACACATGATTGAGGAACCTGCGTGTTCCTATAATTGCTGTTTGCAGTAATTTTTGGGT